>PVIH01001845.1:62126-214184 GCA_004025045.1 Sigmodon hispidus
TTTTTTTTTTTTTTTTTTTTTTTTTTTTTTTTTTTTTTTTTTTTTTTTTTTTTTTTTTTTTTTTTTTTTTTTTTTTTTTTTTTTTTTTTTTTTTTTTTGGTTTGCTTTATTTCCAGACAGGGTTTCTCTGTGTAACAGCTCTGGGTGCTCTAAAACTTACTTTGTAGAATAGGCTGTCCTCAAACTCACAAAGATCCACCTGCCTCTGCCTCCCACAGTGTTGGGATCAAAGTCTTGTGCCACTAATTCCTGAAAGTATTGGTATTTAACACTATAAAATAAAGCTAAGTCTCACAGAGGCTCAGATCTTGCATATCTTGGCTTTCCTGCTGTCAGAAACACGTATTTTAGACATTACTATTTCATTACTTCAGCTTGCATAGCGCGGACCTTAATACTTACTTCCTTTTGTGCTGACTTTGTTAAGAGTTTGCTTCCTCATCCCCAAGACACTTCAATACAGAATGAGCCTAAAAACCACAAAGTGTTTAAAAGATGGTACTAACACTATATTTGCAGTGGAACACTGTTTTTCATGTTGGAGGTCTTGGAAATAACACTGTCAACTAAACAAACAAACAAACAAACAAAAGGGTGTTTTCTTCTTTGTTTCCTAAGATAGGATTTCGTTATTTAGCAGAAGCTAGGCTTGATGTCATGTCTTTCTTGTTTCAGCCTCAAAACTGATAGCATAGTAGGTGTGTTCAAACAAATGATGCTAGATAAATTTCAAATCCTGATTGTATTTTTTTTTACATTTCTGCACTTAGAGGCAAACATATTATAGTTTTCATGCACCATTGTTGTTTTACATAAGACATCTACATTCATTTGAATAATTCTTTAAATTCACAAAGGAATATTAATGTTATATTGTGTGAGATCCAATAAATTTAACTCAAATATCATTAAACTGAGATCTGCCTTAGAAACTCACATACCAGACATGAGTATGCATTGAGAGTGACTGGAAGGGATGGGAGGGGGAAGGGAGTTTGAACAAGAATATACATGGATAAAAAAATATGACTTTATTCATAATAAAAAATAAGTAAATAAATAATAAAAATCAGTTAATAAACAGAAAAAAATAAAGTGCAGTAAAGCTTAAAAATTTGCTTGGTTGGTTTTTGATGAAAACAATACATTTTTTTCCATGTATACCTCTGCTCGACCTCCCTTCCATCCTCTCAATCCCTCCCAGTCTCCCCTCAGGCTCCCCCTACTGACTCATTCCCCAAGGAGGCCAAGGAGTACCAAGGTGGGTCAGTTCAGTCTGGTTTATCCATTTGAAATAGGTCCAATTCCCTCATCCTAATATTAAGGCTGGGTTAGGTGTTCCTTTGTAGGGAATGGATGCCAAGATGCCAGTTCATGCACAGGAACATAGTCTGATCCTGTTCAAAGAAGCTACACATACTTCATGCCATTCAACAGTTATCTACATTTGGAGGTTTTAGTTAATTCTCTGAATATATCCCAGTGGCTGTTTCTCATGCAGTGAGCTCCCAATTGCTCCAGTCAGCCATCTCTGTGGGTCTTCTCCTCATGATCTGGATCCCTTTGCTCATATACACTCTCCTCCCTCTGCCTTCAGCTAGACCAGGAGCTCAACCTGGTGATTAGCTATGGATATCTGCTTCTGCCTCTTTTCATTGCTGGATGAAGGCTCTGTGATGACACTTATGGTGGTCATTCATTTGATAATAGGAGAATTCCTGTTTAGGCGCCCTCTCCACTATTGGTTGGCATCCTCTCCAGGGATATCCTGTGGGTTCTTGGAGGTTTTTCCTAGTACCCAGCTTCTTACCAACCCCACAAATGGCTTCTTCTATCAAGATATCCATTGAATAAATTCTAAATTATATGGCTTAGGAAATAGTGTGAAATTAATATGAAGAGACTTGTGAACATTCTGATTGTTAAGGACTGACATCTAATTTTACCTCTTTGTAAATTGTAAATTTAACAAGAGAAATTTATAGATGAGTAGATATGTGTTGGAAAATTATTGTTATGAGACCGGAGAGATGGCTTATTGCTATTGCAGAAGACCTGGGTTACATTCCCAGCATCCACTTGGTGGCTCACAACCATCTGCAGTTACAGTTTTCTGGCGACTCCTTTTCTAACCTCTGTAAGTTTTTGCTTTGTTGATCTCTCTCCTCTCTCTCTCTCTCTCTCTCTCTCTCTCTCTCTCTCTCTCTCTCTCTTTCTTTCTCTCTTTCTATGTCTCTCTAACACACACATGCACACACATACTTAATATTTTTTTAAAATTTCTATATGTAATTAGACCTGATAATTATATGAAGTATTTCCAGTTCAGTAGAATAAGATATGATTTATATATTATTGAGGGATACTATATGAAGGCTAGTTTTCTATCACTTTTCAAGGTAGAAGGAGGAACAAGTAATAAAAAGCTAAGCTACATGTCTATAGAAATACAATCAAATATGTGCCCTTCGGCACCGGTGTATTTGTGTGAACATAGGAAAAACTGTACATACAAACCAAAATTGTTTTGTATAGTACACACATAGACTCCAGGCCTTAGTTCATTATTCCTAGATGATAACCTTGCTTGTCAATTTTTGGTTGAATTATGTAGGCAATTGTAACATGGTAGTAAGTACTTTTGTATCTTGTAATGTAAAAAAAAATTACAGTGAAAATACTAGGCAATAGTAATTCTCAAATCCCTTATAATTCTATGGAATCATTGCAGCATACAAGATGGATTCTTCAACAAGCTGTTCACATTGAAGAATAAAAACAAAATCAAAAGAGCCAAACGATCAAGGCATTTGCTGTGAGACAGTATCTTCTACTAATCTTGTAAGCTAATCCCATAAAGTCACTAGTATGGTTGCTTAAACCTGAACTGAAAAAGCAAAACAATAGATGCCAAAGTGGATACATGGAAATCCATCAGCCTCAACCCTACACCAAGAAGGAAAGGCATAAAAAAATACTGAGAGTAAAATAGTCTCCCACAGGCCAGGAAAGAGTACACCTACTGGTTATTCAATACCAAATTATCAACACTGAAAACATAATACATGTAAAATTATACAGACTGAAAACTTTATATTTTAAGAAAATATATATATGCATGTAATAATGAAAAAGGAAGCCATGAATTTAAAAGAGAGCAGGGAGAAATATATGGGAGATTCTGTAAAAGGGGAAGTGGAAAATAATGTAACTATCATTATAAGCTCAAATAGAATAGAAAAAAACATGCCAGTTTGACACATGGAAGTTTGAGATCTAAAGATAAAATTTTACTTGAAACTGAGTTTTCTGAAGAATCCGTATTTATATTACTTAAGTCATTTCAAAAACAGTAAGATATCTTACTGTTACTGTGATCAACAAAATTGAGACAAACTACAAAACAATGACCATATGAGCTAATTGTCTACATTGCTAACTGGGATGGGACAAATATAAAAATAAAAAAATCTCTGGGGAGGTATCACAAAAAGGGGAGCACCTGCTTAGCACACATCAGATTCTTGGTTTTATCTCAGAACTGTAAAGAAAAATAGAATCACAGTTGAGCAATTTTGTGCATGTGTGTTTCTTTGTCTCACATTCTACTTCTAAACCAAGCACATTCTATAAAAAACTATATATTCCCTTGTAGATTTAATGTTTACAAGAGCTATTTAAAATGAAGAGTTAAAATGCAAACTTAATAGCCCTTTCTTCTGCATTATGCTCAAATGCAAGCCCAGTGTGCATTTTAAATTTAAAATTTGCATACAGTATTTTTCTACCAACACTCTTTTCTAATGTGGGCTTGTGAAAAATTGAGTCAGCATCGCTATACTTCATTATAAATTAGGAAGGCATCTAATCAGCAATTTGAGTGTTATTAGATGAATGAGCTATATAATTTTATCATTACTCCTCCTATTAGCAGACAATTAACATGCCATGTAATAGCACTGTTCAATCAAGATGGCACTGGAATGGAATGGCATTGGAATGGAAGGGAAGTTTGAATGCAGAGAATTGCCATTTCTACTAAAGATTCTCAGTTTTTCTCTTTTTACAGCTGTTGGGTGGTAATCTCGTGGGATAATAGAATGTACTTCTGGTTAACAACTCAATTGTATTTGATAAATGAGCTCTTGAAAACCCAATATAAGGCTTACACTGGAATAGATATGCTCACTAAAATATTAAGATAAATTCAGCTCTTGACCTCAAGTTATTCAAAGTAGTATCATTTGTCAAGCAACAGAAAGTTGCTATATGTTACCAAGGGTTAAGTGGCAATAACACCTGTGCCTATAGACATGGTGTCTGAACTCTCTATGCTCCCACGTACAATGATGTCTATCATAAGGCTTGAAAACAAATAGCATTTAGGATAAAGACTCATAACAATGCTAAATTTATGCATTTAAAGTCAGAGCATTTCACAAAAACATTGAGAAATAAAAGGGGTAAAACATCACCATGTGTATTAATTACTTCACTTATCACCATCTCAACTATTTCTGCACCTCAATTTGTTTCTTAACCCTCCAGTAAAATTTGATGTAGGGAATTTTATCTCTATCTTAGTAGCTTAGACCTTAAACTTCATTGCCAGAGTTGACTTCCTATTCAAACATTCTACTCTGTTACTAATGTAGTCATCAAATGGAATGAGAAAATAACCAGACTACCTATTTTCCACATTTCCAGTTCCTATATATGCCAGTTTCATTCATCAGAATTGTTCAGAAGGGAAAAAAAGTATAGTTATATAGTCTTCACTATCTAATACAGTCCCTAACTCATCTTTTCTACTGGGTTCAACTTCAAAATAATCCTTAAAATAGACAATATGCTGCCACCACAATGGTTATTTCATCTCAGGCTACCAGTGTCCTTCCTCTAAAGGATGCTGGAAACTCCCTATAGATGCTCCCAATCCTGTAGAGTGCTCCAACACATCTAGACACTTGTTTAAAGTGTAAATTGAATCAATGTAATCTGCTCTGAACCTAAAAATATTTTTTGTCTGGACAAAAGCTTAGATGTGTCCATATATCCTCACAGATATCTTAGATATCCATATTGCTGGACCCTTCACTTTGGCTTTTGCTCTAGTTGATAAAGTTCATGAAGCTCTTTCCCTTATTTCAGACTACAAAATGATTCCCACATTACAATGCTGTCCCTTTTTACTATGTCTTTTCTCAGTATCCTGAAGACAGGAAGTTTGTTCTGTTTTAGTTATTACTCTTGCTTAAAACCTGCAATAGTTTTTAACACATGACAGTCACTCAATAAGTATATTTTTTTAGCAGTGAGCAAATTATTTTACCTTGAGATGTTAACAAACAGGTAAAATACGCTAATATTAATTTGTTTATATATAATTAGTATTCATGAAAAAAGGGCTTGACATAGGTAGTCTTTTCAGTAGCAAACAAATTAATTAGCTCATTAACTAATCAGTTTTCATTCCTTTGTTGAATACTTTTCTTAATGCAGAGGGGTGCTTCCAATGAAGTAAATACATAATCCTTACCCCCATGAAGCATATGTAATGTAGAAAGAAATGTAATTGTAATATTACACATAAGACACAATTATGCTTTGGAGAATTTGACAGTAACCACTTACAGAGGTTGAAAATTCACAGAAGGCTTGCATGTGTGCCTGTGGCCCCTGAGAGTCTTATCTGAGATGTCATCATTTCTGCTAGCTTAGGCAAGTTCATGATTTGGATACATCTCTTGAAAATGAGTTGGGACTACAGAGACACTTCCTCTAGCTGCAAACGGATTCCTACCAAAGAAGAGGTGTATAAAAAAGAACACAGAATGAAAAAGAATACAGATATCAAGGATGGGAGAAAAAAGAGAGGTAGAGAGAGTGATAAAAGCAAACTAATCAACTACAGGAATCAGAGTTAACCTAGGTCAAACACGATTTAATCAGATAATTTAAAATTATGAATATGAGCTTAATTTAAATCATTATTTTACAATGCACACAACTGAATTGCATTCTTCTCTCTAAAAGTATCATTATTGTAAGGCAAGCTTCTGTTGGAAAATTCATGTGTTTTAGCTTGAATTTTAAATTTTAGCTTGAAGAAATGCAAATGCCTCCTGAAACCAGTATTCCAAAAAAATCAAATGCTTTTTTCTCTTATTTTAGTCAACATTTTCCAAGATCCTTAACAGGTACATTTTCTTATATGACTATTATTTGGCTGAATTTAAAAGAGATATTGATGACTAGATTGTACTGCCTGCTCTCCCAGGTCTCTGTATTTTTTTAAAGGCCTAATTTCTCACAGCTCTACCTGGAAGCACAGGAAGCTAAATAACATTCTGAAACTTATAAACAAAATCATGTAAATGTTGTATTTTTATTAAATTTTGAATTTTTTTTACCTACTGACCACAGTTTACCCTCTCTTTGCTCCTCTTGTTGTCCCTCCTTACCTCTCTTCTATACCCAGTCCACTTGTCTTCAGTCTCCATGCAGACTCCCATGAGAGTCAACATAGCGTGGCACATCAAGTTGAGGAAGGACCAGACTCCCCCCATCTCCTGCATCAATTCTAGTCTAGTCAATACAGCATGGAAAATAGATTACCCAAAAACCAGTTCAAGCACCAAGGACAGGTCCCGATGAAGCTGCTAGGAGCCACAACCAGACAGGTGTCACATGCCAAGTCAGTCCCATGTAGGCTCCCTAGCTGTCAGTCCAGAGTCCATGATCACTCATAAGCTCAGGTCAGCTGTCTCCGTGGGTTCTTCTCTCATGACCTCAACCCCCTTGCTTTTACAATCCCTACTCCTTTTCTTCAGCAGTAATCCCAGAGCTCAACCCTGTGTTTGGCTGTGGATCTCTGTATCTGCTTCCATCAGTTACTGGATGACAGTTCTCTGGTAACTATTAGGGTAGTCATCAATATGATTATAGGAGAAAGCCAGTTCAGGCACCCTCTTTACTATTGCTAGGAATCTTAGCTAGGGTCATTCTTATGGATTCCTGGGACATTCCCTGGCATCAAGTTTCTTCCTAATCCAAAAATGTCCCCCATTAAAGATATCTCTTTCATTATTCTACCTGACCATCTTGCACCTAAACATCCTTCGTGTTTCCAGAACCACATCCCCACCCCCTGAGCCCGATTTACCCAGGAGATATCTTCTATTTCCCCTTCTCAGGGAAATTGATGCATCTCTCTTTGAACCCTCATTTTTTTCCTAGCTTCTCTGGGACTATGGATTGTAGCCTGGCTATTCTTTATTTAACAGTTAATATTCATGTGTGAGTAAGTACATACCATATTTGTCTTTCTGGGTATGGGTTACTTCACTCAAAATGATCTTTTTCTGGTTTCACCCATCTGTCTAAAAATTTCATGATGTCATTTTATTTTTAAATGCTGAGTAATACTCCATTGTGTAAATGTTCCCCATTTTCTTTATCCATTTTTTTGATTAATGGACATCTCTGTTGTTTCCATGTTCCGGCTATTAAGAATAATGCTACTATGAATATAGTTGAGCAATGTCCTTGTAGTATAATTGAGCATCCATTGGGTATATGCCCAAGATTGGTACAGTTAGGTCATAAGGTAGATTAATTCTTGATTTTCTGAGAAACTACCATACCATATTTTGTAGTTTTAAAAAGGGCTTTATATCTATCCTTACAACTTAATAGCTTTAATTTAGTTGGTACTGATGAGAGAATGAGGAAAGATTATTGTCATGGCTATACAGTAAGTTCAGAACAACTATTTACAGTATTACTTGTATCGTCATTGTTATGAGCCTGAAAATTCCTCTCTACTGGAAAAGCAAATGGTGATGTTAGCCTCCTGCTGCAGATGTTATCAGAAACTACTACAAACTGTGAGGGTTGCTGTAATAGTGCTGTCGTGCTACAGACAGTGTGTTTGCAGCATTATTCCTATAATTGTATTCTTAAACATGGAGTACTCCTGTATGAGAAAAAGAATAAAAGAGATCATGATTATTTCCTAAACAATTTTTCTTGAATTTGCTAATATAGCCTAGGTTTATCAATCTATTTCAAAGTACAGAAAAATGTACAATGTACATTCTTTTTGTTTCCTTTTGCCTTTTTAAAATATCACTGATATTTACCACAATGTACCTTCATAAAGAAGAAGGAAAAACCAAACAGAATAAAGCCGCAGTTGAGTTGTTTGGGGATGAGGAGGCTGCTCAGGAGGTAAGAAGGCATGCAGGAATGAGCCTAATGACCTCAGTTTCTCCCCTAGAACCCATGTATATAGTTCACTTTACAAGTCAACTTGCCACAATGTAGAATCACCTGGGGAAAGTATGATTGAAATAGCTGTCCCTATATGGTTGATCTGAAGACATTTCTATAGGGCATTTTCCTGATTGTTAATTGATAAAGGATGATTCAGACCATAGTGGTTGACATGAATCTTTGGACAATGATTTCTGATCTATACAGATCAAGAGAATGCAGTGGAAGAGCAAAATCTACAAGCAGGCAGTAGAAGTAGCAAACAACAAAATCCAAAATGTCTCTTTCTTGTAACATGAGGATTCTAGCCCATCCAGCAGGGGTCCAGACCCACAGACCTGATGTCCCAGACAGCCCAGCCCCACAGTCCAGAATTGCCTACCCTGCTTAGTCCCCCCAAAATGACTCAGATGCTTATATTAATTCCATCCTCCTTGGCCTATGTCTCAGGCATATTGCTAGCTAGCTCTTTCTTCTTAATTCAACCAGTTTCCATTAATCTGTCCTGCCACATGGCCTGTGGCTTACCTATTATTTCCTTACATGTTGGTTCTTTGGTTGCTGGATCATGGCTTCTGTGACTCCACCCTTCTTTCACTACCTATGCTCTGATGTCTCCGCCTACTTCTACAGAGCCTGTCATAGGCCAAAAGAGTTCCTTTATTTCATGGCATACAGAAAGACTTTCCCACATCACTCTCTGTTCTTGACTGTGGATGTTACACTTTAAATTCCTGCTTTGGCTTTCTCAATTCAGAATTATAAGCCAGATAAATACTTCGATGAATTCAAATTTTGGCATGATGTTTATCAGAGCAACTGAAATTAAACTAGAACACTACATAAACATAGAAGTAGGAAAGCCAATTCCACAAAACTGATCTCCAACTTGTATGCCTTAAAATTTGTGCCTCCACCACACACAGCATACATAGGCAAGCAGGTAGGACCACACACACACACACACACACACACACACACACACACCTCACAGACAGGTATACACACAAAATAATAATAACAGTAATAATGATAATAAATAGTATTTTTAAAGTAAAGTAATTGTTTGATGGACAATTATAAAGTAAATGCATCTAACCAAATAAATGCAAATGCTCTCCAAACATTTCCACAAACTATATTTACTTTTCTTTGTATAACTGTAGCTTTCTCAAAATTATAACAATCTTGTTAGCAAATAATTGACATGGGACTCTGACCTCTCAGAACAAATGGCTTTAACGACCCAATCAATGACTTATAAAAAGCAAAAAAAAAAAAAAGCTTTTTGAGGTCAGCTTAATAACAACAAGTTGGTAGTTTATGTGTGTTAGTGCTTCATTTATTAACAGTTTGATGATTCCAAGGTGAACTTCAGCAAATTCTGTAGTTTCTGCAAATATTGATCTGATCAGTTTATTCTCATTTTAGAAAGAAATTGAAATCTTTGTTCAGCTTATTTTAGGATTTGTGGGGATTAAATACCAAATAAGCATTTTATTTTAAAGATTTATTTGTATATATGGTTATCATTTAATATCTGATGATAACAATTTGGAGTGCTGTCATCATCCATAAATCTCCAGCTTCCTGTTGTAGAAAACTTGTGACATTTTGTTCTTAAACTCTCTCTATGTTTATATTGGTAGATATTTGGCCCCAAAAAGAAGCTAGCACTCCTAGTAACATCTGCTATCTCATAATACAGACACACAATAATAAGAAATCTCAAGAACAGACAAAATGTCTGTATGACAGTGTACAAATTAGCTTTAGGTCTAGGGTAAATTGCTGTATACCTTATGCCCTAACATTCCAAAATACTGAAAGTGATATGTTCTGAAGATACATCAGTAACAAGATTGGAATTTTACAAAATTTTAGTAGAAAAAATGGAAAATGTAGAAAACGTAATTCCATATCCAAAACTATACATATGAAACACAATTAAACTATTGACGGTGTCTGGTACTAAATACTTTGTTTTCTCCAAAAATATATTTGTACTAATCAGCGTGATTCAGTACTTTTATTTAACATTCACTATAAATTATTTCACCTATAAGCATAAACTAACTGGTTAATAAATATTTAAAAAGTTGATGTAGAATTGCTTAACACTTGGGCACTACTGGTACTATCTTAAGAAATAGTCCCATAACTATCTGTGTTGTCAGTCATTAATAGATTTGTTGCCTTTTGTATCATGCTACATCTATTATTTTATTTTATTCTAAAAATGCTGAAAATACAATATCCATATACAAATGAAAAAAACTAAAATGAATGGAGGTCATGTACTAATCAGCCCCTAGCATTAATAATCAGTTGATTCATACAGAGTTCTTCTTGCTTTAGAGCCTCTATAGGGCATCTTCTATGGGTACTTAATTTATACAATAAATTAAAATAGATAATTGCAAACGGATTCAAATATTAAAATTTCAAAAATATCATTTTATTTAGCAATGTATTTAAAAGCCTTAATTTCTGCTTTATAAGTCTTCAATCATTTTTATTATTTTATTAAAATATAATTATATAACATTCCCTCTTCTTTCTCCCTTTATTATTTTTCATAGCCTCTCACATACTCTAAAATTAATGGCCTCATTTTGGTTTTCATTATTATTGTTACATATGGTAAATATGAAGTAAAATTTTCCAGCCAAGTTTTGGTAGAAATTAAAGATGATGATTAAGTATTTCGTTCAGTATCCTGACATCCTAGACAGACACTACTGATGAAAAGAGCAAACACTGATTTCAATTTGGATTGTAAATGGGTGATCCGCTAATGTGTAAACACACTGCCTGTGGGGTTCCCTTGATGACTGCTGTTACTTTGTTTTGTTTAAAAAGTGACAAGATTATGTGTCATTTTAAATTATTTTAGAGGCATATTTCATAAAGAACAAAAGAAAATGCTATCTTGTTAGCATTCATCTTGTATTATCATCTTTGTTTGCAATTCAATGAGATTAAAGGGGCATTTTTAAAAATGTCTATTGATATTTTATTAAACTTTTTGCCCAAAAACTTTCTTTTTAGAGGAATTTCTTATTGTATCGTAAAAATGTGTGTGTGTGTGTGTGCGCGTGTGTGTGTGAGAGAGAGAGAGAGAGCGACAGAGACAGAGACACAGAGAGAAAGACCTCACAAGAGGAGGGGAGAAAAAATACACGTGTGAGGGCACAGGAGCTAACACTGCTTTCCTTTGTTAATTTCCACTTCACTTTTTGAGATAGAATCTTTTCATTGAACCTTGATCTCATTATTGCCTAACCAACAAGCCTCTGCTGTGTATCTCTGCCCTCCCATAGCACTGGGCTTATAGGTGCTTGCCTCACTGGTTGACATTTACTTAGGTATTAGAAGTCTGAACTCAAACCCATTAAGGCACTTTACCTTCATATTCACCTCTTCAGTTCAATTTTCAACCACTGTACACGATTTAATTTTTTAACGCATATGTACTTATTGACAACTTTACTCTGAGAATTGTTTTAGGTTCCATAGTATATATAGTAATATAAAACACAAAATAGCATCTGACTTCATAGACTTATTTACTATAGGCATATCGATTAAGTAGAGTACTTGAAGTTTCAGTTAGAGCAGTAAGACAATGAGGGGATCAAGGGAATACACACTGGAAAGCAAGAAGAAGTCAAAGTATTGTTTTTGCAGATGATATGATTGTGTGTGTGTGTGTGTGTTCCTAAAAATTTCACTAGGTAACTCCCAAGGCTAATAAGCAAACCACAGTCAATTCTCACCCAGCTGACTTCTCAAGCTGAAGAGGGTAAATACTGTCTTCAAGGATCTTCAGCCTAGCTGGTTGCTCTTACAGAAAGCCTGAATGTCTGCCTGCTTCTGCCTTAAATATCATCCCTGCCCAGTTGTTTCACTTCTAGGTTCAACTCTGTATCATAATCTTAGAGTTAGGATTAAAGGTGTGAGATACTACTCTTTGATTTTTAGACCTTGAACTCATAGAAATCCAGAAAGATCTCTGTCTCCTGAGTGATGGGATTAAAGGGCTCTGACACCAATCTCTGACCCTCATGGCTTGACTGTAGGTGATTCTGTTCTTTGATATTCCAGGTTTATTTTATTAAATATACAATATATCACCACAACTATATACTTGCCCACCTAGGTGCACTGCACTACCACTCAAAATATATTCATTGCTGTTCTAGTTGAGGTATGTATAGTGCTATACAAGCACAACAATGTTCTCTGTTGTAAATGCACATCAATTTACCCTGCAATAGTATTATATCAATTTTTACAAAGAGGACATAATGTAGCGTTTTTGTAATAGGTACATGTTCTTTGCTCATGTTCAATGACATACTAGTATATCCTTGCCTTGAGAACAGCTGTCTAGTACATCCACAACTGCTGAGGTTGGACATCAGTAAGTAATGCTGCAGTATTACAGACATGCATGTTTCTGTACTTGTTCACTGGTTTTTAGCTTTACTACCATATTGAATTCAGCTGTGCTTTCTTTTTCTTGAATTTGTGTGTGCTGCTGTACTTGTACAACTGTGTGAATATGAAATACATGTGTTCTGATATGCTTATAAATTCATAGACACACCTACAATAGGACATCAGTGAGGACTTTACTAATTCTGCACTAGAAATTCCATGTCCCGGTGCATTGCTATCATATTCCCACATACACTGTCTTCTAAGATTAATGCTGCTCCAGGACATCTTTATTTGTATTTCAAAATGTGCTGCTATACTAGTCAACTCATGTGGATTCAGATTCAATACATTCATAGATTCTGATATTCTAGTAAAAAAATAATGCAGAATGCACTGCTTTACTTTTGCAGTAGATTTTTAATATCTAGGTCACTGTAATGACAACATTCACATGTGCCTTTCTTTTTTTATAAATCTATGATTACTTCTGTTAGAGTACTTCTGTGTTACAATGCTCCTTGCTGCTGCAGTTTACAACTGCTATTTGCAACGTGTACTTATCCATCCAGTTACTTTGCTCTTGTCCTATAAAGGTGGGCTGCTACCATACTTGAGTTCTGTTTGTGACAGTTGTACATCTAAATCTATCTGTAATTTTGCATATCAGTTTACTCTCCAGTAGTAATACATCAATAATTGCTAAGAGGCTGCATGATGCTTTAGTAGTAGATGCATGTTCATTGCTCTATTAGTTACTACCATTTGCTTCGTGTTTTTGTCTATTACTAGTGCATTGTCATACTTCAAGGAAAACAGGCATGGCCATTCTAGTTCAGGTGTGTTTGGAGCTGAACAAAGACACCTAATTATTTTGTTATGTACTAACTCAGTTTGCATGACAACAGTGAATTGTTCTTTACACAGTTGTGCAGTTCTCCAGTAGTACATTCATGAGTACTGGCATATCCTTGCGTACTCTTGACTACAACTTTCTCAAGTGCTGGTATTGTTCTTCTATGAGTCATGACATAGTATTATATTAATGATAATTTCTTTAATAGTACATTTCTGTACTATTGTATCCATATCACTTTTTTATTGGTATTTTGAGGTGTGCTGTTGTGCTGGCTCACTTGAATGGACTTCAGTTCATGGACATTTATAAGTTCTGATGTACTAATAAATATGTGTACACATGTATATTAGTAATGCAGTATGTACTGCTCTACTTCCATATCAGTTATTTGATATGTAGCTGCACTGAAATAATATTATTTTCATGTGTGCTTTAAAAAAAAAACTATGATCACATCCACTCTCTCTTCTCTCTCTTCTTCCCCTCTGTCTTTTCCCTCACCCCATCGTGTCTCCCTGCTTTCTCTTCCCTCTTTCTGTTTTCTTTGTCTCTTCTCTCCCCAGTTTCTTTTCTCTCTTCTATTTCTGCCTTTCTCTGTATCTCTGTCTGACTATGTCTATCTATCCATCCATCCATCTATCTATCTATCCATCCATTTATCTATCTATCTATCTATCTATCTGTCATCTACCTATTTTATCTGTCTTCCTATCAATCTGTAATCTATCTTACTGTTTGCCTTTCTGACTCTCTTTTTGTTACCAGTTGAGGGTTGTGTATGAATCTTACCTTAGATCAAGCCTTTGTTTCCACCTTAGTACATCAATGAGGAGATTCAGTGCTAAAGTAATATACTCACAGGTGCTGATTTCTAGTAAATATATGCTCACTGATGTTTAGTAAATATATATATTTGGTCTATTAGTCATACTATTGTTCTTGCTGTTGTACCACTCCTTTCATTTTCTTTTTCTTTTTTAAATTTCAGGTTGCATTGTTTTTTATTGTGGTTTGTTTGTTTTATTGATCAGTTTTCTTTTTTTTCTAAAGAGAGAGAAAAATAAGGCATGGAGTTGGATGGGTGAGGTGTTCAAGAGGATCCTAGAGGACTGTTGTAGCAGAAACTGTGATCAGAATACACTGCATGAAGAATTATTTTCAAAGCACAAAACAAAATAAAACTTTTCCCCCTGGTTCTAATATACCTGGGGGATTGAATATAGTCTATGTGGTGATATATTTATATTTAATAAAAGCAGTCTGGAATATCAGAGGACAGAGCCATCCCTCCAGCCTTTTTTTATTTTTGTTTTCTTTTGTTTTTCAAAACAGGATTTTCTGTGTAATAGTCTTGGCTGTCTTGAAATTTGCTTGGTAGACCAGGCTGGCCTTGAACTCACAGAGATCCTTCTGCCTCCAAAGTACTGAGACTAACTGTGCACTACCACTGCCTAGATGGTCGCTCTTACAGAATGTCTGCCTACATCTGCCTTAAATATCTTCTCCACCCAGTTGTTTCACTTCTGGGTTCAACTCTTCATCATAGGATTAAAGGTGTGAGCTACTACTGTTTGGTTGTTGGTCCTTGAGTGATGAAATTAAAGGCATAGGTCACCACCGGTCATTCCCATGCTACTCAATTCTATTTTAATCTATTCTGCTTCTTGATAGGAAGTTTTAACTCATCATATCCTCACATCACAATGTTTGAACAAAGGCCCAATATTTTGGCAGTATACTATAATCTTGAACTGGGACCTCTAAAATGAACTTATTTTTTAAAAATATTTTTATTAATGTAATAATTTTATTAACTTTAATTTTTAAAATTTTATTAACTTTAATAATATTAAAAATATCTTTATTATTAATACTTTAATATTTTAATTAATAAAATATTACTTATTATATAAATTTAATATAATTGATTTTATTAATAATTAATAAGTTATTAATTTAATTATTTGATATTAAATTTATATAATAAATTTATTATATGAATTGATAAAATAAATATTTTTATTCATTTATATAATAAAATTCATGTTAATAGCTTTCTCTATATACTCCCTTATTCCCCCAACAATGGTATACTCACCTGGTTATGTACTCTCTCTCTTTTTAAACCCATGGAGTCCTGTTCACATTAGCTAATGTCTCCTAGGTAATGGTCTTGCCATAGAGTTTGATTGAAAAACTAGGTGTAACAATGTTAAGGAAATTAATTCTCCCTCTTTTAGCAGGGATCAAATATCAATTGCTTCTCTCTATGGATGAGACCTCATGCCTAACTCATCTTCTCCAAGCTACGATTTTTGCCTTGCTTCAGCTTGTGATTATCTAGTACATGGTTTCACAATTGATGTAGTTCATAGGCTCTCCTGCCCTGTTGTACTTGAAAAATTCTATTTCTGACATCCATTTATTCTAGTTCTCATAATACTTATCTCAATACAATCATGAGTTTTAAGGTAAAAGTTGTGATACAAATGTCCCAATTAGGGACATTGTTACTGGATGACTTTAATACTTCACTCTCTTCCAAAGAGAGGTCATCCAGTCAAAAACTAAATACAGAAAATCAGAAGTTAAATAATGCTATAAATCAAGCAGACATAACAAAAATCTGTAGAACATTCAATACAACACACATTCACACATCATTCTCCAAAACTGGTCACATACTTGAACTAATTCAAAGACCCACAACTGGATAGTATGCAATGAGAGACTTTGGGAGACACAGTGCTAAATGGGATGTCTCCACCAAACTCCTCCCCTTAGGGCTCAGTAAACTACATGGAAGAGGAGTCATAGGAGACAGGATCCAGCTACCCAAGAAGCAAGATGTGAAGAAATAGGTAAGCCTCAGGCAACATGACAAGAGAGGTTAATGGAAATTGATTAAATTAAGATGCAAAAGCTAGCAAGCAATATGCCTGAGCCATAGGCTAAGCAGCATATAATTGATATAAGCTTCTGTGTATTTCTGTGGAACTGTGGGTTTGTGGGTCTGTGGATCTGTGGGCCTGAGTACCTGGACCACAGGACAGAGAGGCCATAAACTTCTTATTATAAATGGTGGCCAATGTGGGGCACTTATACTCACATAAAGCCTGCCAAAGCTTAAAAACAGTTCTAGATTACAGAAACAAAGCCAAAGCCAGCTTCCAAGTTGGATCTCTGATGTGGGCCATAGTGCCAAGATGCTGTGGCATGCAGGCTTGAGTTACCAAATGGCAAGTTTGCAGCAGACAGCTTAAGCTGCAACAAGGGCAGTTTCCAACAGGAGCCTCGATGTAAGCAACAAGCTGCATATGATGGATTTAAGGTTTTTGTTCATACAGACAAAAAGGGGACAGAGTCACAAAAGGCTTCTTAGTAGCAGCTTTGTCTTGGGACAGTTTTGTTTGCTGATAGTGAGTAGATGCACAGCTCCTTTAAGAGAGGTTCAGCCTTAGTGGCAAAAACTGTGTGGTTCCTTTAAGAGATTCTGCTGCCAAATACTTAAATGAAATTTATGAGCAGCAGGCAGTTGTGCTCTACTTGGTGGCAGGGTAGACCTTAAGATCCCCAGAACTGGGATGGTAAATAGAGCCATAACATTTAATACTGCTTCCCAGAATTGGAAATATAACATGACTCTGGTACCTCTACCATGTTGAAAAGCTGAGTGGAGCAGAGTCAGCAGTCAAAGCAATGCTTTACAGTCTAGCATTTTAAAAGCTCTTCTGGTTAGAAAATGATTAATGATAAACAATAAAACAGGTTTAGATGGAGAAAACCTCTTAATGGGTTACAATGTTTATGAAAAAGAATACATAGGCTGGGAGATAAAAGAAAGAAACTAGAGAAAGTCCTTATAAAAGAGAAATAGAGTAATAAAAATATATAAGCCAATAAAGATGAAAAATACACAATGAGTCTGGATTATGTCTAATATTGTGTTTTCTTTTAGTTTTTTTAACTGCTAATGAGCTAACTACAGAAAGACATTTGATTGTAAAGGCTGCTAAGTTAAATGAACATATATATTATAAAAGTATCTTGACTTTGAAATTTGTCTCTAAAGGTATTTTGCTTTGGAATAGAGGTTCTGCTTTTGTTTCCACAGAAGATAGGAATCTGTAGATTGCTTCCAGAATAATATTATTTGATCAAGTAAGTCCCCGTGAAAAACTTCTGACAGGAAGAGATGGACACAGGAGCTAAAAGGCTGTCAACTAAGATGATCCAGCCTCGGGACCTTCATAATCTTGCCAGCATCATTCAATCATCAGGAAGTAGTTTATAAAAAGCTATGCCCAAATTCCCAAAATACTGTTTATAAATGTTTGTTTTTCATTATAAATGGTTAATAGTCATAATCAATCTCTTTCTAATAAAAAAGTGGGAATATGATATAGAAATGATTAGAAGACATAGATTATTGAATCTACTTTAATACAAAAATTAAATGTTAATCTCAAAATATTTTACATTGTTTTGGATTGAGGCTTACTGATGCAAATTTAAGGCTAATTTTTTATATTGCATGTAGATTTCTACTTTTGTTTAAGATATTATGTTTATGTAACTCATTTAAAATTGTAATATATTATTAAGAAATGTAGATTAATACTCACCTATAATAACCAAACTTATAGACATGTTAGTTACTTTTTTAGATATAGAAACATTTATTTCAATTAGATAAGTAATCTTCAAATACTTCAAATGCCTACAGAATATGGCATTTAAAATATTTTAAGAACTGAGACTTTTAAGGACTGTGAGACAGGTCTGCTCCTGGCAGCAACAATCTACTTTAAGAGAATGATAGGCATTGAAGAATTTCCATGTAGAGTGGAATTTTCTTTGTGGTAAAAGTTAGTCATTGGACAAGAAACTATTCTTGCATTGAATGCTTGATAGTATGCTGTATAAACGGCACATGCAGGATCCATATGAAAGTGATCTCTGAACTTTGGCAGAACAAGCCAAGATGGTCCTCCAGGTTCTGGCTTCACAGAAAAAAAAAAAAAAAAAAAAACTTCCAGATATCTTTCAGGACACAAGGAGAACTGACTGATTAACTATGCCAGAATAGGCAGACCAGTCCTTTAAATTTCCCACTTCACTGAAAGGTGTGACGAAGACTCCAGGCCTGTAGGCTGAAGATGAATACCCAAACATTACAAAGGAACTTTGGGTAACTGTCCAGGCAGTCAGATGTCATCTTGGTTATTTTAGATTTTGGAAGTTGCTTGTACTTTCTGTTTACTGGCTAATGTATATGTACGTTTATGTATATGTATATACTGGATCTTTGATGTATTTAAAGATTAGATGGTTATAAGTATAGTTTTATAAACCTTAATTATTATAAAAGGTATATTAGATATAAAGCTTTAGACTCACAAGGATAAGGTAGATGATAGAATATTTTAATTTTGTTAATTATAAATAGACTAAATATTTTAACTCTAATTTTTGTTCAGTACCTGCCTTGTTATATGTAATTTTGTAATGTTATAATTGAAACCTTCCTTTTTGACTAGACAAAAAGGGGAAGTGATGTGAGATGTCTTTCTGTACATTGTGATTATCATTGGTAAATAAACTGTTTTGATCTATGGCAAGCCATCTTAGAAGTAGGCGAGAAATCCAAGCATAGACACAGGGAAAGGAGCGTGGAGTCACAGAAGACACAATCCAGCAGCCCAAGAAGCAATATATAAAGAAATACATTAGCCACAGGCCACATGGCAAGACAGATTAATGGAAATGGGTTGAATTAAGATGCAAGAGCTAGGAAGCAATATGTCCAAGCAACATGTAATTAATATAAGCTTCTATGTGTTTCTGTGGAACTGCAGGTTTGCAGGTCTGTGGGTCTGGGCCACAGGCCAAACAGGGCAGAAACTTATTATGGAATACAAAGTTAGACACTTGTGAATTTGGAAACATATTTTTTAAAAAAAAAACATATTAAAATAAAAAACACTTACTGGATGTGGTCCATACCTATAATACCAACATTTGCAAGACTAGGCCAAAAGGACCACACATTGGAGGTCAGCCTGACCTAAATAGTGAAATCTCTCATTAAACAATGCAGATAAATAAATAAATAAGCAGGAAATTTATTTTTGCTGATAGGAATGGCAAGGATATGTATCCCTTTCACATTAAATAATAAGTTTTTATTAGAAGACTTGAACCTTGTGATTGCATAACTCATTTCAAAAGCAAAATGGAATATGAAACCTGTGTCGTGTGATCTGTGTGACAAATTCTCTGCTGTTCTTCAGTAACAACATATTGCCTACATTTCATGTGTATTTATATAATGTTCTATACCAATTTCATAGGAAACAAAAATATTTACCTTACAAATGTATTTGTAATTCTGATTCAAAATAAACACAAATTCTACTGCATATTTTACTTTGCTACACAGTTAAAGAATATGTTTTTATTAAAAAAAAAATATTTGCCTAGCAGTCTCTAAGGAAAATAGAGCGATTATGATTCATGTTGAAGTTCTGAGGCAGAATAGGGAGATTTCATATTTAATTCTGTGTCCATTAGAATACATTAAAACATAGTAATATGCAGTTTTTCTTTGGATATGATACTGGAAATTTTTTATTTATGAGGCTGTAGGATTTAATGAGACTTTGAGAATTCACTGTGGTGTACCAAAGGACTGATGAGTTTTAAAAATAAAGAACAATTAGTACAAGTCCCCACAGAGTGGTATTATATTAAAGACAACCCCATTTTTCAGAAGAGAGCAAGTGAAAAAAAAATCTAGCTGTAATAGCAGTCAGTTTCCTACAAAGCAAGAAACAATAATTTATGGAATAAAAACATCCATGCATCCATGCCAGCATAATCAAGGAACTTCTTGGAATAACATTACCACAAATACATTGTCATAAAATATTTAGTGTTCTAAAGAAAAAATACCTACTTTTCCATATACATTTAAATCTTTAGAAACTTTGTTTTCATGTATAATTAAGAGAATCAAAGTTGTTGCCTTTTTGAGACATAGCTGCAAAAATTTGACACACTGTGTCACATTGCAGCTTTCATAATGAAGTTTTTAATTTTTTTCCTTTTTCCCCTTAAATTTTGTTTTATTTGGGGGATACATGGGCAGAAGATAGATGAAAACAGAGGAGGAAATAAATAGGATTAAGATACATGTTTAAAAGACAGAATAAATAAAAAGAAATTAAAAACTGTTTTTCAACCAATTCTGTCATTGATATTAATACTCAATTTTATTAAAAGGTTATTTATGTGGTCAAAAACATCTGTGGTGAATTGAGTGAGAAATTCTCCCATAGATTTAGGTATTTAACAGTTAGTTGGTGCTTAGTTAGTAATACTGTGTAGAAAGTATAGCCTTCATAATAAAAAAATAGCCTTCCCTAAAAGAAAGAAAGAAAGCAAAAGAAAGAAATAAAGAAAGGAAGGAAGGAAGGAAGGAAGGAAGGAAGAAAGAAAGAAAGAAAGAAAGAAAGAAAGAAAGAAAGAAAAAGAGAAAGAAAATACATCACTGAGGGCATTTCTATTCCTAACCCTCATTCTGCTTAATGCTTACATTACAGAATGTGACTTCACAGCATCCTTCTCCATCCACCATTCCTTTCTGCTGTCATGTCCCTATATCATGAAGGTAATGAACTCTTATTCCTGTGGAACCATTAAGCCCAAATAAACCCTTATTTCTATGGTTGCCTTTGCCACGATGTTTTACGACAGCAATATGATGTAATTAATGCAGCATCATCTATTTAAAATTGAAATGTATATATCTCAGAGGTAATTATTTAAGGATCATTATGGAGAAAGCAATTTTGGGCTATATGCTTGACCTATAAGTAAATGGTAACGTCAAGAATGTTGTTGGTAAGTGCTTATCACTAAAGACATGTTGTAAGATGAGCCAAACCTTAATAATATCTATTTGAGTGGTGGATGCTCCACACTCTTTAAAAGCCAAATGTAGTCAAAAATTATTTCATTTTTAATACGTATCATCACAATCATCATAGGGCCAGAGGTGAGCAGTTTGACTCTTCCTATTGTCCACTGACACATCCTAAATGAATACTGGACTAAAGACCCAACAACAGACACTTCATTATATCCTCAGATTATGTGCAATAATAACACAGATAAATAAAGGAAGCAATGCCTAACACCCTCTACAGTAGCCTGGTCATTGTCTAACTTTAAACTAGAATTCCCCAGAAGTATTTCACATCTAAAACTTAGGTGGAGGATAACTTAAAGACTGAGCCTTGCTGAGACTGTTGACTATTAGAATTTTCCACTGTGTTAGTACCCATTCTCAGCTGTGCTGTGTCCAAGCTATAAAACTTTCAGTCTCTGTTAGGCAATAATTTAAACTGAAGTACCTACTAGGATGGATTTCTCATAGCATGGTAGCTTTTTTTGAAGCGAGTATATGGGCTTGCCACATCCAAAAGAAAGGTAGATGGTACCTACCTTTTTTTTTTTGTCTTTGTTTCAGTGTCACATAGCCTTGCTTTGTACTCCATTTCTCAAGAAACAACAGAACCTTGTCCAAATCATGGGTAGTGTACCTTCCTTCTTCTATTAGTAATGTCAAAATAATATTGCAGAAGGTCACATGGAATGCAAGAACTCTCTGCCATTCCTGGAAAATATAACTTGTTACAACCTTATATTACTTTTATTTTACAGCTCTTCTCTATAACCCCTTACATTAATCTATCATGTTCTCAGTGGAAAAAAATAGGTTCCCTATAATTTATCTTGTACTTTTCTTAATTTTTCAACACTAAACTGTATATCTTAACTTAATCTCTAAACGTTGTCTAACCTGTATCCAACAAGCCACATATAGCTGAGAATAACTATGGTTTAATCCAAACACAAAATCATAACTTACTTAAAACCTTATAAAAGTCATTATTTATTTTTACTAACTTGATCACAAATGAATGTAGAATTGTATTTTCTCTAGCTTTATTTCATCCATTATCCTTTGTACCCAAATTTCTTTATGTCCCAACCCTGCTATGCTAAAAGTTATCTCCACCAGGTTCCAAGCTGGCTCCTTAACTGGAGGTAGTAAAGGTACAAATATGAACCAGTTGCCAATTATTAACTCATCTTAGTTCTAACAATGAAGAACATTACTAGTAGGAGACTGATGATACAGCCTAATTTTAACTTTTAGCCCATAAGGCATGCTCACATTTAATGCATTGAAGAACTGTCTAAAGCTGCTACCACATATCACTCATTAGTCACTGACTTAAAATCATCTTGACAAAGTTTTGACTTGGCAATTTTTAAGTATCCACATTTACTCTACTTTCTCAGCAGATACATACTGAAGCTATATGAATATCATGCTTCAATCTTTAACACCAAAATTTTAGTCATTGACTCCATGGCATATATTCCTTCACATATCAACTTCTTGTCTTTTATTTAAATAACTCTAAGAAAAGAAGCTGTAGTCAACAATAAGTATGTCTGTTTGTCAGACTCTGACACTTATGTCATTAATGTGACATGTCTTCTACCCAATTCACTTTTTTTTTTCCCCAATTCAATTTTAAAAGTAGACCAGAGTTCTGAAATGACTTAGCCTTTTCGAAAGGCTGTAAAGACAAATGAATTTTGAGGCTTACGATGAAGTAAAGTATCGAAGATTGATATATAAGTCTCAAAGAGAAGTTAACATTTTCACAAACAAATCAACTTCCTATCTCTGTGAATAAAATCACTTCATTATCTCCAAAGAACATCAATATTGAGCTGTTGCCTGAATATAGGAAAACCTAAATTGATTTTCATGTCAACATATTAAGAATAATGTTTTGTCTACTTGATTTAGTAAACTTTCACGTTTCTAGACAGATTTGATCCTCTGATATAATTATCCAATTCTACAAGACACATTTCCCTACATCTCTTATTCATGGTGATTTTTTTAATGCAGTATTTACATCGCAATGACTATAACACATTAAATTTACCTATTCCCATCAGCACCATTATTCCTCTAAGGTTGCCATATAAAGATGTGCCTATATCTTCTGTGTTAGAATCAGCTTTTCATAACTACCCTTTAAATAAATACATTTAAAAGTGACTCTTGTGGTTCAGGAATTTTTGTATCACTGCCTCAATAATGGAGATGTGGTGACACATGCCTGTAATAGCAGACCAAGAAATATGGATAAAAGCTTCAACTACTACAAAGCCTGGGCTACATAAACAAACATAATGGGTGTGTTTGTGAGTGCACACATATGAATGCATGTGCATACATATAAGTAACAATAATAATTAAAGAAGAAGTCATGTATTTGAGAGAGATGGGGTGGAATGGGATGCATCTTAGGGTAAGAAACGTGGGGTATAAATAATATAACTACAGTACTCATGTATGAAATACTCAAAACAATATAATACTCAAAACAATATGGGAGTGGGAAGGGACCTTGATTAAGCATATACACGGAGAGAAAATGTGACTTTATTCCTAATTTAAAAAATGAAATAAACTAAAAAGAAAGAACAATACTCAACTTCATCTGGAATAACAGGAAAGCCAGGATTAACAAACCAATTTTGCCCAACAAAAGAATCTCAGGAGGCATTACTACCCCAGACTTCAAGTTATACTATAGAGCTACAGTAATAAAAACAGCCTGGTACTGGCATAAAAACAGACTTGTGGATGAATGGAATCAAATTGAGGATCAGGGCATTAACCCAAAAACCTATGAACACCTGATTTTCAACAAAGAGGCCCAAATATTCAATGGAAAAATAGATAGCATCTTTAACAAATGGTGTTGGCGTAGCTGGTTGGCAGTGTGTAGAAAAATGAAAATAGATCCAAGCCTGTCACTCTGCACAAAACTCAAATCCAAGTGGATCAAAGACTTCAACATAAACCCAGCCACTCTGAACTTGATAGAAAATAAAGTAGGAAATACTGTTCTACAAATTGGCTCAGGTGACCACTTCCTAAATATAACACCAGTGGCACAGACACTAAGAACAACAACCAATAATTGGGACCTCTTGAAACTGAGAAGCTTCTGTATAGCCAAGGACACTGTCAATAGTACTAAACAACAATCTACAGAATGGGAAAAGATTTTCACCAACACTACAAGAGATAGATGACTGATCTCTAAAATATATAAAGAACTCAAGAATCTAGAGCCCAAAACCTTGAATAACCCAATCAAAAAATGGGGTTCAGAACTAAAAAGAGAATTTTCAGCAGAATTGTGAATGCCTGAAATTCACTTTTAAAAGTGTTCAACATCTTTAGCCATCAGAGAAATGCAAATCAAAACAAGTTTGAGATTCCACCTGACACCTGTCAGATTGGCTAAGAAAAAAATACACAGATGACAACCTATGCGAGGGAGGTTGCTGAGCAAGGGGAACACTCCTCCATTGTTGGTGGGAGTGTAAGCTTTTTCAGCCACTCTGGAATGTAGTATGATGGTTTCTCAGAAACCTGGGAATCAGTCTCCCCAAGGATCCAGCAATACCACTTCTGGGTGTATATCCTAAAGAAGCATAGTCACACTCCAAAGGCATTAGCTCAACTATGTTCATAGCAGCATTATCTGAAATAGCAAGAACCTGGAAACAACCTAGATACCCCTCAACTGAAGAATGGATTAACAAACTGTGGTACATCTACACAATGGAGCACTAACTACTCAGCAGTGAGAGAAAATGATATCCTAAAATTTGCAGGAAAATGGCTGGAGTTGGAGAATATCCTCCTGAGCGAGGTATCATAAACCCAGAAAGATAAGAAGGGAATGAGTCAGTCATTACTGGACTCTAAACAAAAAAGCAAAAAGCAAACCATGTCCAAGCTGCAAACCACAACCACTGAACAGTTTGGGATCTTAAACACCTTGTACTAACACCTTGGATCCCACACCCTCTAGAGGAACATCTGACTCAATCTTGATGTTGGGGTGAGGAAAGTGGATCTGCCAGAAGTGGAGGCTGAACTGAGCAATATTGGGACCTTGGGACCTCCTGCCCATGCTGGGAAGGAGATGGGGAGATGTGGAGAACAGAGACTGACTAGAGTGGGTGGGATGGGGAGGGGACCTTGAATAAGGATATACAGGGATAGAAAATGTAAAATGTAATTTTTTCATAATAAATTTTAAAAATTTTTAAAAAAATGAACATTCAGAAAAAATACTGATTCTTTAGCTTAATTAAAATTAGAACAAAGTATAAAGTTACAAGAATGGAATTCTATACATAAATGATTTTAGCTAAGTAGGAAAGATAAAAGTAACAAAAAGGATTTAAACAATAATCCAAGAGAAGTCTCCAATAGATAGTGAAGTGGAGAACAAGGGGAATCAGCAAAACACGGAACAAATAAAACAGCACAAATGAGGGATAATATAGGCTTAAATATATTTGTAGTCTTATATTTACAATGAATATAGGCACATTTCTGTGACAGTTTAAAAACAGGAATTGCAGTCTGGATTTAGAATGGATAGTTACAAACTGTAAATAACAGGTACAACTAAAATATAAAATACTTGGAATATAAAAATAGAAGCCTGTAATAAAAATGCAAAGTAAGTCCTAGGCAAGGAAGCTGGGCATCTCTAAGTAAATGAAAGTCTGCTTGGACTATAGAAGGCTCAGTTAAGAAGAAAACAGTGCCTGCATGGTGGAAAGGGACTCTATAAATAACAATTTGAATCTTCCACAAACCAATAAAATAGCCAAATTCTATGGCCAAAAATTCAATAGATTTTTGAAAGCTTTATAGTGAAAATTTCAATAGTATTTTCTTTTGCTGGAGAAGAAAATGACATTTAACAGCACTGAGAACAATTTAATTAAAAGTTAAAACGTTGACTGAATGCATAAAGAACTCTCCAGGTAGTCAAGATGTTATCAATATTTGAACATGTGCCAGACTTCTATGCAAGAGAACAAAATATATTGTAATATCTCAAGTCTAGATGACTTTTGAAGAGTTAATTTTATGCATCCAAGGTCCTTGAATCATAATTAATTTGGAAAGTTTACCTTGTAGGAAAAAATAATACAATAAAGCAAAGATATATATTTTATAAGCTTGCTACAGTTAGACACCTTTGATTTTTTATTTAAAAGCAATTTTATACATTAAAACAGTGTATTTAGCTTGTATTTACTCCTAAATCCTCTAAGTAATCTCAGGACTACATTCTGACAGCCCCTCCACTGACACACATTCACAGGTTTATGTCTTTTTCTTTTCTCTCACTGTTAGCTTTTTAAATAGCGCACTGAGTCAAATAGTGCTTCCCTATGCACATGAGTGTAAGGTGCCAACTACAGAAGCACTGGTTACTTGCCATAGGGTGCAGCACTGGAGGACACTGGAAAGTCAAGAATCTTAGGATACATATTTTAGTAACTGATGTACCAAACATGGAAGAATAATAAATATTAAAGTAGTTGGATTAAAATAATGTAATATAACATTAAGTATACATAATTAGGTGTTAATGACATTTATCAGTAATACCATTCATTATATATATATATATATATATAGTTGTAAAATAATTGGCACAAGACGCACAGAACAATACAAAATTTTGAGATGTCCTCAGCACTGTGACACACAAGTGAAAGCTGTGCCAAGGTTAGAAGAAAATGGCTGAAAATAGAAATGATGTCTGAAATCTAATTATTCCCTATAAACCAAGAATTATTCCTGCTGCCTTAAGTGGGAGGGAGATGACTCCATATATTTTGCAGATACCATTTATGGGTGGATAGGTATCCAGTTCAATAGTTAGCAAATAACTAGGATAACCTATCAGAGAACAGAAAGTAAAAGGAGGAGTAAAAAAAGGCCTTGGAGGTATACACTCCCTCCATAGGTCAGTAATTCCACCAACAACAAATGGTGCCAAATAAAAAGCCATCTATCAGAGACTGTACCTATTATGAGAACTTTCTTTTTTCTTTTTAACCAAAGAAAAGCCATTTGCTCTTTTTATTATTTTTTTTCTGAAACAAAGGGGAATCACCACTTGAATGACAATCAACTAATACCAACAGCAAGATACACCCGATATTAAAATTACCTAATAAATCAATCATCATTACAATTGAGCAACTAGCATTTTTTTTAAATTAATGAAAAAATAGAAAATTCTAGCAATGAAATGGGGGTAATAAGTAATAACCAAAGGATAAATCATTGATTAAAGTCAACTGAAGACAAAAATAAATAAAAAGACATTTGTTCACTGTTGTGGGATATTTGTACTCTGTGAAAAGGTGTATTGCTATGATTGGTGTAATAAAATCTGAATGGCCAAGGAGCAATAGGTGGGATTTCTGGAGACAGAGAGGACTCTGGAATGAAAAAAAAGAGAGTTGCCAGGGCAGAAAGAAGAAACAGTACAGGTGATACATGAAAGAAAGACTAATAGAAATAGGTTATTTTATGTTATCAGAACTAGTTATAAATAAACTTAAGCTAAAGCTAAGCTTTCATAAGTAATATTAAGTCTCCATGTCATTATTTGGAAGCTGGCTGGGTGGACAGAAAAAGTCTCATTATAGTCTACAAGTTGAAATAATTCATATTTCTAAAATGGCCCTACTATCAAATACCTCTATAGGAAATACCATTTTAGTCTTCAAGGGTGTAGAAAAATAAACACTAACACTTTTATAGATCAACAACTATAGTTGTATGATTTTCTAGTTGTATTAAATGAGACTCTGAGTCAATTATTGGGGGAAGGCTGAAATATCAGAGAGAGGAAGCACTATAGTCAATTTTCACCTACCTGTCTTACAACTTTTTTAGGTTTTTGTTGTTGTTGTTGTTCTTTTTGTCTTTCATTTTTAAAAGTAACCAAAAACAAAAAAAAGTTTTATCTCTAAAGTTATAAAATTAAAAATATAAGTCACCACTTCCGGCTTTCCCTATACTAAGATTAAAAGTGTATACTGTTAAATTTCAACTATTTATCCTTATACTCAAAGATCAAAGATTTCCTAAACTGTCTGCCTAAAATTTAACTATGTGCTCTCTCTCCAATATTCAAGTTTTATTAAATATATAATACATATCCACAAACAACAACCAAAGACTAGTCTCTGATTAATTATAGCCATCTTGATCTAAAATAAAGTAGAAATTGTTACAGAACCTGACTTCAAAGTATGCTATAAAAGCATACTAGTCAATACACCAACACATCATAGTGGACTGGTGTCTTCATGATGGTTTCTATTGTTGTGAGGAAACATCATGACCAAAAGCAACTTAGGAAGGAATGTTGTCTGATGTTTTGATTGTGTTCTGACAAATAAAGCTTTCTTGGTGTCAGAGGGGGGATCTAGGCACTAGCTGACCTAAACTAACCACAGAGGATTGGAAGAAGAGAGGAAACAAAGTAGTAAGGTGGGGTGGAGAGAGTACCTCACCCCTTTGGAAGGAGTAACTGTAGAGGAAGACAGCATCTGTTCTTCACAGATTCTCTGATTTTTCAGGTTCTTATTACCCTGATATCTGACTCCTTTTTTTTATTCATAAAGATTAATTTAGATTAACTCTTCAGATGAAAGGATTTATTTGGCTTACACTTCCACAGCAATGTTCAACACTGAATAAAGTTAGGACAGAAACTCAAACAGGCAAGAACCTGAAGGCAAGAAGTGACGCAGAAGTCATGAAGGAGTGCTGGCTTGCTCCTCATGCTTTGTTACAGAATCCAGGACCATAAGCCCAAGATTGGAAACACCAAAAGTGGATTGGTACCACACACACACACACACACACACACACACACACACACGCACGCACGCACGCACGCACGCACGCACGCATGCACGCACGCACACATTAATACAAACATCCCAGTATAAAACATTTTACAAACTTAAAAAAAGTCTCATGATCTTAACAAATTCAAACTTTAAAATTAAGTTTCTTAAACAAAATATTAAACCTCAAATCATTTTAAAAATTCATTTTGTCAACTGTGTGCTGCTTTCGTAAAATAAAATTTAAAAAAAAAAAGTCACTACTTTCTTACATCAAGAGAAAAAGTGCCAGGGCACAGTCATAATCAGGTCAAAGCAAAACCAAAACATGACAATATAAATAACGTAATGTCCAATATCTGAAATTTACTTACTATCATCTAAGCCCCTATCAAAAGTTTGGTTCACTAATATACCACCACCATCTGTAACACACACAATCTGTCTTCCAAGCTCTGGTAGGCTCAACTCCATCATATGGCTATTCTTGGTGGCCATCACATGGTACTGGCATCTCTAAAATATGAGGTCTCTTTCCTGACTGGGCTGGACTTTGACCGATATTTTCTCTTAGACTCTCTTCATGGTGCCAAACCGTAATGCCTTTCCATGACCCCTTCAATTCTGGACATTCAGCTGTTACTAAGACTGTAATTTCTCTAACAGTCTATCATGACCTCTCACAGTACAAAGCCTCAGATGCTTTCCATGACCTCTTTATGCCTTCATAACCACTTTGATGTTTCTTACAGACTATCAAGTTAGGTTGCCACTGTGAGGTACAATTTTAGCAGCCTCTAGAACACAAATTCTGTGTGCTGACTCTGAGGAAACACTTCCTAGAAGATATCATCAAAGTGACACTGCTCTCTTCTTAATCATCTCTTATTTCTTAACTCCAGATGAACAACATCAATTGTCCCAATGAAGAGAACATTTCACTTCAGTGGTTCTGTTCATTTGTTAATCATAATTGATTCTTTAACCCCAGCTAACCAGGACAACAGATATTCAACTCAAAATAGTTAACATTCTTCATAGAGTCTTTTAGTGGCTCTCAAAATTTCTCTGTAGCTTCACAGATAAAGCTTCCATCACCTACAATGCTTTCAATATGTGTATCTTCCAAGCTCCCACAGAAAAATCACACCAAACTTTAAACACTCAATGGATGCTTCTAGCTCATATTTCTAAAGTTCTTCATAATTCTCCCAAAAAAATAACACAACTAAGTCTACCAAATTAATAAACCAGTAACCTACCACACATTTATAGAACCTAAGACCACAAGCCCAGGGTTGCCAAAATCCATAATGGACTGGACCCTTCCTCATCAATCACTAATTTAAAAAAAAATTACTACAGGATTGCCCACAGCCTAGTTTATAGAGAAACTTTTGAAATTAAGGTTCCTTCCTCTCAGGCAACTTTTGCTTGTTGTTAAGGTGACATCAAACTATCCAGCACAACTGGGGAGATGGCTCAGTGTGCAAAGAACTTGCTAGGCAATTAAGAAGACCAGAGTTTGAATTGCTATAACCCATGAAATAACCCAGCAAAATTCGAGACAGAAATGAAAGACTGCTTAGAAGATGCTTGGAGAGCTAGCCAGGAGTATGAGTCTTTGAAAATAAAGAAAAGACCTTGTTTCACACAAGGGGGAAGGACAGAGCTGATATATAAGGTTGCTTTCTGTCTTTCACATATAAACTATGTTAGACACATAACAACACAATACACATACATGCTAGCACAGAAGATTTTTAGAAGTATACTATTGCCATAAATAAAGGGACTTATATGAATAAATAATAGTAAGAAAATGAATATACATTTTTAAGAGCATAAAGATAAATGCCTACGTCTTATGGGTTACAAAACGTACACAAAGATAAATTAAAGATCTCAAATTACAACAATGAGAAATGCTTCAAGGGGAAGGTTTTCTGCTTTGTTTTATTTCCAAAACAGAACCCTAAAGTATAGAAAACAAAAGAATATAAATGGGATTATATTTTTTTAAAGAAAACCAATCTGTACAGTGTAAGCTTTCAAACTATGCTGAATGGGACAAAATATTCTACAGTTTACAGAGCACCTGTGGAGTGAGAAAATATTTGTTATTGTTAAGAATGCAAAATACCCTGAATGTGGTGGCATACTTCTTTAATTCTAGCACATGCGAGCAGAGGCAGGTGTATTTCTCTGAGCCTGATCTATATAAAGTATTTCAGGTCAGCCATGGTTATATATCAAGAACTTGTCTCAACAAAAGGCAAATAATTATAAAATCTCAAAAGCAAAACTGGAATGTAGTACATGGTTTCTGGCCCAGACTTTTGCGCCTTCTTTGAGATTAGGACCCACTTGAGCTTTTCCCCAAAGAAACACACAAAGGTTTATATTCATTTCATGCTGATTGGCCTAGGGCCCAGGCCTATAACCTGTTAACTCCTTCATCTTAACTCAACCCATGATCCTTATCTTGTTCAGTCATACACCTTGGTACCTTTTCTCAGCAGCATTTCAACTTCTTTGCTCTGCATCTCCTGACATATCTGAGGAATCTCTGCTCTACTCTGAGATGTTCCCAGAGTTTTTTAATCTGGTAGCCCCGCCCACACTTCCTGTCTGCCTTTTGTCAATCAACATTTTTATTAAATCAGTAGGGGGGGACAAATATTTACAACATACCAACATAATCCCATTTTACTGGGGAAAAATTATGAAGTGAAATATATGTCAGAAATTTCTTAAAGTAAGAAACAGCCTTAAAATTTTAGCATAACTAAGAGACAAATAATATAAAGATACTGCAAAAGATTTAAAACAGAACTAATATATACTCCAACAAATTCCCTACTGGGTATATATCTAAATAAAAATTAAATTGGTACATCAGAAAACTTTTTTTTGCGCATGCTGGTCACAGCATTATTTACAGTATTCACCAAAAAAATGAAATTAAGTGAAGTGCCCATTAACTAGTGTGTCAAAAAAAAAATAACTGTGATGATATAAACAATGGACAGTTATTTACCCACAACGTTATCTGCAATTAAGGAAATGAATGTTATCATGAGAAGTAAAATAGGAAAACATAGAAGGATGAGAACCTTGTAAATGTTGGCTGAAATAAAATCCAACCAATGATGAACTTATAGCACTTGAGACAGTGATCACTGGAAGCTGTGGTCAATGGGCAAAAGGGACATGGAGAAGTGCCAGTCAATAGCCCTGTGTTATTATGTGATAGGAACAGTAAGTTGTGATAAACACAGTAGCATAGCTATAAAGAACAATATTGAATATTAGCTATCCAGAAGCTGGAAGAAAATATTTTAAAAATTCTACTAACAAGAATATGATGCTCGGGGAGACAAATGTTTCTACAATGCAGATATATGTCCATATATTAAAGATAGTTCATTAACATGTGCTCAAAGTTTTATTTTTTATTTAAAATGATTGAAAAATAGTCAAATAAAAACCATAGAATTAAATGTAAAATAATCTTTTTTTTAAAAATCCCTCTAAACTAGTATCATATATCAAAAACAAGATTGTGGAGAAAGATTAATAGATTAGGAAGAGAAGTAATACAATTTATTTAAATTGAATGAGAGTAAGTACAATAGATTGGATAAATGAGATGACAGAGCTTCGGGTAACTATTAGAAAACGTAAAAAAAATGAATATTATTTAATTTTGATAAAACATCAGGGAAAGAAGAAAATGCATTTGTAAAATATTCAAAAAATATAGACTAACATAACAGCAGCCGAAATTTGCCAAAAAAGCAAAATACTTAGAGCCAAAGTAAGCAACTCCAAAAATAGAATTCTATTCTAAGGAATATAATCATTGCACTGCAGAGGACATAGAGGAAACATTGGAGACATTCAAGGAGACTAGAGCCTACAAACTTAAAGAATAACAAATCTTTCATCAGAAACGATGGTGTTCACTAGGATGCAAGACAAAGTTCAAATGCAAAGGTCCTGTCAACCTTCCATAGCTTATCTAGTGCTATAACCTTTCAGAGATGAAAATGGTAAGGGAAATGAAATTAATTCAGCAGCATTACCACTTACGATTAGATAGAGGATGTTCACAGAACAGAAAGTGAATGATATAGAAATAAGCCTGAGTCACCTTCAAGAAGCAAATGATAGAAAGGGCAGAAATGTGATTATCAATTGTCATCTAAGTAGATGGCAATAATTATAACTTTTAATAATAAATGTAATAATATTGTAAATAATTAGGGTAGAGAAACAAAAGTACAAAGAAGTATACTAAATTGCAAAGTTTTTAAATATTGATAACATCCTAGGTGATAATAAACCACCACACTGTAATATGAAAGACAACTACTAATAATATTAAAGAACTGTACCTAAAAGCCTAAATTAATTAGAATATAATCTTAAAAATTATTCAAGCAACCCCTAAGAGGGCAAATGTTCTAGGTTGAATATTTAAATAAACTGTAACATAGACATGCTGTGGAATATGACACACAACAAGAAGAGAATAATAAATAATTTAGTATGAGACTGGACCTTCAGAAAATCTGGTCATGGGAGAAAAGGTAACTCTCAAAATTTCTGGCCTATTATTTCAAGTACTGAACCTTTTTGAAGGAACAAAATGAGAGAGGTGGCAGCTTTCTTGTTGCTAGTGTTTAAGAGAAATTGAAGATTAGGGCAGGACGGAGAGTCGTTACAGAAAAGATCAAAGAATATTTCTTTTACTGCACTAATATATACTCTATCTTCTAAATTTATTAGGTTATGTATATAATTATATAAACACAATAATGCTAGGAAAGTGAAGAAAGATACAAAGTTGTATCCATGTTGACATACTGATTGTGACATTACTGTGAAGTTTTGGGGAAAGCTATCACTGATTTTAAAAAGGTGAAGAATATGTGGAGCTCTGAATTATTTCTTGAAAATCGATATGAATCTAAAAGTATCCTGGAGTAGAAAAATCTGTTGGCTTTGTCAACTACAAACTTAAATAGCAGAAAATATTAAATAAACTGCAGAAAAAATAGTACTAGCTTGGAAAAAGATTCTGAGGTTGGCATGTGACAATCTAAATCCATTACCCTGAGGTAGGCTGGTCAATGGTTGGAGCCCTAGACATTAATGGCATGAATTTATTCGACAGGTACCTGTTATCTGGATCTGGGCCTATCCTTACCTTTGAAGTGGGAGAAAAAGAAATGAGAATACTGCCAGCCAAATAATATCAAATAGGAATCTTTTCTTGAGTGGAAATGAAAATACTTAGTAGGAGAGTTAGTGGTACTTGGTAGGACTGACATTAGAGGTTTTGTAGTGGTCTCCATATGCTGCAAAGGGATGTTTTCTTTTTTTATGATAGAGTTTATTTATTGTATAGCTCTGGCTATACAGGAACTTTCTCTTTTTTCCTCTTTCTTTTTTTTTAATTATGAATAAAGTCACATTCTCTAACCATGTATATCCTTATTCAACATCCCTTCCCCCTCCCACCCCTTCCAGTCACTCTCTCTTCTCCACATCTCCCCATCTCCTCCCCAGCATGGGCAGGAGGTCCCAAGGCAAAGGGACATTTTCTAATTTAGTGTAGGAGGTGCACTTGTCTATGGGTTTAAGGAGGAGCATCAGAGAGGGCAAACTGCAGGGAAGAAGTGATCTGAAGAGGAAAATAGAGAAAGTAGGGATCTTTAAGAAACAGGATAGAAACAAATGCAGAAGGAGAATAAAATAACCGTAATGGAGTCTGAAAAAGTCATAAGTCACCATGCTACTAATTATCTACCTAAAAATGTAACACATGTAAGTCTGTATATAGATATACATTCATAATTTAGATGAAATTTTTCCAGCTGGACTAGCAATATTGCCTTCTTGAGTCATCTAACAAAAACCCAACAACAGGGAGGAGAAGCTATCTTTTGATGTTTTGGTCAGGGTTGTACAATAAACTTATATTATAGGGTAGTAATGTTGTTCTTGGTTGTTCCTCATAGGTAGAAAGTAAGTGCCTGTGATGGCCATATTTGATTTTCAACTAGACTAGATCTGAAATTAACTAAAAAACAAACATAGAGGGCACACCTCACCAGTGTTTAATTTGAAGTTGGGAGATTTTCTTCTGATCTGGATCTGTGAGGTTGGGAGGATATACCTTTAATCCAGATCTTTAAATCAAATCTAATCTGTCTTTCTTTTTCATGAGTACAGTTAACCTCTTCATGTTGAAATTTTTCTTCTAGCACCTTCTGTAGAGCTTACTTATGGATAGATACTGCTTAAATTGTGTCTTATTGCAGAATATATTTCTTTCTCTAATTATTATGATTGAAACTTTTGTCTGGGATGGTATCTGTACTTTTTTAGAGTTTATAGAACCTCTATCCAGGACATTCTGGTTTTTAGAGTGCCAACTGAAAAAGTCAGTTGTTATTTTACTAAGTCTGCCTTTATATGTTACTTGATTTTCTTCCTTACTTCTTTTAATAGCCTTTCTTTAATCTGTACATTGAATATTGTGTTTCTAGGAGAATTTCACAAATGACAGCTTATGCTGGAGAAGATGCTGATCAAGGGCAACATTCTTCCATTGTTGGTGGGAGTATAAACTTGTTCAGCCACTCTGGAATGCAGTATGTAGGTATCTCAGAAAAATGGAAATCAATCTCCCCAAGGATCCAGCAATACCACTATTGGGCATATACTCTAAAGACACACATTCACACCCCAAAAGCATTAGCTCAACTATGTTCATAGCAACATTGTTCGTAATAATAAGAACCTGAAAACAACCTGGATGACCCTCCACTGAGGAATGGATTAACAAACTGTGGTACATCTCCACAATGGAGTACTACTCAGCAGTAAGAAAAAATGATACCATAAATTTGCAGGCAAATGGATGTATTTAGAGAATATCCTCCTGAGTGAGGTATCACAAACTCAGAAAGATAAGCAGGAGATGTACTCACTCATTAGTGGACTTTAAGCAAAAATATTCCTTTTTCATGGAAATGATGGGTAAAAAAAAGTGATTTATAACATACACACAAAACAAAACTGGTTTGTCTGTAGAAGGGTTGCTTAGCAGAAATTTTGGTGGCCATAGTGCATCCGTGGGCATTAGCTGTGACCTACTGTGTTTCCTTCATCTGTAGCTGAGCCTAACCTGGCTTGAGAAGCTTTAGGTTTTATTTTTTATGCTTCATGTATTTTAGAGAAAAGAGAAGTTTTATTACTGTATGGGATTTTTGTTATTTATTCTGAATGCTTTGCTTTTTTATATAATGTTTGATATTGATTTTCAAAAGACAATAAAAAAGAAAAAATGTAATCACTATGAAAAAGTTCTTGCTTGACACAATATTCTTCAAGTCATAAAAGATCACATTCAAGAGTAAAACCCTATGAATGCATTCAGTGTGGTAAAACTTTTACACATCAAATTTTTCTTAAAACAGTATAAAAGAATACATATAGGAGAAAAACTCTATCAATGTAATTAGTGTGCCAAATCCTTCCTGTGTATTAGTAATCGTTGAAGTCATAAAAAAATTATCCTTCAGCAAATCTCTATAAATGAAGTGGCAAAGTTTTACGCTTTATACAGGAGTAAAACTTTTTTGTGAGCAATCAATTTTTAAAGCCTTTTGGTATTACTGAAGTCTTTAGGAACTGAAAAAATACTAAACACTATTTATTATAAAATATTTGGTATGATTTTTAGCCAACACATTACAATTAGTTATATAACAATATTGATTATATACAAAATAATATTATCAACAATCATAAAAAAACAAAGTGAACGAATAGGGATGGAAGGGTTATTACTTGGCTGTCATTGTCAGTGGGTTTCGGGGTGAAGCCATTCTTAATATTTATAATGGAACACTAAAATTCTTCCATGAGACCCTGTCGAAAACATTTAAATTCTACCGAAATCTTAGCCATCACAGTTTGTTCCAGTCATATTAAATAGAGATGCTGTTGCCATGCCAGTGGTGTAGCTTATTTGGGGAAAATACTTAATGAGGGCACTAGCCTTCACTTCACATTTTAAGATAGTAAATGTACTTATAACTGTGGTTTCTGCTTTTCAACATTTGAATAGAAAGCAAACTTTCAAATATTATCTGAACTAGTTTTTAATATAGAAGAATCTATGGTAAAAATATGAAATTTACCTTGAGCATTTTGTTATTTTGTTATTTGCAAAGAGATTCAAAAACACAAAAGGAAAAGAGTCCAGTGGGTGATCAGAGCAGATTTATGTTAAAAGTCACAGTGACTAATGTATAGCATCATATAACATAGTCATAAAAACTAGGTCATTTCAATGCTACTTTTTGATAGGGTCACAGCCAGTTATTTTAACCAATTGAAAGTACACACTTCATTTTATAAGGGCAATCAAGCACTACAATTGCTCACTAATAGAAAATTAGCACCTTGAGAGAAAAGCTGGTCACTAATTATAGAGTTCTATGCTCATGAAATTGCCTCCTTCTACAAAATTAAGCCAAAATAATTAAGCACATTGAAGAGAAGAAAAAGAGACCCCCCCCTTGTTGCTAAAGATAGCACTTTAAAATTCACTTTCTCCTTCAACCATGTTTATTTCTCTGAGAGTGACTCTTAGTTCATTAAGCAAACAAAAGAACCTCTAGTTAACAGAATGTATTTAGTTTACACCTTTCTACAGTTGTGAAAAAATTATATTATCATAAAGTTATTCAAGTGTATAGAAAATGAGCACCTTTTATGTCTTCTCCTGCTTGCCAAAAAAATAGAAAATAAAATAAAAAGGTTTATATGACAATCATTTAGTGTGAACAGTAGCTTTCTAGGTAAAATCAAATGAGCTCTGTGTCATGGATAGTTTGTGAGACCTTGGGGAGACCAATTTAAATTCAATGGGCCTCCTTCTCCTCATTTGTAGCTTGGTAGTATATGACCTACATGTAAGATTATCATGCATATTAAGCATGCCAGTGTATAAAGCCATTGACACATTTTCTAGATCATTCTACTAAAATAATGAAAACAATAATGAAATGAAAGAGTTTGATTGTTTTCTTTACAGAAGCTCCAATTACCTGGATACACAGATTCAAACACAGATTGAGTTTTACCTAAATAAACTAAATATAATGTGTATACATAAAACACATTTTAACTATCCAAAAATTTAAAATACAGGCTTAGAGAGATGGCTCAGCTGTTAAGAACACTAGCTGCCTATCCAGAGGACCCAGGTTAGAATCCCAGTACCTACATGGTAGCTTACAACCCTCTACAGTTCCAGTTCTAGGAGATTGAACAGCTGCTTCTGGTATTCTTGGGCACTAGGCATGCATGTGATACACAGACACTCACGCTGGCAGAAGAGTCAGACACATAAAATGAATAAAAATAAAACTTTAAAGTAAAAATATTTTTAATTGAATATAGATCACTGCATGATGAAGGTAGTTTGTTATATTTTATATTTCATAAAACATTTATGTATTTTATGGATCTCCATTTAGTATCTTAATTTTATACCTATTTGTCATTTGTCCCACTACACACACGCATACACACACACACACATACTCATGTGAACCTACACATGCACACTTCTATAAAACAAAATAGAATAACATGTATCTCAATTACAAATGCAAGAGGCCCCCATCACACAAGTTTTTTTCTGTTCTATAAGTCCTATAAAAATAAATGTATATGTCTAAGTTATTTATATTTCAATTATATGATTTATGTCATAATCCTGAAAAGATATATTATGCCACTTAAAAATAAGCTATAGCAAAATTATTAAATGAATTATAGTGCAGATAATATTTAGTGAATCCAAGGAGAATGTTAACTATCTCAGACATTTTAAACTAGAAAATACAGTGAAAAGTTCCTGACAATGTGGTTTTTTACACTGGGAAAATTTCTTTTATAAAACCCGTGTCTCTGAGTCAAAAGACAGAACCTGGTCAGACTTACTTCTAAATGCAAGAACACTGGATCCTGAAGTATATAATGGTCTTTTCATTAAAATTGTAGCTTAAGGGTCAAGAATAAAGATATGTTGAGAACAGATATTTTTCAGAGCTAGATCTAAGGAAATTTGTGAAAAGGAGTGAATTATCTTTGCCACTTTTGCTTCATGCCTGGCGATTTTCTCCACCTGAGGCATATTACTTTGTGTCCCAGGAGGATATACTCTCTTAACCATCACTAATTAAGAAAGCAAGGTAATTTTCTACCATTAAATATCTACCATTCAACATCATTATGTCCCAGGAGTATCACAAATATTTTTGCTGACACAAAGTATCCCCCATTTCAAAGACAAACATTTCCACAATGGCATATTATTATTATCATCAATGCTCATTATATATTTTTGGACACAGAAACTTTCCTACTGAGTCACCATTGACCTTGTGCACTGACAATGGCCACAGAACTAACTTGTCACCTTTATATATATATATATATATATATATATATATGTATGTATATATATATATATACTATCCATTGAAACAGACAACACATACAGCTGTGCATATTTCTCTAAACTAAAAACAGGGTAACAGGCTCAATTAAGGGTGATAGAGGCATCATCAAACAACCTCTACCTGCTCTATAAGCTCTACAGCCTTCCTCTGCACTTCTAAAATAAACAACATAAGCTACCACTTTTACTGGAGTAGCTTTAGCAGTCACAGGAAGAGAGCGCTTGGGAAGATAGTTTTTCCCAGGGTGTCTTATGGGAAGGGAGGATACAATCTTTCATGGAACATATAACGAACTCTGATCTACACATAACTTTATTATAGTGTCTTTTCCTCTCCCTTACCCTCACACCATCAGAACATTTGATGTGGTACCACTTCTTGAGTATGGAGGTCAGTATTCTAAAGACAAAGCTACCTACCTCAGAAAAGCCATTCAGTCATTGTAATCAAGCTTAAGTTATCATTTTAAACTATTCTATAGTACTACATTTTTATGATTCTAAAACGGGTTCCCCCTTTGAATGTTATTAGCATATAATAATTGTTACATATATAATAAAACAATTGTTTCATTTGAATATACATGATGTGTGTGCAATGTATTTTAGCATTTTTATTCATAATATAACTGTCCCCCTCTGATCCCTCACCTCTTTCTAGCTGTTCATGTTACTACTTCTAAATTTTGGTTATTTTGGTTATTTTTCTGTGTGTGTGTTTGTGACCAAACATATTTTATTAGGGTTTTTATTTTTTAAAAAATTTAAATGTCAATATTATTTCTTTGTTTAGCATTAGAAGGCACAGGTAGGAAAGTAGAAATGAAAAAAGTATGACTGTCACTGAAATGCACCCTACATTCCAAAAAGAACTATAAAGTCATTGTGAACTACTTGGAAAGAAAAGAGTATGTGATTTTCTCAAGAACATCATTATGGCAATAGAAAACTTCACGATGAAGATGGCTTTACAAAATAAAATTATATATATATGTATATATACACATGTATATATAATCCAGCCTTAATAGGAGGAGCCTAATCTCATTGCAACTTGATATACCTTTGCTGGCTGGTATCCATGAGAGGCCTACCTATATTTGAAGAGAAATTGCAGTAGCACGAATTTGGGCTGTAAGAAAAGAAGACTCTGTGTCAAATTTTGGGAGAAGGCTGAAATATCAGAGAGAGAAAATACTACAGTCAGTTTTCACCCAGCTGTCTTGCAACTTCCTCAGCCTTGCTCCTGGTCTCTTCTGCCAGTGCTTCTCTTTTTGCTGGGTTTCTACAGCCCTTATATACTCTATGCCATCCAGGTTAGGATTAAAGGCATGTAGCCCTGAACTCACAGAAACAGAAGAAGTTCTGTCTCTGGAATTATGGGATTAAGGGTGTTGGTTGCCACTCCCAGCTTTCCCTGTGCTGGGATTAAAGTGTGTGTAATTGACTCTCAATGGGTTATCTTTGATTTAAGGATCAAGGATTTCCTGAGCTGTCTGCCAAAGATTTGACTGTGTGCTGCCTCTGATATCCCAGGATTTATTAAATACCTAACAGATATCCACAAGAAACTATAGAGGAGGAGTAGATGTTGGAAAGGGAAGGTATGGGAGAGGTAGTGGGAAAGAATTGGGAGTAGTGGACGGAGGGGAACTTTGTTTGAAATATAAAAATAAAAAAGCAAACAAAAATATATATTTTATATATAGTATATTGTAATTATGGTTTATACTATCCCAGCTCTCCCAAGATCTTTTCCACTCCCCTCCCATCCAAATCCACTGATGTGTGATATCTTTCTGTACACTGTGAGTTAGCATTTGATAATAAATTAATTATTTTGGCCTATGTCAAGGCATCCTAGCAGCAGGCAGTAAATCCAAGCACAGATACAGGAGAAAGAAGGCAGAATCAGGAGAGGTGCAATCCAGCCACTCAAGAAGCAAATATAATAGATTACAGAGAAGACTTGGGCCATGTAGCAAGACTTAATAAAAATGGGTTAGTTAGCAATAAGCCTGAGGCCAAATAACATGTAATTAATCTAAACCTCTATTTGTTTCTGTGGGACTACTAGTCTGTGGGTCTAGATCACAGGCTAGATAGGCCAAAAACTTCTCACTAAAATTCATATCATGTCTGTTTTGTATTTTAAAAAATAAATAAAATGACATCTAAAGAATAATGGGTTTCTATTTGTTTTCATCTACTGAATTATGAAGCTTCTCTGATAAAGGCTGAGAAAGGTACTGACCTATGAGTATATCAGAATGTTTTTAGGGGTTATTTTGTTGTTACCTTCTTTTAAGAGAGAAGTAGTATTTTTTTTCCCTAGGGTCTATCTGTTCTCAGATTCTTGACAGCCATACCATATTGGGGATATGTACTATTTCATCAAGTGTGGCCTAAATCCAATCAGATATTGGTTAGTTGTTCCTAAGATTTTTATGTCACTGTTACACTAGAATCTCAGAAAGGTCATTATTGCAGATAGATGTTAGAACTTGGTTAGTCTTTACCTTTCTCTTTTGGTAACCTTCAGAGAATGTTCCTTGTAATGGTTTGAAAGAAAATGGCCTCCATAAGGAGTGGCACTATTAGGTGGTGTAGCCTTGTTGGAGTAGATGTGACCTTGTTGGAGGAAGCATGTCATTGTAGATGTAGGCTTTGAGGTCTCTTTTACTCAGACCTATGCTCAATGTGACAAACAATTGCCTTTGCTGACAGTAGATCAACACATAGAACTCTCAGCTCCTTCTCCAGTACCATGACTGCCTGATGGTGACATGCTACCTGCCATGACAATAATAATCTCAACATCTTAAATGTAAGCTAAATGTTTTCCTTCATAAGAGTTTCCAGTGTCATAGTGTCATATCTTCAGAGCAATAGAAACTCTAACTAAAATAAAAGTTGGTACCTGGGACTGAGTTATTTCTGTGATAAATCTCTCCTATGCTTTCATTTAGATAAACTTTGAAAGCTTGGATTAGGAAATCAATGGAATGAGTTAATCACTGCTTAACAGGCCATTCTAGTAGGGACATGTAAGACAGGGCTACTGAGGATGATTGGAACTGTGGGAATCTGGCTCAAGAGGTTTCCGGGAAAAAAAAAATTAGTATATCATGTAAAGATTATTCTTTTGGTAATTTGCTGAAGAATGTGTGAGGTTTTTTTGTCCTTGCATGAAGAGTCTGCCTGAGGCTAAAGTTAAGAGATTTTTTTTTATTAATTCTGTTAGCAGAAGAAATGTTAAAACATTCTAGTATTGACTCTGCTCTTGTATAAGCTAGCCCCAATTAAATGTTTTCTTTTATAATAGTCTCCATGGTCAAGGTGTTTCTTCACAGCAATAGAAAACCTACCTAAAACATTCCATGCACACTAGTCTATAAGGCTGAAGGTACCTGCTCTAATGTTGTATGCTCAATGAGTTGAATAAATGTCTTTAGCAACAAAGCCTTGTCATCAACTTATAGTGAACAACCAATACCTTTGGCAATAGCCTATATTGTTTGGGAGTTACATGTTGCTCTTGTGGCTCAAAACCCCAGTAGATAGAATCAATTCCCAAAAGAGGCTAAATTTGGTGCCAAAAGATGTCCAGTTGGAACTCCATCTCCCCCACTATTTGGCAATTTCATTTAGATCACCTTCAAACATTTATATAATTTAGGAAGGTTTTACAATATTAGATGTCCATTTGATCTCCTAAATGGCCCTTAGTTTTAGATGTCCCTTTCTGTATTCTCTTCTTTGTCCTTTTGCTCTGTGTTCTGCCAGTCTCTGTCTAATTCTTCCTTATAGTGACTGGTTCTCTGTAGAAAATATATTTCCCACATTTTCTCGTGACCTTTAGGTGTTTATGATAATTCTAAGAAGGGGGATCTTTTGAGCCCCTCACTTTATGATGCCATAGTCTGCTTGTAACTCTTCAGGAAAAGCTAGGGGATCATCAGCCCTTCCCTGATTCCCACTGAAGATGTTGATAGGTCTAATCTGTTGCAGGAAATCTCAATGACAGTGAGTTATCAAGAAGGTTCTAGGGGACCCCCCAAAATAATCCAGGGTTCTTCACATTCTTTTCAATTACCCATCATAGTTAGAGGATAAGACCCTATTGCTAAAGATTGCATCCATTTTTGGTACAAGATAGAGAAAAATCAAGTTATTGCTTATTTTGAAGCTTCCTTCTTCCTAGCCAGAAAGAACTTTGCAGACTTCTGAAGTAGAGTCATCAGCAAACTTACCCAGTTACTAATGCTGCTCATTATTGAACCAACTTATAAGGTGAGATATGCCCACTCAGGTAATACTTGCATAAGTATTATGGAGGTAACCAACTACTTTCTGATTGAATTTAGGCTCACTATACAGTGAATACATTTATGACACTGAAACTTAAACAAAGCACATGCTGGAGAAGCCACAGACCCTAGTGCAGAGCCTACTATTGTTGTTTTACTAAATGTTCATGGTGCCAATCTATCCTTTAAATATTTATGCTTATATTCTTAATTCAGTGTCGATCCCACCCATGGTCAGTAAATTTTTGTTTACATTGAGTAATGGTAAGCACAAAGGCTCATGACTGGCTAGCATAATAAGAGCGAGAATTTCTGAGTGCTCAGCCTTAAAGGAGAGACATCTATATCCCACCTACAAACACAAACTAATGTAACAGACCATAAAATGCAATAGAGAGGAAGGCACAATAAGAGAATGGATGAAAGGACATTTTTTACATGTAGTTAGAAACAAATACAGAATTACAGGAGGCAGAAATCAGTGACTAGGAAATAATGTTTGTGCTTATATTAAGAGGTCACAAAAATTATTTTCCAGTTAGGTTAGTGAAGAAAGATATAGTTGGTTTATGAAAGATCATAGGAGTGAGAATAAAGAGCCAGCCTGTTTGTGATATATTTTACAAGTTCAGATCCACCAGGAAGTGTCACAGAATGAGATCTTATAGGGACAGACCAGTAACCACACTGGGAAGAAAATGGTATGATCAATTTGGGGGATGAGCAGGGTGGGTAACCAAGTCAGAGAAGAGAGTTCAAAGATAAGTTTTTTTTGTTGTTGTTGTTGTTGTTGTTTTTAAACACTTTTTATTTACTTATTTAATTATTTGCCTTGGTGTTTGCCTGGAACTGGAACTACAGACAGTTGTTAGCTGCCATGTGGGTGCTGGGACTCGAACCTGGGTCCTCTGGAAGAGCAGACGGTGCTCTTAACCGCTGAGCCATCTCTCCAGCCCCCCAAAGATAAGTTTTATACTGTCAAAGAGGTGGGCAAAGAACCAGAGGACTTGAACCTGGCATCAGAGTTCTGCTATCATTTTATTCTTTCAGTAATTTTTGTATTTTTCTCCTATGTAAAATTTGTTTTTCAGATCGATACATTTTAATCAAAAGAGTCTTAGTTCTCCAGTTTCACCCAGTGAGAACATGAGAGAATGGGCAATCAAGGGAATGAGTTAGATCTTTAGGAATTGAAAGGAGGGCTGAGAGGTCACTGCTCCATCCTCTACCCCTGGAGCAGGCAAACCTGAGGAGAAGGATGGAGAGCTGCACTTTTCCTAGCTTTAATGATGATCCTTCCCAGGTTCTTGCACAGCAGACAATGCTCTGTATGATTTGGACCCTACTTAGCATGCAGGCATCATTCTTTAGCCCTCCCCTGGTGCGGATGATCAGCTTTGGTCTCTCTGTGAGAACTTTAACAGCCTGAACTCACTGCTCTTTTAATACTTCTCTTCCCTTTCACAAACTTATCACTACTTAAAATTACAAACATCTTCTGATTCATTTTTAGATATGTAATTCTCATTGATATTTTTCAGTGCAAATGGAATCCACTCTAGGAAGCTTTGGCATTTTATTTTGAATCTGGCCATTTAAGAAAATACCTCCTTTGAGGGGCAGTTTAAAATCAACCAATGGGGGATAGTAATTATAACTCATCTATGAATTACAATTTACGTAATCTTTACATATGCACCTAGTCTAATGCAGGGGTCACATTTTACCATATTCATCTTTCACAACAAAAATTAGAAGATTAAGATCACCTTTACAGATATGCTTCTTGAATATAACTCTTTGGAAATCATTTTAGAAGTTTGATCACTTCATCTGGATATAAAATTTTATTTCACTCAATTGTTCCTGATCCCAAAATTTACCAAACTCCTTTTAGATCAGACATAAGCTTAGACATCTTTATTTCATAGTAGTGAGATGAGTGTGTTCATAAGTTTAAAAAAAAGTAGAGTAATCACATTTTTATAAATCAGTGGTTCTCAACATTTCTAATGCTGCAACATTTTAATACAGTTTCTCAGGTTGTATTGAACCTCAGCCAGAAAATTACTTTTGTTCCTACTTCTACTATAATCTTAAACTGTTCTAAATTGTTATGTAAATGTCTAGTATGCAGACTATCTGATGGGACCTCTTCAAACTGATTGTTCAAGTCACAAAGGGGTAATGACCTACAGGTTGGGCACCACTGGTGTCAAGTGTGCTGGCCACCTAAACAATTAAACTTCTCTGAGCACTAGTTAACCAGTGCCTTGTGGAGATTCTGGCCAAATATAAAATATGTCTATTTTTTCATATTAGATAGTAATTTATACCTCTCTCCTTCTTAGAAAGAGAGAGAACTTGAGCATATATACATATATATATATATATATAGAGAGAGAGAGAGAGAGAGCATTTATATGTATGTGTATATATACTCAATTTCTGTGTTTCTCTGAGGATTGATGTTTTGATATGTGGACATCTGAATGTGACAGTATCGAGAGATTGAGTATTAGTATGAAGACTTGGTTATGAGAGTAAAATATTCACAAAGTAAAAAACTTTTATTAAAATGACCTCAGACAGTGTATTGTTCTTTTGGCCCATGAGAAAATGGCAAGTGAGAAAACAGGTCCTCAGTAGACACCACAGCTTTTGTCATCATGATCTAGGGCTTTCCAGCTGCTCATCTGTGAGAAAAAGAGATTTCTGTTCTGTCAGCCATCTAGCTGATTACATTCTTCCCTAGATCTGAGCCAATGCAATATTTAGTATGAAACTTTTTGATTTATAAGTTGCATAGTTAAATACAAATAATAATCTTTCTCAGATTAATAGTACATTGAGTGAATTAATTTACTAGTTTAGGTTTGATTTTAAGTACTTGTTGGTGCTATTATTTTCTAAAATATATTTCCATCCCTCTAGACTAAAAGTCCAGGAGGACTTGGATCATGTGTGCTTCATTCAGTCACATATTTTTTGGGTTAAGATAGCTCATGAAAAGCAACATGAGTTAAATACTTTGAGCCCTCATAGAAAGACTGAGACCCCTTTTAAAATTTTCACTAACCAATGATTACTGCTGATAACTGTTTGCCATTTGTGAGCCTTACTGCACAAAATGCACTTACTTATGACCTGTTTATTGTTTTATCCTTTGGCTAAAATACAACAAAAATGATAAAAATGTTTAAGGTGATGGTTGCTCATCATGAGAGGTTTTCCCACTTGTGAATAATAACAGTCAAATAAATACCATCCCACTACCAACTTTTGTGTAGTTTTGCACTATACAGTTACAATGGTAGGTGAACTTAACCAAATTCAAGTATAATGTCCAAAGTTTGTGTATTTTAGTTTGGATGAAGGGGAGAAAACTCAACAAGTGCACTTTATGGTTTCATGAGAAAAAGAACAAGAAATAGATAAAGGAGTATTGTAAATAGGACCACAGGTCAGAAGGGTATTATGACGCAGACTTCCCATGCCTCCCTAGAATAAAATATGAAAAATGAACTACTTTTGATTAGCAATAAATATGTTTAAAGAAAATGAAAACTCAATTCATTCCTAAATGTTTCGTTGCAGAACCATGAACAATTAGAGACATTTCTATTGTGCTTGGTAGAGAAACTTTAAGTTCTATATTCTCATTTTGTGTTTTGTCTATAAATTATATGTATGTTATTTATAAAAAGATAGAGACAGTGTATACTTTGTTACTATAGGTTGATGAAAAACATTTATGAAAAAAAGAAACTCCTATATCTTCCTTTAAAATAATGTTTCAGTAAAAATGGTGGCACAAATCCATGTATGAAAAAAAAAGTCAGGGAACACACTGTAGAAATATCCCTTTAGCGTTTTAAAATATTCAGTGACTTTTTTATATTTCAGTTTTAGACTTTGTATCTATAGTGACAGCTACTTTATTTTGTTATATATCAGAGAGAGAAAGATGACAATGTGCTTAAGGGAATTTGATCCAATTAGTATTACAGTGCTGGCCTTTAGTAGAACACTCCAAAAGAATTCATAGAAGAATGGAAATAGACTAGCTATGCATAGTATATCTTCTAAAGGTTCAAAAATTTAAATTTTTTTAACTTCAAAATTACAAGTAAGTACACCAAATGTACTTACTTATAACCTGTTTATTGTATTATTCTCAGGCCATATTTTATGAATTAAGTTTCTCATAGCCATAGCAAATCATCTCAACCAACAATTGTTATGGAATAAATGCAATCAAGTGCAGCTGAATTATACAACAAAATTAACAGTATGGCTTTACTAATTTCTACCTTTGAAATATATTAATATAGTCAAAGATACATTTCCTGCTATCTGCATAAGCAGTTTTAATATATAACAATAAACCACATCCTCGTTGTTCAATTTTTATTATAAAACTTGTAAAATTATTATATACATCATCTTCATGACATTATCTCCATAGTCATTAAAAGGTTGCACTGCTATCTCTTGATTTTTTAATGAAATTTTAAATGTACTTGTAAGCAAAATAATTTAGTTCCAAATAGAACCAAATAGACTTGTTCTTTATTTTATTCAAAGTAACTCACTTCTTACTTTTTGGTCATATTGCAAATAATGAGACCAGGAAAATAATTTCAAATATATTTCATAAGTCAAGACACTTTTAGTTTATAGACACTATAAACTAAGAGATATATAGTTTACACACTTGGGCTTTATTGCACCTAATAAATCATTTTTCAAAATAATAAATGTAAGTTAGCATGTATTTACTAATCTTTACAAGTACATAATATTTTGAAGAAAAATATCAATTTCTATCCTAGTACCAAGAAAAAAATTGTCCAAATTCATCCTTTGGTTAATAAACCGGAAGTATCTATGGTGGTCCTTTCTTTACTCAGAAAATATCTTTGGATAACAGCTTACATATTTGTTACCCATACTCAGGCAATATGCTTCTGGTTGGTGTCATTTCTATGTGATAGCCTACTGACTTTTGCATCTTCTCCAGTAGCTTGGAAACCATTCATGCCTGATGTCTCCAGAAAGGACCATCAATGTTCTAAAAGTTTTTTAAATTTGGTACTAAGGGACTTCACTCCTGAAGTGTTACCTTCCCATTTGGCATTATCACTTTTTCCTCTAACTGACTTTAGGCACAGTATAAAACAACATTTGTTGTTATTTTCACATTTAAAAGAAACCAACAATGCAAAGTTACATTCCTTTCCAGCAAGTTTTAGCTGTTTACTCACTTCCATAAAAATTGTTTGAAGTGTTCTTTATTTTTTCCTTTTTTTATTTTTTATTATTATGAATAAAGAAGTCACATTTTTCTATCCTTGTAAATCATTATTCAAGGTCCCTTCCCCCACACCACCACATCAGGTCATTCTCTCTTCTCCATATCTCCCCATCTCCCCCATGGGCAGGCAGTCCCAAAGTCCCAAGGTCCCAATATTGCTTAGTTCAGCCTCCACTCCTGGCAAAACCAGTTTTCTCTTGCAACATCAAGACTGAGTCAGGTGTTCCTCTAGGGGGAGTGGGATTTTTTCTGTCTCTCCTTTTTGAATAATATTTGTTTTTTAGTATATACATGTATGCTTCTGTGTGTGTGTGTGTTTGTGTGTGTGTGTGGTGTGTGTGTATAAGTGTTATATTTGTGAATGTATGCTGCTATATGTATAAGTGGTCCACAGGCCAGAAGAAGCCATTGGCATTATCACTACCTCTCAACCATTAAGTGTAGATTTTCATCTACTTGCCTAGTCCATACTATACAGATATTGGGCTCAAATGTTATTCCAAATGTGTTTTCACAAACATTTATAAGATTCATATTAGAAGACTTTAAATAAAGCAGATTTTCCTCCTTAGTCCAGTTGAAGGCATTAATAGAGAAATGTTGGGGAGTGGTGTCCCCCAGAAGAAAGAGGGACTTCTACCAACAGACTACTTTCAAAGCTAAATAAAAATTTCTCCCTAATTTCTAGCTTGCTGGTTTACCTCAGATTTTAAGCCTCTTAGTTTTCAAACTCTTGTGAGCCTTTACTTAACTACTTTTATTCATTTGTTTTCATTTGAAGTATAAGATAATTATAAATTAATTTTATAAAACAAGATGATACTATGAGTAAAAGCATAAATACACAAACGTGATATATAAATTATATAGATTGAAAGATAAAATAAAATTTTGATTATCAAGACATCTGGGGCTGTGTTGGATGTTGGGTCTCAAGCAGCAGTGTGACTATATGAACAAGTCATCTCAGTAGGTATTTCTTTTTTAAAGGTTTCTATGTATAACTCAGATACTGCAGATTAAGCCTACTTTGAGGCTAAGGACTTTGTGCAACCAAAATATCTTGACTAATAACAAAAGTGTTCCAGTTGTATCTATTTTTCCCAAAGATTTTTTAAAAGTAGGTACATAAATTATATAGATAAGGAATAAGACTGTTTCTGTGAATTTAATTCAAGTTATCTCTTGGTCAATTACAAAAATACTTGATTTAGCAATTTCGGCTTCTTTATATATTTACCCTATTGTTTTCAAGAGTTTTAATTCTGTCACTAAAGGTCATATTTGAAATTGTGAAAATCTCAGATATCAAAAATAATTAACATCATTCTGAAATTAGTTGATATCAATTCAACTGTTCTTTGGAATCACTTTACTTATAGGCATCTGACATTTCTATGGAATGAAAATAGTTGGTTTATCATTTGACTTTATAATAATGTTCAAATTTTATTCATGATGCTTGCAGGTATATATTCCAGTTCAGTGATTCTCTGAACTTTCTGCAATTGCTTCCTAAATTGCTATAATTATTATATGAATTACTAAAATTACTACATGAAATACTAATTTTGAAGTAGAAATAAAATTTGTATATTTCAGAGACCAAGAGTAAAATACTGAGTCTAAAGAGAGAAATGACAGCTTGGCAATATGGGCTTATCTAGAGTTTATATACAATAGAACTACTAAAACAGTTTATTAAGAACTTACAGTAAAATCTACAAGTTTATTCCAACACATAAGTCTTGTTATATTGCTGCGAAGAGACACTATGACCAAAACAAATCTCATAAAAGGAAGCATTTAACTGGGAACTCACTTAGAGTTTCCAAAGGTTAGTCTATGCTCATTAGGGCTGGGAACATGGTATCAATCTAATATAGTGCTAAAGAGCATTTACATCCTAATCTTGAGGCAACAAAAGGGAGAAAACACTGGACCTGATGTGGCTTATTTGGAAAACTCAATAACCAGCCCCAGTGACATACTTCCTCTAACAAAGATACCTTACTCAACAAGGCCACTCCTGCTAGTACTTCTCAAACAATTCTCCAACCAGGGACTAAGCATGGAAATATATGAGTTTATGAGGGTCATTTTCATTCAAACCATTACACCATGTTTTAATAGAATCATGGGAGCTTCTTAAATTTCTTAACTGTTTTATTATGTTATAACTAAGTAAACCAAATGAGAACTAGATTTCTGATCCACATTGCCCTTAACTCTAGCAAAAATAAAATCCATCTTTATTTGTATTTAACTTTATATGTCATAAAGTTTTTTTTATTTAACTTTCATGGTTAAGTTTTTAAGTACAAAATATCTTAAACCATACACATGGAAATCACATTCTATATTAAATTTGAAAAGACTTATTATTGATATTCCCCATCCACTCAAACTAATCAGACTTAGAAATCTTGTTTTCTGCCTAAATAAAAGAAAGTGTGGAATTGGAAGTTTTGCTGAACCTCTGCTGCCATAGCACAGCAGGCTTTTTGTTTGCCATCTAGGCTTGGTTTAAAAGGTGCAAAGACAGAGACAGAAGACTTACTTGGCCTAAGTCTTCTTAACAGTGGACATAGAAGTGCTGTGGAATGGTCATTTCTATATGCTGTAAATATGTGTTACTACCATTGGTCAATAAAGAAACAGTTTTGGGTTTAGCAAGACAGGCTATAAGCCAGGTGGGAAATCCAAGAGAGATAAAAGGAGGAGAAGTGTTGAGTTTGGGCAGACCTTGAGAGCCACCAGGAAGCAAGATGTAATGAAACACAGATAAAACCACAAGACGTGTGGTGACACATAGATTAATAATTATGAGTTAACTTAAGATGTAAAAGCTAGTTAGCAAGAAGCCTGAGCTACAAGCCAAATAGTTTGTAATTAATATTAAGCCTTTGGCTGATTATTTAGGGTACCAGCAGAAAGGAAATATTTGTCCATGTACATGAAAGAAAGTATAAACCTCAATAAAACTGGCTGTTCACTTCAGACATAGCCATCTAGCATGCTGGTGGCACTTGTTGCCTGTTATGTAGGTGAAGGACTGGAAAAAGTCACTTGAAACTACACACAGCTGCTACTCACATCGGTACCAGCTGTATTAAGGGACAACCATCATCTGGCCTGTACCAGCATGTTTATGGAAGCCAATGGTTTGCAAAAGGAGTGACAACTGTCTTCCCTTAGTTTATTGGTTTTGTTTCTCTGAAGTTACTGCTTAATAAAATTTATATCTAATTTCCCAAATTTCTCCACTATGATCACTAGTATATTCTTTTCCCATGTATGTTGTAAAAGGTTTCTGGCCCGGACTTTGCAAGCCTGGACCAGAGGTTTGGTCCCACTCTCAGCCTCGGTTAGCCTCAAATAATCACACACACTTGTATTGTTTTTATGCCAATTAGCCTAGGGTCCAAGCATATAACTTGCTAGTTCTTTAGTCTTAAAGTAACCCATCTTGTTCAACCATGTGGCTCGGTACCTTTTCTCAGCAGCATTTCCTCTGCATCTCCTGGCAGTTCTGGCTACTCTGTGGCATCTGTGTCTGTTCTTCTTGTACTCAAAGTTTTCTTAGTCTGGTAGCCCTGCCCACACTGCCTGTCTGCTTTCAGCCAATCAGCGTTTTTATTATAGGCGGGACAAATATGTACAACATTACCAGCATAATCCCACTACACATGTAGATGATTTTAAACTGAATTTTTAAACAATAGCTAAACTTACCTTAAATTGGCACATGTGTTAAAAAATTTTTATGGCTCTTTTCTCAGAGACATATTTGTTGACAAAATTAATTGCCCCGGCCAAGAGGGTTTTCAAAATAGAACTGAATCAGGGGAGAGACAAATGTGAGACAAGAACACAAAGGAATTGAGAAAAGGACGAAATTCCGATTGAGCTCTGAAATTTATATTTTCTGCCAGAAGTTAAATAGGGACTCAGTGTGGAAAAAATGCACACATATCCTGGAATAGGGGGAAGATCACAGTCAAAAGGTGTTAGGTGCCTGACTGGGGAAAGGTTGCTAGACCAGGGAGGGTTACTATGGAAATCTATCTATTGTCAGTCAAATGCCTGAAGAGTATCATCTGGGAGGAGTAAAAGACAACCACCTGAATTCATGGCATAGCTTAACAATGGGTGTTAGAATATCTTCTGGCTCCCGGCAATTAATTATACAAAATATGTGTTTGTCAGAATTCAAATTTATATAATTGTTCATAATAGCTAAGATATACAAGCATTTTGATGCCTATTAGTGTACAAATAAGTAAAGAAAATATGAGAGGTATATTATATATCTAGCATATCTCACTATGTGTGCACATACACGTGCATGTGGGCACACACACACACACACCTGAATATTTTTCAAGTGTGATACAAAATGATAACCTATCACTGGCAGCAAATCTGATGCTAGTGAATGTTGTTCAGGGAAGTGAGTGAACTTAATTAAGATACAGAAAGTCAAATATTAGTCACTTAAGAAAGCTAACTGTATTTTTAGTAATTGTTACTATGAGTCATAGAGAGGAAGAAAAGATGTTGGGTTAGAACAAAAGCACAGTATTAACATCTCAGCTTCTTAAACTGTGGGTACTGAGCAAAACTGTGATTATTGAACTGAATATGAAGATAATGAAGCATCCACTAGTAGTGAAGGATTTCTTCATTTGAAGCAATCAAAAATTATTTAAAAGTCAAATGCATAGATTTGATCTAAGGAGTCTCTTTTAGTGCTCACCCGTGTTATAGTGCAAGACTTTACTGCAACCATATTTCTGATACTCTACATTGCACATGCTTGTTGTCAGAAGTTTCTCTGTCCTGCCCCATTGGTCTCACAGCCATTTATCCCAAATAATCACACATAGGCTTACATTGATTATAAACTATTTGGCCTATGACTCGGGCTTATTATTTCCTAACTCCCACACTTAAACTAACCCATGATACTTATCCATGTTTAGACATGTGGCTTGGTACCTTTTCTCAGAGCAACATTCGCATCTTCCATCCTCTGTTTCTGGCTCACATATGCTCTGCTCTTCCTCTTCCTAGAATTCTCCTTATCTGGTCACCCTGCCTATATTTCCTGTCTAACTGTTGGCCAAAATATCTTTTTAACAAACCAATTGTGAAAAGCATATTCACAGTGTATAGAAAGACATCACACATCATACTCTGGCACATTATGCCCCACCAAAGACCACTGCCTAAAAACCTCCACCCAAAATTAAGACAACTGTATGTCATGTTGCAGTGTTTTGACTCTAGAAAAAAAAATTTTCTATTCATCTAGAACTATAAGGCTTACTTATGAGCAATAAAAACTCTTAATGTTTTTCTTCCCTCATTTCTCACAGGCAAATATCAAATTAATTTTACTTTGGATTATGTTGTTTAAGTATACTTCCTGAGAATGCCATTTGACTTCAGTTTTATTTAAAATAATCATTAATTTAAAATTAAAAAAAATAAAATAATTGTTAAGTTAATTTTGCCTTAGGATTGAAATATAATTTCTTACTGGAATACCATTGCAATTCAAATACAGTTTATAGAATTCAGAGTTCTTTGCATTGAGTAAAAAAATCAAACTTATCTATCAGCTATTAAATATATTCTATGTTCCGTACTCCCAAATATCAACCAAGATTAAGTTTTTATGTAAAACAAGTACATTTATCTCATTAATATGAAAGTTTGCTTCAATTTTTATGTTATGATTTATAAAATTACATTAATATCAAAATTTCTTTTTAAAATAAATGGTTTCTGATTTACTATTACCAAATGATTTGTTTGTATACCTAGGTAGTATGCTTATGTATTTAGGGCCACAAAAAATTTACTGGACCAAAATGTTTTGAAATAGAAAGAGTTTCAAAAGCTGTGACCTAAGCAACATAACAATATTATGCCTTACATAAATAAATAAAATATTTCTTTATGAAATGAGTAATATAGTGTATATATTTGTGACTGTACTGATAAATATCTATCTGAAGACTGCAAATTGAATTAGTGCTGTGGATAGATGGATATTTATAAATATTTCTCAAAGTTTGGAAACAACAATGAAAAGTCTTTGTTGCTAGTGATGTGTTGTTTCTACACAGACATCAGAATTAACTGTTTGTAATGTGTTTTCAGGCTCTGCATGGATGCTTGACAATACAGATAACACCAAACTATATATCCTATGGCTATTCTTATGTGTACATGTGCGCATAACACAAGTTTAATGTCTTTCTACCTTTACTAGATGCTTTCTGGGCACATTGACTGCAACCTTTGCAGTTTGAGGTGTGATAACAAAACTAAAACAAATTTACTCTCCTTTTTTTTTTTTTTTTAAAGTTCATGGGTTAAAGATTTCTTCTTGTGCAGATCTTAGCAACTTCAGCACACGACCTTTTTGTTGTTGTTCTAAGTTATAAAATTATTTCACTCTATCACTGAAAAGAAGCATCTTATAGCTTTTATTCACCATTACATTTCCTGTGCGTTTACTAAGTAAAGATAAAGTTACTTGAATAACAGTATAGTGTAGCATACCTCAACAGTGGGTTAACAGGATGCCTCAGCACACTGGTCAGAATGGTGTGCAGTTTGCAAACCTATAAACTGTTTACTTCCAGAAATCTACTTCTAATATTTTCTGATCATGAACAACTGTGGAAAACAAAACCATAATTGGAAAAGTAGAGGTACTACTGAGTCTCCTGCTGCTCTGAAGAAGCAGTTCATCATTTAAGTATTATCTGAACTTTGTACTCAATTTTCTAGATAATTTTCTTGGATGCAATAAGGATTTATAGAAGGCTAAATTTTAGTTCTCTGCGTTCCTTATTCCAATATGTGTATAAACAGATGCACATTTAACAAATACAAATATAACCAGTATAACAAAAAAAAATACATTTGTAAGACAAGGTTTAGCTATTTACTCCAGGCAGGTCTTGATTTCAGAACCTTTTTCCCCTGGTCTCTTACTGATTGGACTCCTGACAATTTGAAGGACATCTGTTGTAGACACCAATTTCCCATTGATAACAATCAGCCATACGTAACTGTACTTTTAAAGTGAAATATTTGAGGAAAGAATTTAAAATTCTAACTTTGTATAGGAAGCTGAATCAAATGAATAACTGGTAACACACAAATAGTCAGTTCTGTTCTCAAAGAAAGCTGATGTCAAGCATAATGAGACTATCTGTTTCCAATATAAAGCAGGGTAAATATATGGCATTGCTCCTCCAAGTTGTTGACCGGAACCCAAAAACTCTCACATCATTTAATTGTTTCTTAAATTCTTATTGCCATAAGGATCTAAATACCTTTTTTCATGATCCAAGGTTTTCTTTCTAATCTTCTTTCTACCATTCACAATTACAACTATTATTTCTCTAAATTTTTAAAAATTATTATTTTATCATGTGTATATGTGCTGTGTGTGTGTGTGTGTGTGTTTATCCTCATTCATAAGAGTATTCACAGACTCCAGAGATTCACCTGTAGCTAGATTTACAGGTGCTTGTACACTGGCTATCATAGGTGCTGGAAACAGAAATCTTAACTGCTGAGCCATCTTTCCCAGCTCCCACATGTGTGATTATAATGTATTATTTAAAAAATACTTTAAAAGAAACATAGCTGTCCCCAGAAAATATGATTTTCTCTTTCCATAAAAGATTTATTTTTTTGTTTTTTTACTTTTTTTCTTTCTTTCCTGCACCTTAAGTGATTCTTAGCTGTGCTGAGAAGTAAGATTACAGTTTTCACCTCCAAATTCAAACATTGCATTACCACTCAGGAAGTTAACAAAACAAATATCAGGAAGCTCCCAAAGCTTACAGGATTCCATGCAAAGTTACATAGCAGTAACAATTGTCAAAAGATTTTCATATCAGTATAACTGTCTGGAAACCTTGCAAGGGACTTCAGTATTCGGCTTTTGTGAGTAATTATCTATGCTACTGCAGATAGATAGATAGGTAGGTAGATAGATAGATAGATAGATAGATAGATAGATAGATAGATAGATAGATTTCTTGACATAAAAGAAACTAGCTTTTGCTGGACTGCATAGCCAAAGTTAGTAATGTACCTTGAGGTCACTTCATACTCCTATCCGATTGTGTACTCATGTTGTTTTATAAACTGGCTTCTAATAGGTTTATGACTTTTATGGGATTTTTAGTGCATACAAATGTATGTGTCTCAGTATCTATGTTTCTTGTTCTTTATCTTTGGTTCTTTTCTCTAGTCATTTATTTGTTTTTTCCTATTTTAGTTTGTTTTTATTTTACTTTTATAATTTTTTTACATGCCTGTTTTCTAATGAGTGACAAAATAAAAAGGCGTGGAGTTTGGTGGGTGTGAAAGTAGAAAGAAACTGGGAAGAGTTGGTGGAGTGGAAACCATAATCAGAATATATTTTATAAAAGAAAATCTATTTCAATAAAAAGAATTGTGATAAGAATTTTAAAAAGGGAGAACTGTATCCCTTCCCCTGAGCTCCATACTCTGGCCCACACTCTGGCTACTTTACAGTAGCCTAGCTGGTCCTCAAGACCCCAGACTCATGTATAATCCAACTGTCACCAGAGAGGCTTCATCAAGCAACTGATGGAAACAAATGCAGAGACTCATAACCAAACTTTATGCAGATCTCAGGGAATCCTGCAGGATCTAGGGAGGAAGGATTGTAGGATGCAGGGGTGTCAAGGGCACCACAAGGTAACCCTACAGCCAACCAGCCTGGGCTCAAAGAGGCTCACAGTGACAGAACCAATAACAAAGGAGCCGGGGTTGGACTGACCTGCATATATGATAAAATTGTATAATTTGGTCATCTGGTGAAACTCTTAACAGTGAGAGCAAGGGCTGTCTCTGAGTATGGTGCATGCTTTGGGGACCCATCCCTCCTACTAGGTTGCCTTATCCATCCTTAATAGAAGAGGAGAAGCCTAGTCTCAGTGAAATTTAATACACCTTAGCTGGCTGATGTCCATGAGAGAACTGCCTATATCTGAAGAGAGGCAGTGAAAAGGGAGTGACGCTGTAGAGAGGAAGGGGAGGAAAAAATTTCATTAGGATATAAAATTAAAAAAACTAAATAAACAAAAAAATGTAAAAATAAAGAATAAAGAAAGGAGAGAGAACGATTTAAATTTAACAGCCAATTTTGCCTTGTATTACCTGTGTAACATCTTTTACAACCTAAGCTAATGCACAACTATAATTTTTATTATGTAATATTTCACAGACCCAACCCCAGAGTGATACATGTATTATTATTATGTTTGTTTTATGATAACCATTTGCTAGAAGCAGAAGATAATCTAAAAGTGGCTTTATTTTATAAAATGAGTACCCTCCACAAATGTTATATATGAAGTACTTGGATAGTGCTTGATGGTATTATCTGAGTCAGGTAGGGTTATTTGGAGTCAGTGGTTTTTTCCCTTGTAAAAATCTGTTAATAATTCTGTAACGTGCTCCTTCTCTCTGCTCACATGGTGCTTTCTATAATGTTCTGTAGTGTCTTCTAAGAGGCCTAGCCTGGTCTCAGTCCATATAAATTGGAGACAACTCATGCCTTAATACATGTGCTCCTAAGTACTTCCAAGTAAGCCAACCTGGGATCTGAGCCTGGCGCCTTGAAAAAAAATGGAGACCAAATACAACATTTCTAGACCAGTCAGAGACCACTGTCCACAACAGCAGATGCAAGTAGATCAAAGCCCTTTCCCCTGGGTCAGGGAAGAGTCTGGGGAAAAAACTTCCCCTCTATAATAAAATTGAATTTGCTTGTTTCAGCTTGTTCTTGGAGGCTCAGTCATGGCTTCCACTCCATCTTGCTCCCTCCCACAAGGGGACTAGTAGAGCCTGAACATAAAGGCAACCCCAATTTCTGACCCCAAACCAGGAGCACCCCAACAGTGTTTAAAATAAAAGAGAGAGCAAGCCCACTATCAGGAACAGACACTCAGACACACAGACACACAGCCAGGGATACACGTTTCACAAGACAGAATTCCAGCACACAGAGATTCACATTCATAAAAACAGATAGATGGGGCTTACAGACAAAGTATAAAACTCAAATAAGGGCTTGCTCTTAGTAAAATCTGGAATACCTGAATATTTTGATTTATTTCCTTAATGCAACACTGACACGTTTTTGGTAACTGTATTTATTTAGTGCATTCAAATGAACCGTGCTGTGGTGCCTGTATAAAGAATCTCTAATGTATTAAATCTATACAATCATCCATGCTAAGGTGGGATGCCCAGTGGTGCAGCTGCCTTAAAGAACCAACTTAATATAAGTAACCCCCAAAATATCACTGTTTCACCATGTTAAACTTTTGTCTCAATATTTTTTTAACTTTGTCTTTGGTTCCCTGTCTTGGATGAAGAGAGTCTTGTTCATTTTTCGAAGGAGAAATCATAATGCAACTCCCATCTTTTAGGGAGCTGTTATCTAGTTCCACTACTCACTCTCTGCCAAGTGTTTGTCACTCTCCAAGTCTCCATGAAGACTAGCACCTTAAAGGCATCATCTTTATCATTCTATGTAAATATAATAATTAACCCATCTTGACTGTCTGCTACTTGGACTTCCCAGTGACCTCTTCTACTTCGCTAAGCACCAGTTCATACAACCATTACCTGAGACGCTGACATCTTAAGAAGCAATCCAGTCTCTAATTGCCCACATCTAGTGCTTCAATCTGACTTCAGTGGCTCATCCTTCCAACCACTTTCCACACTTCTAGATCTGTCATATGAAACACTTTTTCAGACATGTGACTCAGTTAGATCATTCTCAGTCTATCTGTTGTGATCCAAAGGTTTATAACATTCTGGGATTCATGCACTGAAACTGTGACCCACAAACTAATGTTATTTTAATAAATGGTGTCTATTTGGGGAGGTTACCTACTCTGGCTTCCTCCCCATTGCTATGGTAAATACCACAAAAAATCCACTTGGGAAGGAAAATATGTATTTCATCTTATAGTTTACACTAAGGGAAGTCAGGGCAGGACTCAAGTCAGGGAATGTAAAGACAAGAGCTGAAATTGAATCCGTAGAGGAATGAACATTGCTTATTGGTTTTTTGTTGTTGTTGTTTTTTGGTTTTTGGGTTTTTTTTTTTTGTTTTTTTTTTTTTTGCTATGACTTTCTCAGCCTTCTTTCTTATATACCAACCAAGACTACATGTAGTTTGTTTTTTTACTCCATCAGCTTCTTCAGATCATTCTCTTCTAGCACGTTTTTGGTACTGGAATTTGTATGGCTTGCATTTAGGTCATTTATATATCAGGACTTGTCCTTAATCATTTATGTCTGCCCTATTTTTTATCATGAATATAAATCAAATATATTTTATCTTGGCATCTCTTCTAACTCTCTGCCCCATAACAATAATGCCAATCTTATATATTATTCTCATATATTTTTCCATTAAGTTGAATATAAATGCCATTAGTTGACTTATAAATGTCTCACTGAGCTACCCAATTCTCATGGGTAATATAAAACAAGGAAGCTCGTGCATAATAGTAAAATTTCATATGACAATTCCTAAACGTTAAAATTGTTAGCAATATTTATTTTCCTGAACCATTACCCGTTCCCTGTAGAGTTCTTCAGTGTTTATTATACCTTCTACTCTTGAAAACAACTTCACAATTCATTCTTTGAATGTCAGCGAACTCATTTTAAACATATATTATTACATAGTTTCCCTTTCAAATAAAACTTCAAATTTAGTTACTAGTGAGTTTAAATTCTTTCTCCCTTTCTAACTATAAATCAATTCTAAAAGAGCAAGGGAGGGTGACTATAGTGATGAACTTAAACTTTATTAGTGAAAAAAAGAAAAAACTATAGAGTAAGTTCTATATGTTAATAGCAGATGAATTTGTTCCCAGTCCTTTGAATGGGTGCTCATATGTCTGATTTTTACCTGTATGTATATCCTAGATAAACAATGTCCCACATTTTCTGTCAGACTGAGATCCTCTCTGTCCTCAACATTGAGAGCTGTGTTAGTGACTTCTAGGCACTCATGACTAAAATATCCAAAAAGAAAAAAAATGAGAGAGGGGAAATTTATCCAGGTTCATATTTTGATATGGAATCAGTCTATCATGGTGGGGGAGAGCTGGTGGAGAGACTAAGTTCACAGAAACAGTAATATGTAGCAGAAGCCACATAAATTACAGCAGACCTGGATACAGAGAAGTACATGAACCAGGAACCATGTATAACCATCAAAGGCATGGCCCTCCCTTCAAATGATCACTATTTACTAAAGGTTTAGTCATAGCAAGGGGGACAATGGTGACCATATTAAAGAATTAGTGAGCATCTTTTACACTTACTACTGGTGTGAACCTCTGATTTTAACCTTTGAGCTATGTTACTATATAAACTCTAAGAAGAAAATAAGTCAAATGCCCAATGCTCTGTTATAAACTTGCAAAATTACTCCATCTTCTGCTTTTTGTAAAAGAAAAATCTGTGCCCTTAGCAACCATCCATGACTAGTACTACTCAGGCATTGTTGCCAGGTGGCTCCTTGCTGAGGCATTCAATAAAAAACCTTTCTAGTCCAGGAATACATCCAGTCTGCTTGGCTTTTACCTTGGTAAACATGTTTATCAATTCAGAGATGTATTGTGCCAGGAGTTATGCTAAATCAACAATTCAGGATCTGTTGCAGTGGCCTTTCTCTTGCATTTGCATCTGAATCTCAGCACACTCCTTAAATAGGAAGACTGGCCTCCCTCCAGGGCTTCCCAAATCTGATTACAGAGTCATCTGAGAGTAGGTCTAATTGGCTTCCAGCAGCACAAGGGCCAATGTTAGCCTTATTCCCCCCTCTTAGTGGTGCTCTGTATTGATGTCTGCAGCTCCAAGTCATTAGCAAACATGACTTGGAGTACAAGGTGTCCTGAAATGATGTAAAGCAGAAGCAAGCATCAGCATTGTTCTCTTTTGACCGCTGGTAATTCATGGAAGATTTTGATTATAAAGGCTCATGTTGACTTTTATAATCCATTAAAAAGAACATCTGCCTTTTATGAAGCAGTATATTATAGTAGTTAAAGACCGAAGTTGCTTGTATATTTATGTCTCTCAAAATTTGTATGTTGAAATTTTACTCACAAGGTTGTAGTAGGAGGGAGAGCCTCGGGAAGTGATGAAGTTACATCAACAGTGTTTTCCAGGATGGAATGGATGTCCTTACAGAAGGGGCCCTTGAGCGACTGCTCTGTCTGTGTGTAAATCAGAGTGAAGAGACTGTTCTCTAGAATAAATTTGCTTTTTATTTGAATTTACATTCCGCAACCTTCAAACTATCAATATCTGTTGTCTATAGGACACTTGGACTATTGCATTTTGTTTTAATATCATACATGAACTATTACAAGGACTTAAGATTTTTAATCAAAGCTAAGTGAGTTGAGCTAGGTTTGTTAGAGTGTCTGCATACCATGCAAGAAACTCTGGGTTTGATTCTTAGTACCACATTAAACACGGCTGACAAATAAACTGATTATGCTGAAGCATGTAATCCTAGTACTCAGGAGACAGAGAAAGAGAGATTAGAATTTCAACATCAAGTTGAGTTCAAGATGAATGTAGCTACAAGAGTCCCTTCTCTAAATAATTAAGTAAATACATACCTACATAAATTGAAATGTCACTGAAATCCATTCCTCATCTAAGAATACCAAAGAAAGCAATAGAGAAATGGCTCTGAGGTCTTAGTAGCTCCTGCACAGGAAATTAAATTGATTCCCAGCACCCACATAATGGCTCACATTTGTCTGTACCTCTTAGGCATTCATGTGCTACACATTCATATATATATAGTAAATAAATACCATTAATATGAAGAACATGAGTAACAGAAACTAGATCTAGGTGCATTTAAAACCTCATACACTGGAAGATGCTACTATGACATTGTGAGACTCACTTTCGTGACAATAGAATAGTCTTTAGCTGTCAATGTCAACACACATTTATCTCTAGTTATTCTCTTGGCTTAAATCTCCTCAGTAAACTTCTTTGTATTTTCCTTGTCAAGTCAAAAAAGTCCTTTAATCAAGAATGAATGAAGGCAAGTGGAGGCTGAGCTAAGCAATATTGGGACCTTGGGACCACCTGCCCATGGGAGCGATGGGAAGATGTGGAGAAGAAAGAATGACCTGATGTGGTGGGAGGGGGAAGGGACCTTGATTAAGGATATAGAAGGATAGAAAATGTGACTTCTTTATACATAATAAAAAAAAAAGCCTTCACACCCATGTTCACACATAGTGCCTATTCCATAAATACTTCTCTATAAATTGTGGAGCATGCAAGCTAATGTTTAGAAGCAGATTAGAGCTTGTCTTTGAATTGAACACATCAGTAAATGAGTGACAGTTTTACATATGTTCATTGTTGACGTAGGCAATAGTTCCATGGGCTTAATCATGCCAAACATTATCATTGTGCATACTTCTGCAATTTGTTACATGTTAACTATATCAATAAACATGTTTTGGAGCTGGATACAAAAAAAGGAATGAAGGAAGGCAAAATATTACATATGTCAGAGAGCAGACACCCTAAAAATTTTAAAAATAATATCTAAAAAGAGTTAGCCCTTAGATCTAGCTGATATCTACTGGTAATGATGTATTTTCCTTGTCTTTTATTACTATTTATGATTTTTTATAAAGAATGGACTTCAGTTAGGTAAATGGAGATGAACCTTTAGATTATTTTCTAGAGTCAAAATGATAAAATACAGATGTGGCATAAAATGCCAAGCAAACCAAGTTATGCACATATAAGAGATAAAACAAACCAAACTTCTACTGGAGAACAGAGACGGCATTTGCCCATGGGTTTTCAGGCAGGCTGGCAATAATGTACTATTGGAGTAGGAATGTAGCGGTCTTTAACTCCCAAAGATAGCACTCTTTGCTGATCTGACAATGCCAACAGCTCATTCTGCAATTGGGTAAATCTATTTTCTTGTCTATTCACACTTATTTTTACACATAGCTTTGCTGTTTGTAGTCTTTCATCTGTTTTTAGGAGTTCTTTCTCTTATCTTCTAATTTACAGATGAGAGAAATATCCATTTGTTAGGGTTCCCATCACAAAATAAAGCAATACTGACTTAAACAGTAAGAAACAAAAGGAAATGTCCTTCACAGATGTGAGAACCAGAAGCCCAGCATCTTGATGTCTCCTGAGGCCTCTTAGTGACATCCACTGTGGCATCTTCTGTATGTGTGAACTTCTCTAGAGCCCATTTGTCTTTTCATAAGGACATCTGTTCCATTATATTAGGGGCCACCTTTATAACCTCATTTAACCTTTGTAACTTCCTTAAAGGCCCTATAAAAATACAGTAGCATTGAGGTTAGGGGTTGGGTGTATTTAGTTTCAGGGAGCACACCAAAGTTCATTGTAAATTTACAGAATCATCATTTAGCGCATCAACCTCTATGACCCTGCTTAGTGAAGTACTAATAGAGTCTGACATTATAATGGGCCATTTCTAAGAAATATAATGCTCTTAAGATATTGCACTGAAAGTAATCAGAATATATAGGGACTGAAAAGTATGTATGGGGAAATTAATCAGGTGAATAAAATGTCATTTTCTCAACAAAATTATTTCTATCTTTAGCATCATGTTTACAAGTTAGTGGAATGGCTTAGGAATCTTAATTTTCTTTTATATAAAGAAATATTTTATACACAGAAAAATTTGAAGAAAAATGAGTGTACATGTATACCATTATTGAATAAGCTATAAACCATTTATACATAAATATATATAATTTCATACTTGTGCCTTATATGAAAAATGTTATAGGAATAACACAACATTTTAATTGAATTTAAATCTCATTTCATGAATAACTCCATACTTGATACTGTTAATGAGGCCAAGACCCTGATGCTAGATAGGTCACGGGCTTTAGGAAAAGCCTATTACTATTGTTCTACTAAATTAACATATCAATAAAATGAGTCCTAGTGGCATATTGATATACTCATAGATTGTACCCATTATTCCTCACCAGAGAAGTTTCTTACAGTATATATTTAACAAAGAAATCTAAAACTTGGCAACGTCCTGAGAGTGAGAAATAAAAATATCCAATCCTAAATAAGGTATTTTTATCATGCCCCTTCCCTCAAGGTTCAAGGATTTATGTAGATGAGGAGGCAGAAAAATTATGAGTCAGAGGTGGTGACACATTGAAACAGCATTTTCCAAACACAACATAGTTGATACACATATAAACTCACAGGAGTATCTTCCACAGGACTTAGACAAACTCAAGTCAGACACACTCTAAGCATGAAGGGGGAAAAAAAGTGGACACAAAGTCCTACCCCAAGCCAAGAAGCTTTTGCAGTTGGTACCTGCTTGGAGAGCTTATATCAACCACACAATCACAGTCCAGGCCAGGCAACATGAAAAGGACAACACAAGACACACACACACACACACACACACACACACACACACACACACACACACACACACACTTGTTTTGGGTTGTAAGAGAAAAATAGAAGTTGGGTGGAAAAGGAAGGAAAATAGAAATTAGGAGTTGTGGGAAGGGAAAGAATATAATAAGGTATGTGATACAGAGGAATTTCCCCACAAATTCGATCTGTACATTGTACTTATTCCCTTACACTCTCTCTATCCTTTCTTAAATTTGCCCCTCCCACTCATCCCCCTTGTTCACCTAAATACTTTTACTTCTACTTCTATACATAAGCACACATATAATTTTATATGTCCATATACAACCTGGGAACAACATATGAAAAAAAAAATCTGATATTTGTGGTTCTGAAATTGGCTTAGTTCACTTTATATGATTATCTCCAATCACATCTAGAATATCAAGAGATCAACCCACAGTCAAAAGCTAGGCAGACATAGATCTGGGTGTTCTGGATCTTTGAGTACAAGGCCAAACAGCTGGGCTTTAATGGCACAAATCTTTAATCCCAGCACAGGGAAAGCAGGGAGAAGTGACCTACACCCTTAATCCCGTAACTCCAGAGACAGAGATCTTTCTGTGTTTCTGTGAGTTCAAGGCTGAATACCAAATAGAGTAGCTCGCATCTTTAATCCTAACCTGGATGAGATACAGCTGGTCGAGAAGGGTATTTAAGGCAGGTTTAGGAAAACAGTAGCAATTAGAAGCAATCAGGATCAAGGTTGAGGAAGCTGGAAGACAGCTGGATGAGATTTGACTGTGGTGTTTCCTCTCGCTGATATTTCAGCCTTTTCCCCTATACCTGGCTCTGAGTCTCTTTTCATTACAATCAGAATTCATGCTGCAAGTGAAGGTCTAAATTCTGATTGTTTCCTCATTGTAATGCAAGCCCTCTGAAAACTTTAGAAATTTGAACAGAATAGATTAGCAAATTCCTTAATCTATTGTCCTTTACATATATATATATGTATATATATATATATATATAGAGAGAGAGACATTATAACTCAATACCCATTATAACTCAAATTCTCAGCAACTTTGTATTTTTTAATATTTTTATTAATTCTTTGAGAATTGCATACATTATATTTTAATTATATTCATTAACCCCCAACACTGTCTCTCTCCTTTCATATTTACCCAATTTTGTGTTCAGTCCATGTTCCTTGTATACTTTTTGGGTCTTTGGCTTTTTGCAAATGGTGTATAGTCTACCTGCCAAGAGACACACCTTTGAAAACAACTAGTTCCCACTCCAGCAGCTATTAATAACCAACAGCATCTCAACTAAAGGTAAGAATTAATGTTTAGCTCCCTCTACATGCTAGAATTTTTGTCAATCTTGAACTAGTATAGGACTTCTATCTATAGTCACAACTGATTTGAATTTATGTGTCCAGAAAACATTGGACATTATATTCACATATCACTTCTTATTCCTACAATGTTTCTGCTTCTTCTCCTACAATGATTTCTGAACCCGGGGAGAAGGACAGATGATAGAGATGTCCTATTTACAATTGAGCCTTTCCAAATCTCTTACTATCTGCATATTGACCAATGTGTTTCTTTGTCAGGTTGATCATTAACTACTGCAAGCAGAAATTTCTCTAATAAGGTTTAAGAGATGTGTTGTTCTATGGGCTTAACAATAAGTTGATGGGAGTTAATACTATGTCCATTTAGAAGAGCAACAATGCTTCCCTGTGTCTAGGCATAGGTTCTTGGCCCTGATAACAGTGTCAGATATGGCGTCCATCTTTTGGAGCAGGCCTTAAATCTAAGAAAAAAGTCATTGGTTGCTTCCATGATATCTGTACCATTATTATACCAGTGAGCATATCTTACTAGAGTGTGGATGTATGCTGTGTTAAAGAAAATAAGGTTTGATTGAGCAAGACCCCTGGGAAAACCTCTGATGGGAATGGATGACATAGATGATCCAATGTTTTAGAGCATCTCAGTTACAGTTTCCCATGAGTTCTACATCTAGAACAGCTTTAAGGAAACTGGCTGAGATGACCAGTATCACAAAATATTTCAGTCGAGACTTGATCATAATTCTAAATTTTCTTTGGGTCCCCATAAAATTACCAGTATCCCCAATCATCAGGAAGTAGTCTAGAGAACTATGCCTACATTCCCAAAAAATGGATTATGGATATTTGTCTTTGTCTACAGTATTATTTACAAGTTGGTATAGGTAATGGTGAGGAAAAAGGCTATACAATAAAGATTATATCTGGGGTTCTTGATTTAAAAAGAAAAAATGGGGGAATTCTATGGGATTATACTTTTATACACTGTAAATATTTGTCATTGTAAATATTGGTTTAATAAAATATTCATTGGTCAAGCAACTAGACAGGAAATAGAGGCAGGCAAGCAGATTAGGAGAATTCTGGGAAGCAGAAGAGCAGAGAGCAGATGCCAGAGAGACAGAGGAAGTGGGATGAGAATGCTGCATTGAGCATAAGATACTAATCTATGTGACTAAACATTAACAGAAATAAAGGTTGACTTAAAATATAAGAGTTAGCAAGTAATAAGTCTAAGCTATAGACCAAGCAGCTTGTAATTAATATAAACATTTGTGTGATTATTTGGGACTGTGGGTTAAGACCCTGTGGCTAGTCAGGGCCAGAAACTTCTTACTATACTAGGGTGGTCATTTTTATAGCTCTCAGAGTTTCCAATGGGACAATATTAAGAACTTCTTTTGTGCTTCAGTAGCTGTGCAAATCACTTTCCAGCAATATATAAGGCTACCAGTAAGGATGCTGCTTTCAGGGCAGTACCACTATCTCTTTATGTTCTGATTCAAGTTTGTGGTGTCTTCCGCAATATAACTTTATCACCAAGTTCTGGAGGGTAACTAAGACTATTACCAATAGCCTAATGTTTGTGGATCTATGGAAATTTACTGACAACATGTCTGGGACTTGACATTTTATTTGTTAATCAGTAGTGTCTAGTAGAGCTATTATTGCTCATCACAGGGTCACTCCACTTAAATCTTTCATATAAGTCTATTACAGGAAACTTCTGAAGTAGTAGGTTTTTATAAGACTCTTCCAAAATCTCTTTGGTGTTATATTCCTATGTTCTTTCTTCATTAGTTATTTCAAAGAGATAAAACACTTTGAACCTAGTTCTATGTGTGTTGTTCATTTGTATTGCTATTAATAGATGCATTTATTTTGCAATTATTAAATATTATATATTAATTAGATTACTGACACAGTTTAACTTGATTATTAGGTTTTATGGTGTAAGATCAATTTTTCAAAGCATCTTTGCTATAGCTTCCAATATTTCTTTGAATCTTTTAGTCAGAAATTACATGACTACTTATAATTTAAAATTTTAAATAACTTTTTTATAAATAAAAAAATTCTAAGAATTTTTACATTTTGTATTGATTGTGACTGACTGTAATATTTCTCCTGTCATGAAAACTGCAAAAACACACAAGTAAAATTTCATACTATTAAGAAATATTTTTCTATTTTGTCAATTGATAGATGGCAGTGTCAATTTTAATTTCTACAATTTTTATCAATAACATTTTTACATTGATAAAGAATATTTCTCTGAGCAACTTCCTAGATATTCTATCTTTAAAATCCCATATACCTATCTAAAGAATCAGTGATTCAATGTATATAACTTGTCAATTCCCATTTTACAGTGTTTTACACAGAAAAATAATCACCCAAATCAAAATATATCTTGAATATTCCTCCCCTCCACTTTAATTATTTTTTAAAATTTCCATTATATGTATTTAGTGTGTTTGTTTATAGAAGTATGCACATATGTGTGCTATGGAATGTTTGTAAGACTTCAGGTACAATTTTCAGGAAGAGTCAGTTCTTTCTTTATACTATGTCAGTTCCTGAAATCAAGCTTATGTTGTCACAGTTAACAACATGTGGTTTTATCTATTTAGTCATCTCACAGGCTCAGTTCTTTAATCATTTAAAAATATTTGTTGCCATGTCCTCGCGAGAGTCCTATGAGAAGCCCTGGGTTTGTCTAATCCTCCATGTGAAGATCTATTTTGTTTAGTATTCTTGGAAGTCTCCCCCAACTCTTTTGCTGTGTCATCTGGTCAAATGAGTAATGTAACAAGATCTGACAAAGAAAGACAAGACTATGGAGTTTCTAAAACTAGAGGCAATAAGGATGAAGATAAACATTTGAATGCCTCTCATGCCATGCCTTGTTTTATATTTCACTTTAGAAAGCCTTTCACGAAGAAAGAACAACAAGAGAGGCCTCCTGGGCCCTAGTCTTCATGCAGTGGAAATCATGTGATCTGCAAAGACTCACTTGCTTATGAGTAAATTTCTGCTGTTATAAATCTATTGTGCTTGACAGAAAATCTTTACAGACCACTATATGTGAACACATGGCATATTTGTTCTCCATTATCCCAAAATACTCAAAGCAGTTCTATAATGATGATTTTCTAGAGTCTCAAAGCCAGTATGTACTTCTGACATGAGTGGCCACTTTCAATCTGTTCATTCTTATTTTCAGCCTGCATTTTTCTCTTAGATAGGCCTTTTATATTGAATCAATATTACACACAAGAATTTTTATATTGCATTGTACAAAAACCTGTGAACATGTTTAGATAGTACTGTTTAATGAGTGATGGTCTTTGTATTTTTGATTTTAACATTTTGCGAATGTGTCATTAATGAAAACCACAGAACCCCAAAAACAGAAAAAAAAAATTCTTTCTACTATAAAGTGACAAAATTAATAAGCTGGTTTTAAGCAAACAAAAGGCTCACATTATACAAAACACGTCTTACATGGCACAGTCTATATGTTACACATTATTATGTGCCATCCTTTAATTCTCTACTAGTTAGATTTCTTTAAAATGAAGAATACTCTGATTAAACTCATTCTTAGATTATTTCAAGATAACTGCGATGGTGTGAATGAAAAGGACCCCATAACCTCATAGAGAGTGACACTATTAATTGATGTGGTCTTGTTGGAGAAGGTGGGACATTGGTGATGGGTACTGAGGTTTCAGATGCAGAAACCACTCTCTCTCTCTCTCTCTCTCTCTCTCTCTCTCTCTCTCTCTCACCCTCTCTCCCTCCCTCACTCCTTCCCTCCCTCCCTCCCCTTTTCCCTCTCATCCTGCCTATCCAAATGTGTAACTCTTAGTTCCTTCTTAAGTACCATGTCTGCTAGCATGCCTCCATGGTTCCCAGAATGACAGTAAAGGATTAAACCTCTAAAACTGTAAGGCAGCAGCCCTTAGGATTTTGTGCATATTGTGGCATAGTTCACATATACCCAGTTAGCTGGCAGCAGATTTCTATGGATGCACATGGGAACACAACAGAAGACAGCAGTAGGTAGCAGGAGACTCTTAATGACTGTTTCTATGTAGAAAGAGCTTTATCGTCAGATGAATGTGATTATGATTAACAGAGAGATTATGATTATAATAGCAGAGAAGACAAGAAGAAAAAGAGTGAAGGGAAGAAGGAGAGAGAAATGAGGGCTCTTAAGATCAAAGAGAGAGAATGAGATGCATATGAGAACCTTACTTTAAATGGAACCTGACTTCAGAGGTCAGGGGAGGGCATGATGCAATGGCCAGCTCTAAACTGCAGCATTCCCAATTAAATATTTTTCTTTTTAAGACTTGCTGTGGCCATAGTGTCTCTTCACAGCAATAGAAACTCTAAATAAAATATTTTTTTAATAAAGTTGTAGTAGAACTGGTTTCCCCATGCAGTGGGGGCGCCAGCATTCCAGAGACTGCTCAAGTTACAGAAAAGCAAAAACATAATAATGTGAGCAATTATGATAGTTAAATGTTAGATAACTCAGCTTTGTATCTTTCTTTCTCTTGCCAGTTATTCTGAGCACAAATTTAGAAAGTCATTAATTTATTCATGAAAAGAAGAAAGTATGAGCTAAGTTTCCTCTCTATTCACTAAGACATTATATCTATCCTCCCTTAGTCTGTGTTTTTCACAAACATGTAAAAAGTAGAATAGACTTCATATAAACAGAAAGTAAACAAAGGCAATTTAGTATTTTTAGTGACAGTAAAACATTTTTTATTATCTATGATACCAATAACAATAATATATTAACTAGTATTTCAGAATCCAGCATTCTGAGACTTTGGTCTTAAGTTTCAATTTTGTATATTAGCAGAAATATAACACAAAATTTCATATCTTCTATGACTTTTGGCATTTTGTAATCCCATTTGTCCTTTGAAAACTGAATTCTCCAGTTGTTGGGGTATGAATTAGTCAGTGGCCAACGTAGATAAGAATGAATAAGGGAAGAGAAATAGTACAATACACAACATTGTTATTATTTCTTCGGTCTTTACATATAATCTCAGAAGCTGTGGTGAAGTGTTTACTACATTTGTAAATATAAATAACAAAGACATTTATAGCAAAAGGAACAGTAAGTTTATAACCTCAATTATAGTTATTTTCTTCACGTTAACATTGTACTATCATAAATAAAAATATAAATGTTCTAATATATAGTTATTAACATTAATGTTTATCTTTCCATATATGTATGCATGTGGATGCATCTTCATGTTAGGTCAGCTTCAGATGTCATTATTCAGGAGCAAGCCTTATCAATGTGTCTCATTAGCTAGTAAGTCTGACAACCAGTGAGCCTTAAGAATTCAAATGTTTCTGTGTCCTCAACACTGTAATAACAAGCACACACCACCAGGATCAGATTTTTGTTTTTAACTTTGGGATTCTTTACAGTTGTAGAGCTGTAGCATCCAGAGTTACTTGGGTCAGCAACTCAGGTGAATTGAAAAAGGACACAGATGCTTGGTTCATTCTTGTGAGGAGAGTGCCACTTTATTGAATCACCATCTCAGCTTAAATATGGGGGCTACCTTTGGAGGGACACACAGTGGGAGTTCCTCAGGTGGCTGGAGATACTGACTTTAGATTAAAAAACCAAGCTTCCTGAACCATCCCCCACAGTCAGGAAAGCCAAAACAATATGGGACAATGGGAGACACAGGATATGCAACTAGCTATCTACAGGCACTTGCTAAGGCTCAGAGTGCAGCTGAATGTGTAGCAGGGGCCTACATGGAGCAAACACTTTGCTTCCAACCCAATATTAACAGTGCTATTTATTAAGCATTGTCCTAAATGATTTACATGTAATTTAGCTTTCAATAACTATAACAACTTGAGAAATACAAAGAAGGTAAAACATACATACATACATACATACATACATACATATATCCATCCATCCATCTATACATACATACATACACACACACATACGCACACACACACTCACACCAAATAACAACAAAATCAAGATTAATATCTCAAGGTTGTAAAAGACAAAAGGGACTGCTTTGGGCCTGAATAATTATGCTCCCATCTCCCAGGATTTATATACTAAACTCTGGACCTTGTATGTCGTAAGTTACTGCGTTTGTGACAGAATTGTTAAATGTGTAATTAACTTAAAAGCAAGCTTTTATGGTGGTCCACAATTCATTATGATAGATGTTCTCATAAGTAAAGAAAAATTTTAACAGATGGTAATCCCAGGCATGTGCTAACGACTATGCCAACTCAAACAGCTATCTGAAACTAAGAAACAGGGTTGGAGAGATGGCTCAGCCATTAAAGGCTAGGCTCACAACCAAGAAACAGGCTTCAAAAGAAACCAAACTTGCTATTACTTTGAGGTCTGACTTTTTTTCTTTTTATTCTCTCAAATATCACAACCCAACCAGAGCAATTTCTCCTCACAGCCCTTCCCCTAACACCTCCCGTCTATCACCTCTAAAACTGTGAGAACATTCATTCTTTTAGTCACCTAGTCTGCAGTGTTTTCTTATGGCTACAAGAAGAAAATAATACAAAGTGTAAACTCAAATTCCGACCTGAGAACTCACAGTTAAAACCAACATCCAAGCATGTCATGTGAGAACATCATGTTAGTTTTTGTTTTGTTGTTCTCCAATGTTTCAAATAAGTATCCAGATAGATAGGTAGGAAGATAGATAGATAGATAGATAGATAGATAGATAGATAGATAGATAGATAGACAGATAGAGAAAATACTCATGTTGTTACCTTGCACATGGGAACTGATGATGAAACAATACCAATAATCTCACTTAGAGTTTATTAAACAGAACAGGAAAGGAGGAAGTGGACTCAGCCCAGGAGAAATCTTGCAGAGAGAGAGTGGAGGTCCAGGATGTTGTTTATAAGGATGCATGCCTGCAGATTTTACATGGTCACACTTGCTCATGCATATGGATGACATGACATGCTCTGTGTGTGTGTGTGTGTGTGTGTGTGTGTGTGTGTGTGTGTGTGTGTGTGTAAAGGGAATGTGCCACTGTGAGTATGCTTGTCTGACTATTAGGGTATATGTCAGCTCCAGGGCTCTGGGAACACCTGCAGCTGGATTTTCAGATGACCTATAATATTCCACCTTTATGTTTTTTATAAAAAGAAAGGGGACTTGGGGGAGGAAACAGAGTCACTGAGTTCTCAACCTGCTTCAAGCTGGTTTTGATGAGTGTTGGTCATTCTGTGGGGGGAGAGGGGTGAGAGCTTGTTCTGGGACAGTTGGTCCTGAAGTCCATTTTTACTAGTCTCTGTGGGGAATCTGGAGCAGCCGGGCTGAGTCTAAGTCACTTCTTGGTGAGTCCAAGTTGATTTAATAAAGCTCGGAAAAATTTTAAGTTTGCAAGATAAACAAATTTTAGACATATTTGGATGCAAGAAAACTGTAATGATATAATGTTTAGTACTTTGCTGTTAAAAGTTTGTTAGTGTTAAAGTTGCATACAGTCCCATGGAAAGGAAAGGGAATTTTAAGTTTTTGAGAAAGATTTTGGACATATTGAGAAACAAAATCGCAGTGGTATAGTGTTAATACATTGCTGTTAGAAGTTTATTGGTTAGAGTTGTAGGTGGTCCATATAGGGAGAGAGGGGAGAGATGGAAAAATCTGAAACATGGAACATGCTTAACTGTTCAATTGAAGTTTTTCTCTTTACCTGAGAAGAACCTTAAAGCAGCCGTTTCTCTTTCATTAACTTTCAGGAGACACTGGTGGTTAATTGCTGAAGGCAATTACCAATAATAAACTGTTATATTAAAGTTTGTTCTTTGAGTCTCTCTGTTGGATCTGGAGGTGAAAATACCTTGGAGTATAATTACTTCTCACCAAATGAACTTGTTTGGTGGCTTCTGGCCTTGCCTCTGGCCATGGGGGTGGTCCTGTAGGTTATCAGGATAGTTATTGAAGAACTTGGAAGAGAGGAGAATCAGTGAATAAAGAAAAACCAGACGATGGAGCTTCATCCTTCTGGAACTGGAGGCAAAGCAGCTGGTTCTGGTATCTCCTAGAACTTGAGGGAACAAAGCTGTGTCTGGCTTATTGTTCATTGTCTTGGGGTGGGTTAAAAGGTTTAAGGTAGGATTGTGAATGCAGTGTGGAAATCCCAAGCTTAGCAGCTGTAGGAGTTATAAGAATTACCTTAAAGGGACCCATCCATTTGGGAGAGACAGAGAGGGTCATTGATTTGAGGAAGAGAACTTAATCTCCAATGTTGACTGTAGGTGGACAAGGCTAAGCAATGGCCTAAGCAAAGAAAAATTGGTGAAATCCCACAGGAGAGAGTGAAGATGATATAATAAAGGTGTGAGTAGATGATCAGGATGAGGTGAGGGTATGGGTGGAGACCAGGAGTTAGAACTGGCCTCCCATATGTGAGTTCAAATGGCTAAATTGCAAGCAGTCTCTTGGGGAAGGCCAGAAGCCTCAAAAGAGCCAGAGGAAACAGTTTTACCCAAGCTAGGTGAATTTTCCTATGACATTTTACAAAGAATATTTTTAAAGGAATCCTTAGTTTGTTCTACCTTTCCTGAGGACTGACAGAAATAGGGAATGTGAAAATGCCAAAGGATACTGAAAACTTTGGATAGGGTTTGAGAAATCTGTGAAGTGAATTCAAGACCATTATCAAACTGAAGAGTGACAGGAATTCCAAACCTGGGAAAAATTTCCTGCAGAAGGAGATCACAAATCGTCTGAGTTCTCTTGTTAGTGGTAGGAAAGGTTTCTGTTCACCCAGAAAATAAATATATTTACAAAGACCAGAAAGTATTTGGCCCATCTGACTGTGGGCATGTGGATAAGGTCTAGTAGCCAGCGGGGGCCCCAGAAGGGATGCCCTAACCTTTTGAGTAGGGAAAGGTTTGCTATGGTATTTAGAGATAGTATCTGAGTTTTGACAAATCATACAAGAGGCCGTGATAGGTTTAAGAACTATAAGTCCTCAGAGGTAGGTTGGAGATGAATCATAACAAAGCAAGACAGGGTATGGCTGTTAGGATGGAAGAGCTGATGCAGATAAGACAGAGTATCAGTGGGTTACTGTGGAGAAGTGGGTTGTAGTGTGTGGATTCCCTGAGGGGGTTAGGTAAGACAGTGCCATGGAGGACTGCTGTTCTGGCTGCCTTGTCAGCCCTATTATTTCCCTTGGAGACAGTGGAACTGTCTGCCTGGTGAGACCAACAGAGAATAATTCCTACAGCTTTGGAGAAATTGGAGGCTTCTAGCATAGCCATAATGTGGCTGGAGTTTGAAACTGATCCTCCTTTTGTTGTAAAGAGCTCATGCTCCTTCTAGATGGCAGCATCGGACAGGAGGGTATAAGAAGAATGCTTAAGAGTCTGTGTAAACATTTAGGAACTTCCCCTCTGCTAACTGGAAAGCTCAGGTAGGGGCTATTAAAGTAATTTCTCTCTCTCTCTCTCTCTCTCTCTCTCTCTCTCTCTCTCTCTCTCTCTCTACAGGGGCATATTTTCTTGCAGGATTTATGTAACGGTCATAAGTTAATGTCTTATAAAGTCATCCCCTACCATATTTTTGAGATAATCATTCACATAACTGCAGAACTGCTTAGACTGGGTGGCCATCGAGCCCTGGGGTTGAGAATCAGCACTGCCACTTCATTGACATATCCCTGCTGCATATCTGCAGTGAGAAGATTTTAGGCCCAGGTCAGATGATTTTATTTGGGATCTGGAAGTCAAAGTGAGGTTTTTATGCTTGTGTGGCAAACACTACAGACTGAGCCATAAACTCAGCCCTTAATAATCAATCTTCTAAGAAAACATACTGTAAATTAGCTCAGGAAGGAAAATAATTTCTGGATCATCCTGTGAAAGGGACTCTCCAAAATAATACCACAGATTCTCACAGTTACATGACAGCTGTAGCTTCAGAAAACATCTCCAACTTCTAGACCTGAAACCGTTGGTAAACACAGAGAAGAAAAATAAGAGTTAATCTGACTAGCCGTCATTTGCTACTGTCTTTTCAATTGACCAAAGGAACCTATTTGATAAAGAAAAAATTCCTTCCTGAAAACAGAAAGTACATGTTTCTACACACAATAATTAACTTCAGCAGGAGTTTTTGTTGTTATCATTATTATTTTAATAGAAGACTGATGAAATTTGCAAACACATAGTACTGCAAAGAGCAGAGGTGGCTATGAGCCTCTCTTAGGATACCATACTAGAAACTAATATCCACACTAGAAACTCTGTACATATGCTGTAATCCCAGTCTTTATAGGATTATGAGAGTCTATGGTTTTACAGTGGGACCAGTTCAATGGATTAAATGAGGTCTTGTGCAGGTAGAACAGAATTTAATTTCTAAGTTAGGCGAGTCAGGAGGATATTGGTAGAAACAACACCACATCATTGAACTGTTAAGGCCCATGGTCTTCTGGTTTTCTACATTTTCTTTAGCTTGCTGCTTAACTTTCCCAGTGAGACCAGCAAGAATGATCTCCAAATAAGTAACATGAATGATCAGATTACTTTATATTTAACAGATTTTTTCTGTGTGTGGAAGTATCTATTATTGCAAAGAAAATGAAAAAGAGAGGCACTTGTTGATTGCTGTGAAGATGAATAAAATACATACTTTGGGTTATAATCAAAGATGTTGATAATTATCTCCTTGGCAGTCTCAATTAATCAAACATATTGGATGACTACCAGATCTATATTCTAAAAAGTGCACAGTTAAATATTTGAAGTTTCTTAAACACATTCAATTATCTCCAGTGTTTTATTACTTTAAAAAATTCTGTTTAAACATGTTTAAATTATTAAAAGACAAAAACAACTATGATAATATATTTTAAAATAGTTTGCCACAAAAATGTATTTGGGTACTTTTAATAAGTTATGTGGAGTCACATATTTCAGAAACAAGTTTAAATTTTCAGCATTTATCAATAAGGGTGATATATTAAGATATCAGTTTGTTAAAATGCTAATATCTTTCTGCTTCCTGATATGAAATGCTTCAATATGATCCTATTATTTGTCCTGTTAGTTAGTAAATTTTATAAAAAAAAAAAAATCTGTTGCCCTTTCCCTTTCCCTTATGAAGGCCATTATTTGAAAAAGAATGACTTTTAACTGATTTTTTAACGACTGACTGATTTTTAAAATGACATTATAGATTGGCACAATTCCTAATTTGCATGCTTTAAACCTTTTGTTATGGTTTTCAATCAAAAAGAATATTGGGACTTGGCAGATTTCTTGAGAAATAAAGTGCTTGTCATACAGATATAAGGATTGCCATTTAGATTCTCAGTACCCACACAAAAGCCAGGCAAATATAGCACCTAATATGGCAGCTGTCTGGAGGTGGAAACAGGATTTTTAAGCAAACTGGCTAACTGGACTATCTGAATGAGCTTCAAGCTTAGCGTCTTGTGAGAGACCCTGCTTCAGTAAAGTAAAGTGGAGAGCAATGGAGAAAGATGCCAAATGTCAACATCTAGAGCCCAAACACCCAGACATGTATATGCACCCACACATATCCACATTAACATGCACATACATGTTTGTATGTACCCACACACATCTAGAGAAACATACACATATACCACACACATGAAAAATAAAAAAGAGAGGTGGCTGTGCCTTTGGCTCCTTAATTAACATGGTATCCATATTATAGGTCAACATCCTTTCTCACTAATCTTCTGTCTGAACCTAGACAGAGACAAATTTTCCATTCAGCCATGACTGTTTATTAGTTTTCTTTCGTTTTCTTCACAGTTCCTCCGAGGCAGTATAGTCTGCATTCCTCGTATTCTATTCTGTCAACACTTTCCGGCTTTCCTAATGAGTTTCTTGGGGGTATTTCATGGTGTAATCACTTAACAGAAAGAAAAATCCTCATTAAATCTCAGGAGCAGGAAGTATCTGACTAGGAGAAACAACTGACTAAATGAAAAGATTGAATCAGACTTTTAAATGTTTCCACTTTCTCTCTGGTAGAAATTTACTTCTGGGTTATGAAGTATATTGGTAAAGCAATATATCTTAGGAGAATGACATCAGGAAGACTATCTAATTTGTCTCTGATCATGCACACAGGAAACAGAAAGAGAAGAGGCCCCTCCAAACAGCATACAACAGAGGAGATTACATTGGGTCTTTTCATGCAAAGCCAATGGCCAGGATGTCAAATGAACAAATGCCAAAATCAGTTTTCTAGTATGGATGCTATTATTGCCCCAATTTTGAGATGAGAATGTAGTGTGCTAGAAGTGACATAATTGAAATAGCATGTCTCCAGGACAGGCCCAATACTTTCTCCTTTCAGATGTCTTATCCCTTGAAACATGATTTCCAAAACAGTGAGTACTTTGTTATTATTCTCACATTTCCCATGGCTAGACATAGACACGTTTACTCCTGGATGCAGTAAAGTGCCCTGTAAGTTTACTAATATAAAAAGTAAATGATTAGAATACGTTCTTCCACCACTGTTTTGAGAGATCTACATGACACTGTCTTTCTCTGCATTTTATCATCCTAGAAATCAGGATATTTGTTTGTTTTAGGATTTGAACCTTATATAAAATTTATCAAATAAATGGTATATTTAAAACAATGTTGTGACATTACAACACATTTTCATAAACTTAGTTGTAAAGGTATTTCTACTGCCAAAACATTAATACAATTGCAAATATTTTATTATTTAATGATAATTTTACTTATATATGTTTTACTTGGCTTTGAATTAACAGAAACTTCATTTATGATAAAACTAACTAATAGGGTGGATACATACTCGTATTTCTGAGTCTGGGATTTCATTTTGTGAGATTTTGCTTAGCAGAGCTCCATTCATCCTCAACAACAAACACATCTCATGAAAGAGACTGTTACACAGTGTCTGTTAGGAATTTGCCACTTCCTGGGCTAACTTGGAATGAAGTGGCAGTGCTGATTCTCAATAACTCAAAAGCCATATAGATAAAGTTTTCAGTTTGAGCCAAATAAAGTCATTATATATTTTTCCAGAGGTACTTAATTAGCTGTTTGCAACTGGTTTTATTATATTTTGTTATCAGACTTTGCATCCAGGAATATACAAATTTATTTCATCTGCCAGTTAATGGAGATTCCTTGGGAACTCACTAGACACTCCAGCCAGGCAATGAGGTAGACTATCTCTACTCTTCCTCCTCCCCTCCAGTTCCAAACCCATAGTCTCCTTCCCAGCTATATAGCAGACCACTCCTTGCAGCCTCCTCTTTCTCTCTGCCCTTATTTTCAGAAGATCACATAGATCTTCAACAGTCTTCCTCTACTACATCCTCCATTTATCTCAGCCACCAACTCCAGTAGATTTTATTGCTTGAAAATCTGCCAGACAGGCTAGTGAGGGGACGAGTGAGGTAAATGAACTTCCTTAGTCAATTCTAATTCATCAGCCTTAATCCCAGTTTGTAGCAAACCACTAACTGTGGCCTCTCCTTCCTCTCTGCCCCCATTCTAAGAGCTCTGCTGCCCCAGCCAACCTTCAACATGGACCTAAAACTGAGGGTGAGACAAATGAGAGACAAGAACAGGAAAGAAAGAAGGGCAAGGCAAAAACCTTCTGACTAAGCCTCCAACTTTATTTTTCAGCTAGCAGTTAAATAGGGACACAGACAGGGTGGGGACATTCCACAGTCAAAACTTATTCTGCTAAAACAGGATGTGTTACTTTGGAATTCTATCAATTGCCTAACCGGAAAAGGGAAACCTGTTCTTTGGGTGTTACTATGGTAATCGAGCTATCATTTGCCTAACTAGATGAGGGACACCTGTTCTCTGAGAGTCTGACCAGAAAGGAGACACCTGCTTGTTGCCTGGGAAAAAGCTTAACTCATAGTAAAAAGAAAACCTAATTTGAGTCTTGCCTGAAGGACTGAATTCCTGGTTTAGCTTGAGACAGTGGACACATTGGCCCTTGGTTCCCAGCAGTCTACCAGACCCAGGTGCTACAACAAACATTCATTCCTCCTCTGGACCATCCCAACCCTCCCACTGCTAGCCCATCTTCATTCATTAGTGATGCTTCAAATCACCTACACCACATTCTACCCAGAACCTCCAGTGGTCACATCTGGCATAATTTCAGAAGCATTTCTTAGCAAGCAACCTACAGCCACCACATTCTCATAAGAACCACAGAGAAACTGAAACTAAGGAACTACACACACGCAAACACACACACACAAGAAAAAACCCACAACAAAGTAAAAACAAAACCCCACCAGATCCATCAGATATCAGCACACAAAATTATAATCATTCAAAACTCAGATGCTGGAATACCCTTCTAAAAACACAATCAATACTACCCAAGACAGAATGTTGCCACTAGATTCTAGCAACCCTACTGCACTGAAAACACAATATAGCTGAAATACAAAAAAAAATGACTTCAAAAAAAGTTATTATGTATAAGCTTATGGACCTTAAAAAAAGGATAGTAATAAATCCAATAATAAAACTAATGAAAATACAAACAGTGAAATGAAATGAGGAAAGCTCCTCAAGATTTGGAAGTGGAATCACTAAAGAAAACCCAAACTTAGGGGAGACTGGAAAGAAAAGATCAGGAGCTGGAAAAGTAAACTCAGAGGCAAACCAACCAATATAATTCAAAAGACAGAGAATAGAATCTCAGGCATTGTAGACAAGATAGAAGAACTAATTCACTCAAAGAAAATGTTAGATCCAAAAAATTTCAGACACAAAACATCTAGGAATTCAAGGACACTAAAATTATATCTGTAAATAAACAATAGATGGAGAAGAGTAAACCATGCTAAAGGCACAGAAAATATTTTCAACAATATAATAAAAAAAATTTCTCTAACTTGAAGAAGATACCTATTATGGTACGGGAAGTGTACAGAACACTGAGTAGACTGAAACGAAAAACATATTCTCCAGTACAAGTAATAATCAAAACATGAAACACACAGAACAAAGAGAGAACACTAAAAGCTAGACCAAGTAACATTTAAGGCTGAACAACTAAATAACATCTGGCTTTTCAATGGAGACTTAAATGCCAGAAGGGCCTGGACAGATGTTCTGCAAACTTTAAGAGAGCACAGATACCAGCACTGACAGAAATGTTCAACATCCTTAGTCATTATAGAAATATAAATCTAAACTACATCTTCCACCAGTCAGAATGGCTAAGATCAATAACACAAGTAGTAGTTCATGCAGGTAAGAGTACAAACTTGTATTGCCACTGTAGAAGTCAGAGTGGAGATTACTCAGGAAGCAGAGAATAAATCTACCTCAAAATCCATTTATACCACTTTTGGGCATGAACCCAAAAGGATGCTTTATCCTACTATACAGACACTTGTCCAGCCACATTCATGCTTACTCTATTCATAATAGCCAGACATTGGAAACAGCCTAAATGTCTATGAAAGCTTGAATGAATAAAGAAAACATGGTGCACTTTCACAATGAAATATTTTTGAGCTGTTAAAAAAATGAAATATTCTGGTAAACTGATGTAGCTATCAAAAACATTATCTTGAGTCAAGTAACTTAGCCCCAGAAAGACAATTTTAAGTATTTGCTTTTATGTGTTAGCAGTAAGTCCTCAATAAGCAAGCTACAATATGTATGACTACTGAAGGTAGGCATAGAGTACACAGAAACAGGAATAGGAGCACAGATGGATCTCTATAAGAAGAGAGATGAGGAGAGCATGGGACTAGAAGGATAAAATAAGAGAGAGAGAAAAAAGGGTAAAGGAGAAAATTATGGGAAGTGATAACTAAAACAAAAGGTCATTTGAGGGACCATAGAGAAATCTCACAGAGTTCATGCTTCTTAAAATATGTACACGTGCGAAGGTGATCTAGATGAAATTACCAAACAGCAAGAAAAATAGAACCTCAACATCTCTAATCCCCAAATGAAGCTCCCTATGTATGCAATCACATGTGCACACATCTTTGCATCTATTAGTGTTTCTTGTGCTTTTTCTTCTGTTTCTTAGTTTTGTTCAATTTTAGTTTGTTTGTTTTTGTTTTCTGTTCTCTGGTTTTATTATTATTCTTCAGATACTGCTTGTTTTCTAAGTAAAGACAAAAAGGGTATAGATTCAGATGGGAGGTGAGGTGGGGAGGATCATAGAGATAAACAATATTAACCTGAATATATTATATATAAAAAATTTCAATAAAAATAGAAGTAAAACACACACACACATACACAGACACATGCAAAGTTAATTCTCTCTTAACCAATACTTTGTATTCTCAATATTTAGTGGTTTCATCTTTTTTTAATGTAGTTTCCATTTTGACAAAACTACTAAATGAGAAATGTGGCACTGATTTACTAATTTAGTGACTGTATACATTAAGAAACCATTAAGGTGTTGGTTGACCACATATATACAAAATAAAAATTGGGAGGCTTGGGGAAATTAAGAGTTGAATTAACTCTTTAGTCAAGTTAATATTTTCATTTTATTTAATATTTTCTTCTAAAATTATTTGCAACAAGATTTACTTAAATAAATCTGGATGGTTCTATAATCATAATGTCTGAGCTTAAACTATTATCTAATCCAGTTGCTTTCTGTGAAGATGTTGAAATAACATTATGTTTAAGGTTTTTTCCACAGGGCACAACTTAAGTGTTTGCTTCTTCATTCTCTGTTGAAGGGCTGTGAAGTGATTAAATGCTAAGATTCATTTTAGTAAAGTGAATTTTGAAATTGTATATTTTCTTCTCTTTCAAACATTCAGATATTAGAAAAACTGAGACATTCCTGACCAAGAGGCAACAATAATCTCTCCAAATAAAATTACCTATTATCATATGCTCCATTAAATATCACCATATTTTTAGATGAAGTCCCCTCAGTACCTATAAATTAAAAAAAATTATCATATGTAAAACAAAATCCATTATCAGTAGTGTATACTTACCAAAAAAGAAACCAAACTAAACCAAACCAACAAAACATTGCTTTGAAGTTTTTAATTCATTTATTCAGTTGGAATAAATAACTGATTGGATTAGATGCATTAATGATTAATATGATGGTAGTCATATGAGAAAGCACCCGTGTCACATTAAGGAAGGAAATGAAAATATTTCTCTTCGGACTGTTTTAACCAAGAGTGTGTCTAGATTTGAATTCTCTAGTTTCTATTCCATGTACGTTATACCTTCTGTCTCTTGTATGAATCTGAATTTGTCCCTGACCGAAGACTGTCTGTGACTCTGCCTGTGTGTCTGTGTCTGCCTCTATCCCTAACAAAAGGCATTCCTGTAACTTTTTTGAACACCACAGAAAACATCTAACAAAAAAGGAATGAAGCTATTCTACCAAAATCTTCAACAGAAGTTTACAAGTGATTAAGGCATTGGCTCCATTGTACCCCAACTGACCAGACAATAAACAGCACTACAAAAATAATTGTTTCTCAAATGTATCCAAATATAGGTTCAACATTTATGGTGGATATTCATTCTGGATAACTGTTTTCAACCTCTGTATTTGTTGCTTAGAGCAAATGATACACATGCCTTGCTCTAATCAGGGGCATGAGAGAGTCCGTAATTTAAGATTACAGCTATGTATTATCTTTGGAAAAAATGATTCTATGGGAAATCCAAAAAAAGTATGGTTGATTGTTACATTGTTCTCTTAAAAATAAACTAAGCAAACAGGCTGAATTCAGAGGATAACAATCTTAAATCTTCAGTGATCTCAAGATACATTATTAACTTTGTGAAGTCCAGAAAAAATTCCAGTCTCTTAGAATGTAAGTGATATGTTTTATCATTATGCTTTGCCATAAAGAATTTTTTTCATGAGATCAAATAATAAGATAATATGAAATGGAGCACAAACAATGTATAATTGCAATAGTTATAACATTTAAGCCAAATAACATAGTATTTGGTACTTTTAAAACACTCATATAATTTTTGGCTGATATTGAAACTTTGAAGACAAAAGATGTATATTATTAGATTTATTTATTTTGAATTTTTAAAATTTATTTTAAGTGTATTATAAAAACTTGCAACTAAAAATCATCATGCAATTACACAAAATCTAAAAGAAAAGTAGATCAGAAATAAGACAATGGCTTGAACCTGTGATATGTAAATCAAGTTATATAAGTTATATATTGAGATTTTTCAAAATAGTTGGGAAATGGTCCCTGTTAAAGATGTTATCAAAACTTTGTTAGGTTTTCTCTAGGTCTATTTTATTCACAGAAATAATGTTTACAGTATCAAGAATTCTGAAAACATAAAGGACAGAAATATTTGCATGGAGATTTGAAACTATATCCAACCCTGCAAACACCTTCTACGCTGTCAACAATTCCCAACCCTTACTGTAAAATGCAGTTATCATAGCCACAACCATTTGATTTCTAAATGATTTTTATTTCTATAGTAACACTTATACTCTTTTAAACAAAAAGTCCAATTTGAGTGTTTCACTACAAAGAAATGCAATTTTATGATTTTCCTATTGTTTAGGTGGATGCATTCTTATATTTCTCAAATAACAAACTTCATAGCATTATGTGCGGCACCAACTAATTTTCATGTTTCTATTTATAAACTAAAATTCTGGATGCATGAAAACTCTTTTCCAGACTATAAACGCAGGGAGCTAATAATGCCACAAAGCCAAGATTAGATTGTATTTCTATTTATTCACCCAATTTGAAGTGTTTAGCAATGGCCAATCATTGCAGTAGTATATGAGAAGTTATTTCCCTCAACTAAAACCAAGAAATGTCCATTTTTTTCTATGTATGCCCCTATGTCTTCATGGCTCAGGGGGACGTTTTAGGGAATCACTAATAAATATGCATTCATATTTATTTGACATAAGCAAAGGGAAAATATGATCCAACCCAACCAGGAAGTTTTAATAAAGCAGCAGAAGTATTAAGTCTCTCAGCAGATTTCCTCAATAAAATATCCTGAAAGAACCATGAGTCTGACAATAAACTTGAAATTGTATGTAATAATATAAACAGCCTGCCATGGCTCTAACGATATCCTTGAAACATGGAGCCTAAAATAAATCCCCATTTCACGGTGCTATACAGGACATTCTATTCCCTTAGGAATGTTACAGAAACCTAAAATGTTTGGTTTAACTATGTGACCATATTAAAGATAACATCTTACATGTTTCTTTTTTCTTTTGACATATGAGAATTTTAATAGGGTAAACAAGCATTTTCTATGAAATGGCTCATGGAATGCTTCTGTCCACACAAAAGCAAACATTTGCTGATATGATATCATGCATATCCATTTCAATACTTTCTAGAAGAACTCTACTTAATACCTTTATACTGTTTAACATAGTGCTCTGTTTTAAACAGCATGGATTGAAGTTACTGCATTGGTCTTGTAAAACAAATAATACTGTAGGAAAATTGTCAGATCACACCCTTGGACATCGTTCTTCAAAAGATATCTATCTACCCGTTACCCTTACAATACTGAAGAATATGTTGAATATTTTTCTGGAAGAGTGTGCAAATAAACTGAGTATGTCATTACTGACACTTTATTCTATTTTTAAAGAGGCACTTTTTCATATTTCTTAGTGTATATATTGTGATATTATTTTATACAGTAGCCAACACAATGTGTTGCTGACAACATGGTAAGAAGAGTTCTTTATTTATAAGCCAGTTTTTGAAGCAGCTATCCTTGAAATAACTGAGAGAAATAAAAAATGGGACATACAAAGTGAAAAAAATAAATGGAAATTTGGCATATGGCTCAGAGGTAGAGCACCTGCCTGCACACTGAGGACTGGGTTTCATACCCAGCACCATTTTTCTTTTTAATAGACAACAGCGGTCAGTTGGACTATTCCAAAATGATGTGGTATCTCTTAGAAGTTCACAAATGTCAAGTAATAAGACCATTTCAATGATAAAATATAGGACTCAAAATAAAGTGGAGAAGCCATCAGAACCATCAAGTGTGAAAGAACACTGGCATGCTTATTTACTAGATCGTGTACCATGAACTACATGCTACATGATATAAAACATTACAATAGGAAAAATTTGCTTAAACAGTGCCTTAACTATGCTAAAGGGACAATTTATAAATTTGAAAAAATAATTCTGGACTAAGCAGCTTCAAAGCCATTGCTACAAAATCAAAAGGCATCATTGTTGTAATTTATTCATTCTTTTTTTTTTTTCTTTACAATATTGTACACCGTCTCGCCAACTTTCAGGTGCTCATTGAAAGAGGAGCACACGCTTGGCAATGCAAATGAGAATATTCCAAATGCGGAATTGAGAGAGTGTGGATGAAATTAGTTATATGTATGTGACAGTAACTTTATGGTAGAAGAAGGATACTGGCCTTCCTAGATGACACCTGAAGCTAGTAGAACTCTGAAAGCTAGCAAGAAACAATGAGTGTAAAGAGAATGATATTGCCAGCCTGGCCTTAAAGTATCCTTACTTTATTCCATTGGCTTCTGGCTCATGCATGTTTATAACATGAGGAAAACCAGGGCCTATAGAATATATGACAAGTAGACAAAAAAAACCCACAAAACCATCAATTATTGGTTCATCAGTTATTATCTCATAAAACTGCCTTGGCACTTAACTTAAATTTTACTTTAATCTCAGCCACAAGGATAAACAGGCTGCAGACCATCACTGTTATTCTACACTCAATTGAACTCTTCCGTTCTGAAGTACCTTTAAAAGTATCTTTCAAAAACTCATGATCTTTATAATTTTATAAGTATTAGGCAGCCCATGTTACTGTACATCTATGAGTTGATTCAACTTTAAGATTTTGGGCTACATAATTGTAACTGGATTTTTTTTTTGAAGATTTTGGCTAATGTGTGTTAATGCTGGTATATGCCCTTACTTATACTGGCTTCCAAAAGTTCTTGGAGTTGTTTTCTTTTTGAAAGTATAATGGTAAGTTCTCAATCTCAAGATTCATCATGCCAGGAGCATGATAAAAATCTTGCTTTTTTACAGAAAAATATGAAATTTAAATTAAGATGTTTAACATGGGCTATAATTTAAAAATTTATGAAGTAAAATATTAAATAATACACAAATCTGAGTCCAGACTTAAACTATCCAATGCTGTCTTAGATGCTTTCTAACACTCTCATTATTTCTGGCAGATGTCATATACTTTTAATCTTTTCTTACAAGTACAAAAGAACAACTTGATAATTTACTTAAATTTAAGAAAAATCACTTTGCTTTTCATTGCCTAGTATTTATGCTATATTACAATTCTTTGTTTCTTAAAAGAAAAACAAAACCCACATTCATTAAGGTGCCACATATTTGAGATTTTAATTTATGATATACTTAAATCCCTTAGATAGGTACCCTGAAGTATGTCATATGCTCTCCTTTTTCCATGACATCTCAAAACCTGTCATATTAAAAATTTATTAGAACTTAATAAAAATATGTATTTTTGTGTGTGAATATATTTTTTCAACAAGTGCACAAAGATTTGAAATTAGGCCTCTATTTTTTAAGTGATACATTTTATGTTCAAAATCGGCTGTCAAAATTATTCACAAACTAATTCTTATTTTCAAAGAATTGTGGATGAAAATATTCTAAAGTACATCAGACAAATACTACAATGAGACCTTAATAACTAAATGGTATAGTGTGAAGACCGCAGTTTAGACAAATATCCATTTTTTTTTTCAGAATTCCACATCTTGAGTGGAGACACACATTTTTTTTTTTGAAAGATTCTGTTAATGAAAAAGCAGAGAAGAGTTCAAGTTTTTTGTTTGTTTGTTTTTTGTTTATCAGCCCATAATCCACTTCTTTTCTTCAGAATGCAGTCAGTGATGGTTCTAGAATAATTCCTCTGAAATGAAAACCACTAAACAGGAAAACATTAATCATAACAATTTCCTGGAAAAATTGCTTGCTATGCCCAAAGTATGTTTGAATATTGACAGAGGTTTAGAGAAAGACAATGAAACAATTCACTATGATAGCAGAAATATGGCTTCATAGGAAACAGGGATACATTTAATTAAATTCCATAGTGTATGTATGTGTCTTTATGCTTATTATTATAGTCCATATCACTGGCTCAAACCTGTGAGTCAGTCTTTCCCAAATTAAATTACTACCAAACTTTACAAACTTGATGTGAAGACTATATTGTATTTACAAAGAACTTGGCACTTACAGAATAAATTATTGACTTTTTAAAATCTAGCCAGGGGCACCCATGGTTTAGGCAAATGTGAAAGCCAGATGCCTTATGCATTATGCTACATTAACATGAATAAAGTTTTCCAGCAGGTAAATGCCACAGTGCTGTCCCTGTTGCTGAAGGCCAGTACTTCCTGCTTCTAATCCGTGGGGTAGGAGTGGAGAAGTTCTTAGTCCAGAGAAAGTAAAGGCTGCATATTTTCTTCTTCACTCTTATCCGTGCGCTTTAGTGCTGTGGGGTCCACAACTGATTGAGATCTGCAAAGAATAAAGCCAAAGACAATGAGTTATCGCCCAGAATTATCCGCATGACATTTTCTTCCCTCTTCACTATTGCTTCTCACACCTCATGAAGTCTCTTCCCCAACATCAAGGAATTTATGAACTGTGGATATCACACATTTAGTTTGGCAACAGAGTGAGCAAACAATCCCCTCTGGCTTCTTGGGTTATACGCAGAAAATAATAGGATTAGGGTTCTCCTGGCTACTGAGTTACTGAAATTTTCAAGTACAAGACAATTTTTTAGTAAAATATCTCCAGAAAGAAAAAGGAAGTAATACGTAAGTGTTTTTGTTGATTATTCCAACATCAGTAAAGAAGCTTAATTCCTGCTTTAAAATAGTCTACAAAGCAAATTCAAAGTAGTTATAACTCATTTCTTTATCATCTCTCAAGTTTAATTATTACATCACCACCAACAAAAATATCAAAATTTGATTATAATTTTGCTAAGTTTCCCACTAGAAAATCCAAATAAAATAAACTCTATGTTTGAGCACTTCAAGAAATATGTAAAGACATTTTAAAATAAAAATGACAAGTTGGGTAGCAAGAGTCTATAATTAAGAAAGTAGACAATTTGAAAATTCCATGTATGAACATGCTTTTGATAGCAAGGTGGAATTATATACCAGTTCATCATTAGAAAAGTTCCTGAGAATGGGGAGCGAGAAAACGATGATGCATTGTGGCAGGAAGATGCCATTTTAATGGTTACAGCATTAAGAAGCTGCTGCCCTTTCAGAGCCCTCTCTGATAATGAATTATTCCACAAGGCTGCATTCTAGCCAATTGCCTTTTGCTGTAGCAATGCGCCTCTTAGCAGACTTCATTAACTCCAGAAAAGGAAGACTCTTGGCTAAATTACAACTGCACATGCTAATAAAGAAAAGAATGTAATGGAACTAATTATATTTTTAAGGAGCACGGGATTCACCAACAAGATGGCACATTTGTTTAAATAAACAATCCTATTTCAAAAAGAAAATGAAAATGAGATTTTGCTTATTTAAGTGGTGAGAGGGTTTGTTTCTTAGATAAATTTCACTTTGTTTGAATATTAAATAGGTCTTACAATACATTCCGATTAAACTTTTTCGTGTTTCTCTGAGTGGCTTTGTGGGAAACGGAATAAGAGAACAGGAGAAAGAAGGCAGAGGACAGGGGAGAAGCACAGCAAGAACCACAGGGTAAGATGCACAGTAATAATTTAATGTCTCAATTTCTAACAAATTTTCATACAAAAATAATGGTATTAAGCATTCAAAATGAAGAGCAACAAAAAAATAGAAAACTAATTTTTTTAGGAAAACAGAAAATAGCATAAAATTACATGTACTATTCAGACTGAACTGTCTTAATAAGGAAGTGCCAAGCTGCTTAAGCTCCACAAAGCCCACCATTAAATTATTTGTGCTTGCCATAACATCTCATTAGAACACACACCCAGATACACATATACGTTACTTTCAGTTTGTACGGAATCTGACATTTTAAGAATATAAAATATATTGCCCAAATTGGAATTAAATTGCTACATTATTTTCTTAGGCATTGAAGTTTGCACAAAATGGTTTCTCAAGAGAAAATAAAACACACTCAACAAGATAATTCAACCTTTCGTTGGTGTTTAGGTGCCCCATTTGTATTTAGTTTGGGAATTTATTCTTATTCTTTTATATGAAAGAAGACAGTGGTTTGTGTAAGATCATAAATTTTTTTCAAACTTTTATTTATTTATTTATTTGCCTTGGTGTTTGCCTGGAACTGGGAACTGGAACTACAGACAGTTGTGAGCTGCCATGTGGGTGCTGGGAACTGAACTCCGGTCCTCTGGAAGAGCAGTCAGTGCTCCCAACCACTCAGCCATCACTCCAGCCGCCAATCATAATTATTTTTAAATGGTTTATTCCAGCCATGATAAAGAAAACTGCCTATCATTAACTTACCATGTGTATCTGGAATAAGTTAGGGGCTGGGGAAATAACTTTGTTTGTAAATACCTGTCATGCAAATATGAAGACTGGAGTTTGGATCCTCAACATCCATGGAGAAGCTGAGTATTTGCCAGTATCTCTAACCCCAAACGGGGATACAGAGATAAAGAGGACCCCCGAAGCTCACTGACCAGCCAAGGTAATAAAATTGAGGAGCTCAGGAGTCAATGAAAGACCATGTTTCACACAATAAGGTAAGAGCTGTCAAGAAAGACACCTGACATTGACCTCTGGCCTCCATACTCAAATATACCCACACACATACCCCTAGACAAGTACCCATACCCATACACACATGAACATACACAAGCATACACACATGAAAAAAGTAAGCTAAATTTAATTATCTAATGTTTATTTATTCAGTAATTATGCAGCTATAACAGGCTGAAATGAAATATTTTAGACCTAGATTTCAGAGACAAGTATTTCAATCCCAGTTGCTTTTATAGCTAATTTACTTGCCTTTTAATTATGGGAAGGTTATTAAAACTCCAAAGATTATATTTTTTATAAGGAAAATTGGAGGAGAACCTCTACTTTACATTAACATAATGAGGATTAAATACAATAATGCATACCTAAGCCCCAAACACATGACAAACAGAAAAAGTTAAGAAAGTAGCTCACAGAAGATTTTCTGTTCACTGAAATTAGAACTGGAATTCACTGTCCTGCTTGTCTCTTATTCTTCTTATCAATATGACGAGACTAGCATTTTTCATGTTAGTTAACTGCAAGAGGCAAGAGTGTGAATTTATGCGTCAGTAGAATACAGATTGAATGTGGTAGTAAGTGTTCATACCTTTCAGGAAAATGAATATCTGCATCAAAACAGCTGCCCAGATCACATGAATTTATAGTGGCTGTGACAACATCCACAAGGCCTACATAGGCCAATAAGCCAGCCAAAGTCTCTGCATGGATGAGCTATAACGGGTTAGAGGTGGGGTTTTGGGGAAGTCATAATTCCCACCCTTCACTGACATATTATTGGTAGTTGGTGTCTTAATAGAGGAAAGAGAGTCCTTTTTCTTTGGGAATATTGTCCCTGAGAGGGTACTGTTGAATTAACAAAAATGTAATATTAGTCTTTCTGCATGTTGCTAAGCACTATCCTAGAACCTGGAGGTACAAGACACCACACATTCCCAGCACTAAAGACAGGCCTAGAGAACTTTGCATCTTTTTTACTGATCATAAACTTTTCTCCCCCAACAAATTCACAAAGCAAGACAACCTCAATACGACTACAAAATCTTCACATGCTCTAAGCATACATTAACGAACAAGAACTTCTAAAGTTATAATCAGCTCACATCAGAAGCAAATTACCTAACTGGGGTGCTAGATGTGCTAAAAACCTGGTTGTCAAGGAATAAAGTTCCCCAGATACTGGCGTAAAAAAATAGGATCCAAACTAACTTTAATTTAGGGCTACACAACTTATCTAACAAGGAGATGTTAGTCCATCAAAATTATGTTCTCATAAGGCTAAATGCAGAACAAAAAAAATTAAGAGGTTATGAGCTAATTTTTAGATCAGCAGACTGTTCAGTTTAAGGTGTTCAATGTGAGTCAGAAATGTGCTTTAACTTCTTCCACAACTGATAACCATAATAGAAGATAACAAAAACTACACAAGAATAATAGACACATGCTAGATACAGTTAGTTTAGATGTCACGTATTAATAATGAATACTGACTTTTAGCAGCCATTGAAAGACAGAAAACAACTCATTCTTTCTCTTAGCTGGCATGTAGTGGGCCACCATAAGGGCAGCATCTTCCAAGAACAAGTGATTCAGAGAACAGAGCAAATATACCCACCATGGTCTTCACAAATTTTACACTATAGGGTACATATCAAACTAGCCCTAGTCATTTCACAGTGTTGCAAAATAACACAAGAAAAATTTGTGAGAGAAAAGTGATTGATAAAAATTGACTAGAATGATTAGCACATAAATTAGTTAAGACTTGATGGATGGAAACGGGGCAAAGACCTTTTTGAGGAGGTCCTTTGATGCCAGCCATTTGAAAAAAGAACTCCAATCAGAGAAAACAAATAATGACTATAGAGAGGGACTAGCTAGAGAAGCTGAAGAGCAGATAGAAGGCTACTGTGTATGAAGACAGAGGAAAGAGATGTTGTGATACCCAGTGGAGAAATGCACACCTGGCCAGATGATGCAATGGCTTGTTAAGTCATACTGTGTATTATTCGTGATACCATCATCTGACACTTGAAATTTAAATGGGAATTGTATAATGACTTAAATTACATTTTTAAAGGGATGTTTGGAATTTTACGTAGATTATAAATGAGGGATGAGGAATGAGGTAACAATAGAATTTGAGGGCATCTGGGAAGTTTATGGGAAGGGAAAAGGCAAAACAGTGTGAGTGACACAGGTGCAGCTAGGCTGAGGAGAGAAATGTGATGGGAGTGTATGAATGAAACTGTCACAGCAGGAACAGCCTTTGTTAACAGTTAAGAGAAGAAAGGATGCAGGCCTCCTAAGTTTTGGATAGTTCACTGCCAGAGAGGGCACCAGTGCCACACTGTTGTAAAAGGGTAGAAAGCTTTTTGTCAATAATCTGAAAATCTCCAGCTGAGTCCTTCATCATGCACACACACACACACACACACACACACACACACACACACACACACACACACAGAGGCAATAGGAGAAGCACTGAGAATTTTAACACATTTCTGTAAGAACTAGAATACACACCTTTAGGGGCTATTTTATGGTAAGTATGTTAAATGTTAAGAGTATAACAATTGTAAGAATTCTTTTAGTTAGGTGACAATTATCTAGAGGCAATTATTCAGGAGTTTGTTTTAGGAATGCTTTCAGTTAGAAAATGCCATGCACACACACATTTAGTTACACATATGCAGATTTGGGAAGCAACTCAGTACTGAACAGAATCCTCAGCAACCTATAAACAGACACTTCAGGAGGTTAATGAACCCTCAGGTTTTTACTGATAATTATTAAGTACAACCACCAAGTGAAGGAAGAGAAGAAAATTAAGGTCAGCATAAAAAATTTGTTAACAAGAAAATGATAGCTAGCAGGGAAAATTTCCAGCCCTTTCCTTGTACTTCCAGGAGGTGTGCAGTTGCCTAAAGAGAGCAAATATCATCATCATTACTGTACAAAAATGTGTATGCTCATATATACATGAGACAGAGAAACACATAAGCAGAGACAATGAGAAACAGAAAAGAGGGAAGGACAAGAGAGAGGGATGGAGGGAGGGAGAAAGGAAGGGAGGGAGGGAGGGTTCACTCTTCAGAACCATGTTTCACTACCTAAATCAAAACTTTAACCAAAGAGCATGACATGAGAAAAAGATGCAAGATAAGGTTTAGCTTGACAAGTAAAACATCTTTGTAAAAATAGCAGGGCATGAGAATCATACACTTCTGTCAATGGTAATTAGACTTGTGTTATCTGTTGGCATCATTATGTTGCACTCTACTGGGATCTGGGGAGCCTGAGAATCAGTCATATTGTTTGCTACAGGATGCCGAGGCAGAGCCAATTATGCAAGCATGCATCTGCAATTCCCAACTCACCAACTAAAGGAAATGACATAAAGCATCATGAGTCAAAACAGGAAGATAGACTCTAACTCAATAATCAATAATGATTAAATGTCTAAGGATATAGTGGTTCCCACAGAAATAGCAATAGCTACCTTTAGACAGAGACTGAGCAAAAACATTGAACAGGTAACACAAGTTTGAATGTGTGTGTGTGTGTGTGTGTGTGTGTGTGGCTTGTGTCTATATGACCCATATGACTTTTATTCCTTAAGCAACTAATAGAACTTTTGTATACTTAGAAAAATGTCACTGTCACAGAAAGATGTTAAAATGTCATCATAAGATAAATAAGGCACAAAAATGAAAATGTATGTGGTGGAGAGCAGAAGTCAAACTCAGCATGCCTTCCCCCAGGAGCATTACCCACATCCCAGTCAATCTGTAGCATACCTCTTCATAGATTTGGGGGACAGTTCCTTTTCTACTTCCTTCACAGGCATGCTATAGGAGTCCACGTTGTACTCGCTGTCATCATCATATTCATGGTCTAGTAGGGTTCTTGCCCAAGTGCCCATGTCATAGGGTGGCAACATTCCTCCAAACTCAGAAGGTAGGATCTCAGGATGAATTAGTTGGTGTAGACTGTTCAGGTTGTTACCGTGCAAAAATATCTATAAATTAAAGGCAAGAAATAGGAAGAAAACACACAGAGAAAACTAAATAGCACACAGGCTGTTAGGAAAGGGTGAGGCTAGAAAAGAAACCATGAGAAGTTTATGATTCTCTTACAATATTTAAGTCTCCCCTCTATTCTATGAATTATGATAGATTGTACCATTATCTAACATGTATAAAAGACCTGAGGGATAAAAATACTTAATTTCTGGAAGGTTAGATGGTCACTAAGCTAAAGATCCAGAATCAAAATTTTGATTTTTCTGCTTCTTTGTCACAACCATGAGCAGAATATTCTAATCAACACACCACCTTAGTGTTAGCTGTATGAACCTGGTGATACACATAATGAATGCTGTTCAATCAACATTTTCTCATGAGGGCCTAATCATTGCCAGAGCTGTCCAAGTTTTCAAGGTCCAATGTTGCCTATATAATCATTTACCTTTATTGTCAATAAAAATAGGAATACTGCAACTACTCTATTGTTCTTTTATAATTTGAAGTGGATGTTGTAAAGAAAAGTAGATTAGCATCTTCATAAGTAAAGGCTAAGTGAGGCCCACTTCCCCCCAAAAAACACACAATGTGCATTGTTGCCAATATCCACTGTCCTATAGATTTCCATATTCATTGTCCAAATAAAAATATAACAATGAATTTAAAAATAACCTAAGTATTCTTAAATGATTGCTATCATTGTCTATGTAGAGGATTTTTTTTTTACCATTTGAAGACAAATTCAAGCACAATCTCAATTATTGCTACCCCCATCAATTGCTATACCATTCTACATTTTTATTGAGAATCATTTAAATTTTCTCTATTTTAAATGTCTTTAACATTACACATATTAAAACACTAGTCATTAACATATTGATATAGCAAAACTTCATCTCAAGTAAGATTATAGCAGTGATCAAAAACCTATTTTCAGCAGTGTACAGTCAATATGCATTGCTATTAATAAGTCTTTTAAAAGAGACATCACATGCCATGATTTCAAAACAAGGCAAGCTGGAACTGAGCTTTCTGTTTCCTACCTGTTGGATAAATGTTCATAGTTGCTGAAGGTATTTTGCATATGTTGGAGGAGAAAAGATATCAGCAGTCTTTCCTAGCTACTAACTTGTGAACTGCACTATCAGTCTTTCAGGCAAGATGCCCCTAATGGTACAATAATAACACAACCATTATAAGGATAATCATTTGCTCTTAGATCAGTTTTGAGACATGGACTGCAGAAGAAATTTATGTCTCCTTTATAAATCAGGTTAAAATCTAAAGGCAGAGAGATGTATTGATCTATGAGTATAAAAGTTATGAAATTAAAAGGAAGTTTATTACTATGTTCATTTAGTAGAATGGCAAGACTAGGTTCTCCTTTAGAGCCCGTGATATAGCCAGCCACAGATATAGACCAGTTAATGGCAGAAAGTATGAACTCTGTGTTTATGAACCAAACTTAAATATCAATCAGAAAGTTACCTGTTACTCCTACATCTGTAATACTGTTGCACCATGGACTATATCATGCTGAGCAAGTTGTCAATTATTCTACCTCACATGGTTCAAAAATAACTAAGACTTTTGATAACTATTCTCCCTGATAGAATGCATAGAATCTTGTAAAATGATGGCACCTAGCCAATAGAAATGAAGTTTCTAGATTAACTTTATATTCACATATTAGTGAAACTTTAAGGTATCATATAAAAAGCTTACTTTTTAATAGTAATTAGCGCAGAGACCCACAATTTACCATCATGCAGAGAATAAGAGACTGTGAAGTGCTTAGATTTAAGTAGAACATCTATATCACATGTCCTTCCTCCCAAGGCTCAGACACATTACATAAAAGGGTCAGAAAGATTATTAAAGCCAGAAGCGGTGTATGTCTGCAGCAAATCATCATTTTTAGAATATACGAATTCACAGTGACTGTTATTACATGCACAAGGCCTGCATAAGAACAGTTAAATTTCCAGCATGGATATGACTCATGATGTCTCATCCCTCACTGAGATATTATTGATAGTTGATGACTCCTAAGGGAAGGAGAGTCTATCATCTACAGGAATGTGGTCTTTGAGACCTATAGACAGCTCTAAACTCTTGTTTATTCAGTCAACTTTAAGTAGACTCATAAGGCATTAAAAATAAAAAATACATAAGAATGAGAAGGAAAGGAAGTTATAAGAATAGAGAATTGGTAGTAAGAGAATATAAGATGGGTTTCATCAAAATACACTTTATAAGTGCATAAAAATCTCAAGAAAGGAAACCAAGCGAAACAAAATATGGATAGAGATGTCTTCAGCATTAAGTATGAACTTACTAATGCTGTTCTTAGCATTTATTGACATAGCATGATGTAAAACTGCCTTCTAATGACTTACATTTATATTCATATACATGTTTATGTTTTATTCATAGATTAATGCTACTCCCTGTCTTAATCAAATGAATTTCTCTTTATTCAATTCTTCTAAGGTTTAGAGAACATTGAGGAAGAGAGAGCAGAGAGAATCAAATAGCCAAGAGAAATGATTTCTTGGAGATATGGCAAATAAGTGTAACCATAATCTCACATCAGCTGCACTTGTTTTGCAATATGTCTGAAGAAGACTGGACATGCCAAAACTCAATCATGGACCTAGGCAATGCTCATAAGACTCTACCCTTCTCTGCTAAACCATTGAATAGTGATGGGTTTTGTAAGAAGAATCAACATCTTTTCCAAGTTTATGCCCACTTATGATCACAAGGCTGCAATGGATAATTCCAAACCCATGCTCATAAAAGGCCCTAGTTAAGCTTGATAAATAGTGAGATGAGCTTATGTAGGTAATGGGATGAAAAGAGACAAAAGAAGATGAGTAACAATAATTATAATACACTATGTTTGTGCACATATATGTATATAGCATTATGTCTATGTGCACACACATGTGGTAATAGGTTACATATTAAATAAAACCTGAAACATTAAGAGATCAACCCACAGTCAAAAACTTGGCAGAAGTAGCTCCAGGAGTTCTGGATCTCTGTGAGTAGAAGACCAAACAGTTGGGCTTCAATGACACACACCTTTAATCCCAGCAGAGGGAAAGCCAGGAGAGGTGATCTACACCTTTCATCCCATAACTCCAAAGACAGAGATCTTTCTGTGTTTCTGTGAGTTCAAGGCTGACCACCAAATAGAGTAGCTCAAGCCTTTAATCCTAACCTGGATGTGATTCAGCTGGGTGTAGAAGATATTTACTAAGGCTTAGGAAAACAGCAGAAATTAGAAGCGACCAGGAGCGAGACTGAGGAAGCTTGGAGATGATAGCTGGGTGAGATTTGACTGTGGTTGTTTTCTCTCTCTGGTACTTCAGCCTTGCCCCGATATCTGGCTCTGAGTCTCTTTCCTTACAACTAGAATTTGTGCTACAAACGTGTGTAGAATTGTCAAAAAATCTAATTTCAAAAAGTGAAAAAGAAAAGTATGTGACTCCTAAATTCTCATTCATAATTAAGTTTTCATTATCAGTTTTCCATCTTCCATTTCCAGTCTGAGAATAAGAAATTTTTAAATTGTAACTTGCTCCTTGTCTTTTAAATTTCTATCATCACAAAATTATAGATTGATCAAAAAGCAACATTAACATTCTATGTAAATTTCTGTGATACTTGTTTTAAAAGTACAGTTTATATATTAATTAATTTAACATTTGGTCTCAAGATTAACAGGTTAACTAATACATTCATATTTGTTCTTGTATCTTTAGAATCTACTGATATAAGCGTATAGAACAAAATGTATTTTTATCATCAGGTAAGCTCTAAAAGATGGAAATCACCAATCAGCTATTATCTTAAATGAATTCTGGAAGATTAAAAACAGATGTGAGCCAACCATTGGCCAGTGCACAAAACAATCAGATTCTTTAATAAGTAATTACAGTTCTGGAAGATGCCATCTGTACCACAGTAAACCAGCTTAATTGAAAATGTAACTGCTTCCCAGTGTAGTTTAAGACCACACAGCCCCTTTCCTCCTTCTCTGTCTCTGTCTCTCTCTATCCATATATATATATATAGAGAGAGAGAGAGATACAGAAATATATATACATGTACATACACAGACATATATACATATACATGTATATATATGTCTGCCTATCTCTATGCATGAATGTATGTATAGAACACACACACCAATATTCTTCAGTCAAAAATATTTCTCCTAAAAAATTCCAACTTTCAAAATTCTTATTGTACCAGCTTTCTAAATTTGAAAGCATCAGATGTGTTTCATTATAATAGAATCCTCCATCAAGTCATGAAAGTGTTGTAGTTAAAAACAACCCTTAGACAGTAAATTCTGGAACACACTGCTAACTCCTCCCCCAGGATCGCTTTCAGCACTGGCCATGATTCCACTCTCACTAGGAAATAGGGCAAACACTTGAGATCCACCCACTAGCATCTGTGCCCATGTCTTTTGCCTTACCACTAGAACGGAGACAGTATAAACCCCACAAAAATTAACTATTACACCCGCAAAACAAGATCCATTTTCTTTCCTCAACTCACTTTTATTTTCCAACAATTTTCTCATATTAAAATAATAAACACTGAACAGCTTGAGATCTGAAACACCTTGGACTGGCACCTTGGATGCCACACCCTCTAGAGGGACACCTGACTCAGTCTTGATGTTAGGGTGAGGAAACTGGATCTGCCAGGAGTGGATGCTGAACTAAGCCATATTGGGACAATGGGACCTTGGGACCTCCTGACCTTGCTGGGGAGGAAATGAGGAGATGTGGAGAAGAGAGAGTGACTGGAAGAGGTGGGAATGGGAAGGGACCTTAAACAAGGATATATACGGATAGAAAATGTGACTTTATTCATAATAAAAAGAATAGTAATCTCTCTTTCCCACCTGAGAATAAAAAACTTGCTGTCTTTCATATCTCAAGGCATATAAAACATCTTCTATGGGACTTAACCTAGCTTCAGTTCTTCATTAACAACAGAACTCAAAAAAGAAGTTGTTTCTATTCATTGTCCAAATATGCTAACATTTCATAAGTCCAGTCTATATCTACCTGATCTCTTAACACTACACAACATCACCTCTGTCTATTTTGCTCTCCCTGATGAACTCAATGTCCAATTCTCATTTAATTTTCCCTAACCCTCAGCAGAACTACATTCTTTCTAAATCTTCTTTGCCAATCATTCTAGTTCTTTTTAAGACAGGGTCTCAATACATAGCCTGTTTGGCCAGGAATCTATTTTGCTCATTATATAGAACAGGCTATTCTTGACTTCACTGAGCTCCAATTTCTCTGTCCTCTACAGTGCTGGGATTAAAGACATGTGCTACCATGAACAGCCAAGCTCTAATATTTATTATTATTATTTATTATTCTTAAACTACACTCTGTTTTGATTTTATTCAACCTGTAGATTTATAATGCTAGCTATCCTCTAAAAACATGTGTCACGAATCCAGATCTCACTACTGAACTCTGTTTGAACCCCGCCCCCTACTGTCATTGTTACTTCGATATTCAGTGGGCACCTCAAATGCAAATGGTTTAAAACTGAAAGAAAACTTACCCCCAAACTGCTTGTCCTTATTCTTAGAATCAGTAATGGTTTGGTTATCCTTCCTGTTTCTAAAACTAATACATATGAATCACGTTTTACTTTTTTTATCATCCAAGTTGTCAAAAAATTTGTGTGTGTGTGTATGTGTGTGCATGTGTTCTACCACTTGTAGCATCTATATGCATAACTAAAGCCACCTTCCTCTATATTATCCCACAGCTCAGGCCTTGGATTTCCCTCCTACAGCCCACTGTTCTCTCTTTAGAATGCTCTCACAATAGCAGCCAGAATGTCCAAGACAACGCCAAAAGCAGATTACATCATTCTGCTCACACTTCACCATTGGTCGCTCTGTTCACTGCAATAAGCAAACCCTATATGGCCTTTCCAAGATCTATTTTTTTAATCTACCTTACACTATTGTCTCAGAGTATTTGTAGTGGATTTTTCTTCTCCCTGGATATTTCTGCCTCAATATATTCATGACTTACTATTTTGCAATCTTTGTTTAAATGTATGCTTTGTATGAAGCCCTTCACTGTTGAACACTTTCAACACTTTGTTCTGACCAACAGGAAAACAAATGTCAACTTTTTGTATATTATGATTTAACAACACCATTTATCCCTAACATAACATTTAAGTTACTTAGTGTTGGGATATATATACACTATTGAAGATTCATGAATCATTACACTACCATTTCTCAAAACCAACAACTTATTAATAGTCTAAAAATTCTATTTATGAACTTTAAGTATGAACTGATCCTTTGATTTGGGCATCAGGAAAGCATCATGACTGCTCAGCTTGGAAATGATTGTTCTTAGAGTTCATTGTCTTGAATAATCCTGTGTTAACAGCCTCTATTAAACGTTTTGCTATTGATCTTTTATTTTGTTTTTCTTTTACTTAGTTTTTGTGCTTCTGTTATGTTATAAAAGACATCTGATCCTTATACGTTCCTTTCCTTCACTTTACTTCATAACACTAAGAATTACTCTGAAAACTGTTCTTGTTTCTATTTCATTTTTGTTGGCCATTTATGCCATTAAATAAATTGCATCAGGTGACTGAAAAGAGAAAGAAAGAAAGTGGAGTAAATCGGAGTGATATGGGCTGTCTTTTTGTAAGCTTTGAATCTGTTTTATTACCATTTGTTGATAAAGAACTTGTTTTGTCCTATGCCAAAGCAACTCAGAGGCAGGTGGAAAATCCAAGTAGAGAAAAAGACAAAGGAGGGCAGAATGAGAAAGAGAAGCTCCAGGCAGTCAACTTGAAAGCAAGATGTAATGAAACACAGGGAAGGCCACAAAACATTTGGCAATATATGGATTAATAAAAATGGGCTGAGTTAAGTTATAAGTGCTAGCTGGTAATGAGTCTGAGCCATAGGCCAAATATTTGTAATTATTATAAGCCTTTGGGTGATTATTTGGGACTAAGTGGTTGCAGGGCAGTAGGCCCAGATGGGTTAGAAAACTCCTGGCTATATCTGAGAATTAGTAAAGTTTAGAAGACAGAGCCTACCATGTTGAGAAAGAAATAAAAATTTGTGCTAGTTATTGGAGAGCCTAGCTTCTTGTCAAACTTTACAGGGTGGCAGAACCATAAGCAGAGGCTTGCACAAGGCCACAGTGGGGTGATGAGGTGAAGCTGAGCACCTGCTTCTCCAAGTTAGCTACAATGCCTTTATTTGGTTGTCAATGTAGGAGCAAAACAGAAATTACGAAAACAAAAACAAAAACAAAACTCCGGGAACTAACACGCTATTGAACCATGAGAATGTTAGGCATTGGTTATAATAGATAGAAAGCTTGGTATGAAAATCCCAGGCACTGATGAAATTATGAGAAAGGAATTCAAAATATTAAACACAGAAATCTTCTCCATTCTGTTATGTTGGCATTTAACTTAATCTAGGAAAATGAAGTCATAGCCATTTCTTGTACACCTAGGTCTATACAGACAAACTTCCAAGGGTCCTTAGGTTTTTCTTTCAGCAAATCTTCAGAACATGTATTATGACATCAGCAGTATGAAGTGCTTAAGTAATGACAGGGTATCACTTTTAATGCCAGTGAGAGTAAATACCTTAGCCATATGTTAATTATATAAGTAAAAATTAAAGAAATTTAACCTTTTATTATTTTATATAAAAATCCTGAGTCATGTAACTGTTATTAAAAATGTGGAATGCCATTGCCTTGCTTTCATATGACTAGAAATGCATTCAAGAGAGCAGGATCATATTATATCATGTCACAATGAGATTGTTTGAACATCAAAGCTTTTGCTAGGTAAGACCACAAAAGATCTAATGAACCATATCTCCTTCAATATTTTTATTACTAACTATCCCATAGTTCATTCTCCAGATTTTATGCTCCTTTTGTTTTCATTCTTTATCTTAGACACATGAATACCTAAGACTTGTGTCTTTGCTATGCTCTCTCTGTAGAATTTTCTAAAGAAGCCTGAACCTCTAGCTCTTCTGTCTTCTATCAGCAATATATGGGAGATTTGCTTAATTTTACAAGTCTCATTCTCAACCTATAAAATAAAAAAAATAAGTTACTTACTCTAAAGTATTATAAGTATTAAATCAAACATACACAATACACTGGGAACAGCAGGTGGCAAAGAGTGAACACACATATGTGGAATTTGTGCTAAAATCCCCAACAGGTGTTTTGAATAACCTGATTACTACTTCAAGGAACAAAGCTTGAGGTGCATTTGTAAAGCACTTCATTATATTTTTGAACTCCAAAATATGCATAATTTCATGCTTAGTGGTAGAAACAACTCAGTGTAAATTACAGTTGTTTGCAGAGTTCCTTCTTCTGAGCTACTGCAATATTTTTTAACTAATTCATATACAGTCAACCCTTTGCTCACTAATGCCTGATGTGAACACATAATTACTGCACTTTCATCCTCAGAATGAAGGCTTTGCAATACTCGGAGACACGAAGTGCTTAATCACTGAGATTCACAACACTATTGTCATCCTATATTTTACAGTCACTAATCATTTGGTGGTGATTAGCACACAGAGGTAAATAGAACTGGATGCTTTGAGGGCATACTGGCTCTACAATTTCCCAGCTGCATCTGCAAGAAAGCAAGTTGCTTATCCATCCTCAGACTTCCTTCCTCAACTCGGAAATAGGAGACCATGTTTAACTAAATTTACTTTTTAGAGTTTAGCATAAAAGCAGTAATCAGATGCTGGCAAAGAAGAGCTAGGAATAGGTTGGTCTGTGGGTACAAGTTTTCCAAGTTACAGTTGAATAAGAAAAATAAGTTTGATGACTCTAGATAATGATAATCACTGTCCATTTTTTAAAGCTACAAAAAAAGACATAGAACATTTTCACCATGAAGAGACATTAAATTTTAAAGGAGATGCATATGTTTACCCTTATTTGAACTCTTTACAATGTTTGTATGTATAAATAAGTAAATAGCTGAACAAGATTTTAAATATCCTTGACAGAGCTATTAAATGAATAAATGACATAATGTACAATTAGATATGTTTTAAAATTTTATGTCGAATAAACACACCTATTCAATTTACCATATACTATGGTGCTAGCACTAAATGCTATAAATAATTATTATAGTTGTAAAAAAGTCATGATTTTCTTTCATGTATCATCATTACTACGCTTTATGACAAAACTCAATCTTGAGGAAATTCATATAGCATGCTATTTAGAGAAATATTAAAGCTTCAACACATCAGCATTACTATTGAAATATCTGACAGATCATGATTGTCACTACACAAATATATCAGCTTCTGAAAATTTACTTATTCAGTAAATGTTGTAAAATAATAAGCCCTCATTTGTCAGGAAAAAAAAAGAAAGAACTTGTGTCTAGATCTTATGTGAAATTAAGAGTGCCAATAATAATGGAAAAACATAACAGGCTTTTTTGAAGTTTACAGTAAGACTGCAATAGTTACTAGCATGTTTTATTATTTGGTGAAACAGTAGGAAATCTTGTTTTAAGATGTCCCTTTCATCAAATAGTGCTGAAAACTTACTGAGCATATGAGCTTTCTAAAACTCTGTATATGTCTTTTATGCTAAATATTAACATGACAAGATTAAATTTTTTTTATTAGGGCTGACATTAAATAATCAAAATGTGCATCATAACTCATTGAATCTGGATGGGGACCAAGATCAAATTTTAAAACAAAAAAGGCAAAGTACCCTTTTCCTAGTCTTCTCCTTCAGGAAAGGCCTGATCACAGTGTACAGGGCATGGATATACCAAGGTTGATTGACGAAATGAATTCCTCCAAATCTTGCCGGAAAACTGTCCTAGAGCAACAAGAGAAGTCGAGAAGTTAGAACAGGTGTTTCTACACTGGAATAGTTCAGGAAATATTGCCTGTTAATTAGTTGTGTTAATGCATATACTAAAGAGAAAGGACTAAGCCTTGCCACAGTGAGAATCTCTGAATAAACTAAAACAATATGTAGTAAAGTGAATCGTTCCCAAGAACAGGTTGCTGAAAGAAACTTGGACATCTTTCAGACTTTGTACTTTAAGCCTGCTAACTTCTAACAGTTATCACCATCACAGCAACACAATAAACAAACACATTAGAAAAAAAGTGTCAATACTAGGTTCAAATACTAGGTAGAATAATTGTGCTGTTTAATTATTTATAATAAAATATATTTAAGTTCACATAGTTTATTAATTTTAGGTGCAGTTATTTCTAATGGGAATGATACCTGATAGGAAAATACATTCCGTAGCCAGTGTGATGATTCTGCAAGTAGCAATGCTTGCTGGCAAGCCTCAAGATCTAAGTTCAGTCCCTGAGACCCATAGGGTAGAAGAAGAAAAGTTTCAGGTTGTCCTCTGACCTTCAAATGTACACTCTGATGAACTCACCTATCCCTGACCACACAATAAATAAATAAGCCAAAATGGTGACTCAGGGGTGTGGTGGGTAAGGACCCTTGACAGCATGAGCTCAAGCCTGGGATTCACATAGTAGAAAAAAAGAAACAATCCAGTAAGGTGTTCTCTAAACCCCACACATAGGTTGTGCTCCTCTTCATACCAAAATTAAAATTTAACATGTCAACTAGGGTACATTAGAACATACCTTATAGACACTTACCTTTTCTTATTTAAACTATTAAAAATGAATCATGCTTACACAAAATAAAAACTCAGAGTTGTGACACAGGAAAGTTGAGGATACCTTCAGTGGCTAAATGAGCATCAAAATGCTCTGAGCTCACCCCAGTGGAGGGAACAGGGACTCAGGTAATGCCTACTTCCTCTCCACCAAAACTTACCTGGGTAAGTTTAAAACCAGAATGTTGAAAAGTCTGCTCTGCCTCCCATTGACAGAGAAGGTACATCTGTGGCTCAGTTCCTATTATAAAGTAATACCTAAGACAGATGATTTACAACCTTGACACTTGGTTGAATAGATTGAGGGCTCTCCTCCAATGAACCTGGCTCTTCTCTCTTTTACTATGTCAAAACTCCACAAGAATCAGGTTCATTGGTCCTCATGAACAAATATATGCAACAAAATAAATTACTCTAACTAATCTTGCCATAAATAATCGGGATTTTGTTGTGTTCTGCAGAGCATAAATAGTATCAAATAAAAGGTAAGAGTCATGGTGAAGGTGAAATTTAATATTTTTTAATATATTCAAGTGTTCTCTTGAGCAAGATTGTCTGATCCCAAACATGTGCCAGGGTAATAAAATAAGCTATTTTTAATTGGAGATACTTTATATGTATATCAACGTGTATGTATGTGTGCATCTGTGTCACATAGCATCATTTCTGAGGTTCACTACATTTGAGGGTGGTTATACATGTTTAATGTCTCTGTACTCCAGTGTCACCAATGAATATTATGACTATGTTATGATAAATAGTAATTGACTTATCTTCTTTCATTCATGCATGTCATTTTCAGATCTTTTGTGTGTTTGCCATGGCCCATATTACAGCTCTCAAGATATCCTTCAATGCACATTCAAGGGTATAGTAGCACATTTTTTTCTCAGCATTCATGTTGCTTCCCAGAGCAAATGCTCAAGTTTACAAAACCAGCAAAAATGACTAAATCAATTTACACTCCTCCATCCCCCAGCATTGCATGCCAATTTCTGTTATTTTGTATAGGTGGTATATTACCACCTTCTTATTTTCTGAATCTAGTAGAAATAAAATGGATTTTCACACAAAGCTAGATTCTTGGTGTCTGTGCATATTGGTTATTTTCATCATTAACAATGCTTTGAGCACAACATTGTATTTTTGAGTTCTACTGATTTTTCTTATGGCATCCTATCTATGGAGAACTCAAGTTTGGCTAACATTAATTACCAAGCATCTAGAAGAAGCTAGCTTAAAGATACCTTTCTGTAGATAAGATCTATGTCAGTGTTTACAAAGTATGAGATGCTAGCCATCTCCTATGGTTTCAGGATAGTTTTCCCTGATGAGTTTTCTCTGACTCCAATATATATTCAAATATCAGACACTCTAAAAATAATTATAGCCCTGGACATTTGAGAAGATTAACAATATTATCATTTCTAATATTGACATGGTTACTCTTCAACAGACTAGAAAGGGCAGAGCAATTTTCTTGATGTTTTCCTATTATTTTAGGACACAGCATTCAGAAGAGTTCCTGGTTCCACATCCAGTCACCCACTTGTCTTTAGTATGTGCAAGCACACCCACACCTGAGTACTCACGATACTCTACAGCTCTGGGTTTTTGCTTTGGCGTTTTACTACAGAACTGCCTAGACCAGAGTAACTCTCATGGTTTTTACTCTAGAGTTTTGCATGGGTTTGTTTTCTGTTCCTACAAGCTTAACAAAGCACCCATAATTATTTATGCTATCATAAATTCAACACTATTCTCCTTTGTCACAGAAATATATTTCTGGAAACAGGGTACACTGTCTGAAATAGAACTACTTACTACTTATTGTGTCTTTGAAATATAAGGTGTTGACATCTACAACAAAACTGAAAAAAATAAAGATATGACAACATGAGTCTCAAATCGGGGTTATTAAATTTTGACAGTTACAAGGAAGTCATTGCCTTTTTCCTGAAAAACATACAACACTTTCATAGACAAGATGTCTTTTAATATACAGCTGGATCATATCAAATTACAGTGAGGCCAAAGATAAAGAATAGGAAGAGCCTCAACTTTTTAATTAAGGAAATCTAGCTCAGAATTCTGATTTAAATCATGAACAGAAGTCGAAGGCATGACTACGGACTCCTTCTTCTCTCTCACTCTGATCTTTCTCTAATCATCCCCCAAGTATTAATATTCTTGACATCCAAAGTTCTGTGAAGCTTCATGTTCCATGCAATACTAGTTCAACCTGCTGTCTCCAAATCCCAAACTCAGTATGTTGCTTTCCCGCATGTCTTCTGCCTGTGGTCACTATCTATGACATGATTGTGAACTGTTGTCTTCTTCATGGATGGCATTATCTCCCCAACTCCTTATATATTTTCTACTAAGCCTTTAAGACTTAATTCAGGTAACATCATTTCCACAATGATCATTTTGATACTTTCACTTCTCATCAGAGTGATCACTCACAAAAGTCTTCTCTTTTCTACCAGCAGCACCAAAATCCATCACTGCACTTGTTTAATGCCCTCTACATGTCTCTATATGTGTGTGTGCATTATTTTGTGCACATGTGTACAGGTGTTCATGGATATTTGTGCATGTATAACTGGAAGCCCTAATCAATCTCAGGTGAGTTCTTCTTCTGTCTTCTTTCATATCTAATCCTTTTATAATTTTTCATGAGGACCTGGGTCTTGCAGTTAGGTCAGTCTGGGTAGTCAGTAAGCCCTAGGCATCCTCCTGTCTCTGTTTTTCCAGTACTGGAATTATAAGTGTGTGCTATTACATCCAACATTACACATTGGCAGAGTCCAAAACTCAGGTCCTTAATGTCATATAGCAAGCAATTTATTGTAATCTTTTGTGATTTGTCTTTGATTCTGAAATGTGAGATTTTTTTTTCTTAGTGAAGACTCTGGGAGTTCTAAACACTATACAGTGATCACACCCCATCTTTCACACAGGGCACAGAAAGTCAAATGTGGACCCTATAGTGGAATTCTTAATGAATGATTTCTGCCAATGGGATGCACTTAAGCAAGTCTGAAAGATCGAAAGCAATAGTGGTGACCTTCCTGACCCAATGACAAGTAGTTAGCTAGCTCCCAGAGAGGACACTGGAGCAGTCTGGACTCTTCCACTCTATAGGAGACATTTAGAAAACAAAAGGCTTTTAGGGAAACAGCAATAAATAAGGTCAAAGTAGGCCATTGGCCTCTGAATTACAATTGCAGAACTCAAATCCAGAGCTTTGTAGCAATGTTCCAGGGGTTCCATTGCTTCAGCCTTTCCATTAAACTTTAAGTACTTACAATCTGCAAATAAATCTACTTTTATTGAGTTACTCAGAAAGACTTCTTCTTTGTGCATAAAACTGAGCTCAACCATGCCATATTTACAGTTATATTCCAGGCACATTGTAAATGTATTCCTTACAGATAAGCAGATTTCATTACATAAAACACTCTAATATGTACAGCTTAATTAAACTATTTAAATAATTTGTCTTCCCTAAACCATGTTGCCTTTCCTGTAAGGATCAACACTTAATAGGATATTAATTTCAAATTTCTATTACTTACTGAACATAACTTGTAGATACAGGGCTACCACACTCACTGTATAAAAGGAAAACATCCTGAATGTATTATATGATACGATACAGAGGCAGTCCTTTGGCCTATAATAGCACTACAGAATACACAAAAAACAACATACAAGATGCTTATCATTGAGTGCCTACATCACAGCTCTACCCTACAACCAAAAACATAAGAAGTGCCCTGCAATTAGAAAAAGTACATTCAAGATAGGATGAAGAAAATGCATGTGAATTTTATATTTCAAGTGTTTCTGTTGGCTTCCTTGATCTCATTCATTCTGTTTTCCTAAGCAGAGTCCTTAGGGCTAGATGCACAGATTGTACTGCCTCAGTGTTGTGGAGAATAGAGAATGAGCCCACCAAATTCTCCAGCATCCGCATCCCTCTAAGCCTGTGCTGACAGGCAATGTATCTTTGGTTTCAGAAGTAACTCCAGCATACAGTGTGACTTTCCTCCATAGCTCACACTACTGCAAACAATTACAATAAGAGGATGGGTCACAAGTCAAACCTCTATTTTTTGTCCAGTTCTCTAGACATTGTGAACGAAAACATGTAATACCCGTTGTTAGGTTGTTACGTTGCTGTGGCCACACCCCTACCTGCAGGGGCTTGCTCCAAAGCTCAAAGCCTCTGATGTACCCTTTAAAATCTCCAACCACATGGGAGACTTTCTCTTTTTCTCTTCCTCTCTGCCCCCTACTCTCTTTCTCTCCCTCCTCTTACCCCCTTCCCACCTCCCCCTCCTTAATAAACCTAATATGGCCTCCTTGGCAGCATGCTGGCGATTTCTTTCACGCACAAAATACTAACACCTGTGACTATCAGTGAATTGCTAATATAAATTGTTCATATTTTTCTTACAAAAATGTGCCTCAGATAGAGATTTTGAACTTTAGCATGTATTTAAATTTATAAATTAATTTTCTAAAACATAAAACTGTGATAATGCTATTAACTGGTAATATTGCCAAATGGGAAGCAATAACATAATTTCTGATATAGTCAGGCTATTATTTTTAAGCTACAAATGAGAGAAAAATGAACCAACTTATAAGAATGAAACCCATAGTTTTGAAACAATTTCATAAATGTGATTATCTAGGTTTCTTGGATCAAATACACAGTTTTAAAATGTATCTTGACTAGGCAAAAATAATACTTGTAATTTACTCATTGATAAGTATGTCAAGGTTCTTCTATTTACTTATTTTTACCTTCTGCATTCTTTAAATGATACTGAAATAATTCAAAGTACTTTGAACACTGAGGACACTACATATAATTATAAATTGTAGCAACGGGCACCCAGGGATTATGCCTTTTACACAATAAATCTACTTTATTTTTTATAGACCTGAGGACTGAACCTACATAATCATATTTGCTAAGAAAGCATTCTACCATTGACTTAATTCCCTAGGGCCTTGTTTTTTTTTTTTTCTAAAAGTTTTTAAAATTAAAATATAGTTGCATTTCCCCCTTCCTTTTATCCCTACATCACCATCTACATACCTGCCCACCTTGCTGTCTCTGATTTACAATGTTTCAATTGTGAGACAAAGTCTGACTATATTACCTAGGCTGGCCTTGAACTCACTCTGCAATCCAGGCAGGTCTTGAACTCACAATCTTGCATCAATTTCCCAACTAGCTGAAATTACAGACATACACTAAGAGGCCTAGCCCACAAATCTACAATTAAAATATTACTAGTACACAAAACATTGCATCATTTCTTTATGGCATTTCTATTATAAATATAAAACATGTTTTTAAGCAAGTATTAACTATTAAAAGAAACACTTAAAAGACCATTTGTATTGTTAACAATAAAAATCAAGAAGAATAATATAAGCATCTTTGTCTAAGATTCCAATCTTATTCACTTAATTGTTGTGCAGATGACATGGAACTTTATAAAGAAGCTTGTAACTGTGGTATTAGTTATTCATAATAACCCGAGTTAGACAGCACACTCAATATTATCTTCTGTGCCAAAGTGCAGGATTAAAAGAGGTGGCTGTAGTAACCAATGCGGCTGGCTTGTCTGAGCATCATTATTGATTTTCTTCCTCTGTGTTTCTACATACTATAGGTGTTGTGCTTTGACATACTAACCACACTGTCTTCTGCTAGATATCTTCTGGGGCTATCACTTCTGGATATTAAAAATATTACACACATCCTTTATAATTTTCCTAAGTATTTGCATCTCACCTCAAAGATTAGATTCCTAAGAGAAATCAAGCTGGTACTTAATCAAAATAACGAGCTCATTTCCTATTGCTAACATCTGGATTGGAGAAGAAGTAGACTACAGCTGTTCCTTACATTCTCTATTTCATTGTTTCTGGATGGAGAGTTCAGACAAGTTATTCTGTCACATCCAGGACAAAAAGAGAATTTTAGAAAAAAAAAGTGTTTCAACTTCTATGTGTTCTGCCAACTGAGAGAAGAATACATAGAAACTATTTAATTTATAGCTAATAAGAAGGTCTTTTTTTCTGTGCCAGTCTTACAAGTAGTAATGATCATGTTTAAATGGACACAAATAACAGGTTGGAAAACAAAGGGGTTTGATCCTCATAGGACACATATGAGGGTTTAGCTTTAAATTGTACTCTTGCTACAGGATTCTTCATCTCCTGTCTTGCAACTGCTAACTGCTCCTTAAGTTGTCATGCTACCCAAGAAGACAAACAATGAACTTCACTAGATTCAAAGCATTCAACAAAAGCAACATTTCAACAAGAAGCAAATGTATTGCTGTAATCTGTAGGTTAAATAATCATATATTCTATAACTGGGCTACTTTACACTATTATATTTGTCATAGAAAAGAGAAAATAATACCTCCTTAAAAATGAAATGAAAAGCAAATTCCTCTTACAAGAATCAAGTTAACTTTCAAACATAAGTAGCCCTGTGTTTCAAACTAAATATATAATGAGTCTTTCTATCTGATCCTAATCTCTGAAACAAATGTATTCAAAGGACAAAATTTTATTCTCATCTTTTATCTAAACAAATGTGTATTAACTGTTTTAAGAAAATAATATGGATTTGCCCCAATGAATCATTAAAATTTGCCAAGAAACAAATTGCTTAAGATAGGTAGAGGTTGTACACACGCTTAATCACAGCACTGGGGAAACAGAAGCAGACAGATCTAGGAGTTAAAGGCCAGCCTGGTCTACAAAGAAGGTTCCAGGACAGGCAGGCTACACAGAAAAAAACTTGGCTCAAAATAACCAAACTAAATAAACAATAAGGGTGCTTACATTTGGGGTTTTTTATGTGACTTTTCAAGTTTGAAGCAGAAGACTTACTTACAAGGTTTGCCCTTGTAGAGTTAAACATGTATTTGTTTTAGAACAAAGTGTCAAATATTGTCTTGTCTATCATAAACACATGTCAGTATGTATTTCTCATCAGTATAGTTGTAAAATGTATTATATGTGTACTCATCACTTCTGACATTTCTATTTAAAATTTTGTCATTTTGAGCATGTAAGTGTTTGCCTTCAATCTCAGTTCACAGATGACTGTAGAAGGGAATTACCAATAGTGAGACTCTACCCAGGGCTACATAGTGAAATTTTGTTCCAAAGAAAAAATAGTAATAATGTTAAGATCCCATTTTCCCAATCTTAGATATCAATACTTGGATAAGAACAATTTTATGATATCATGACCCATAGAAAAATGTTCTTTCCTATTGTCACTGTTCTTTCTTGGAATTAAATTTATATGTAGTATCAGAATAGTCCAGTTTTTCTCCTTTTCAGTTCTGTCTGAGGCATGTTTTTCTTAAATTTGTTAGATATGATGCTCTAATGTAGTAGTCATACCTGAAAGATGGGTGGCATAAACAGATGCTAGAAAAACACAAAGGACTGACATATTTTCTCACTGTACACTACTAGCAACCCTGTTATGGCTGTGAATCTTCTGAAAGAATGATGCCCTCCAGTTTTTCATGGGTGTGTATGATAGGGAGACCAAGTATCATGCAACATTCAGAAGGTGGAGGCATATGACCACATTGTGGTTGACAACTAAACTATCAGCCCATGTTGTTAGGACAATACAAGCTCCTTAGTTGTAATTCAAGGAGACCAGGAGGTATATTCTCAGATCCTTCAGCCCGTGATGATGCTCAGGGTTGCTCTAGTTCATGAAACTTACAAGCACAAAGAAGAGCATGGTATGACATTATCCAATATGACACATGATTTCTACTTGGTTATGTTAAAATGAGGGTGCTTAATATTTTTTTCATTACTGTATCATAAGGCATTTTATCACTTCTAATTTCTATTTTTTAAGTCTAAAAATAGTATTATTAGAGTTTTTTGGTTTAAATTTACAGTGAAACCCCAATCTCATCTTCCACCACTGAATTGCCTGTAAGTAGGAATAATATATTTAATATTTATGGAAAAATACCCACATTGGTACTTACATTTCTCCTTTCTCTTGTATTTTGAACATACATGTATATTTATGAATATATGTATTTTGAACATGTGCTAAACATATATATGTTGCATATATAATATGTAACTTTCTTGGTTCATAAGTTCTAATAATAAATCCACTATTTCCAAACATGGATATAATGCGAACAGTTTACTTTTAATATATTGTCTCATTGTGTCACTGAATAGGCAAAAAAACCTCTTTTTCTGTGCAAAACAGGTATGGTATTTTCTCAGCTGTTCCTCTGTCAGAGAAGGTTGATTATACATTAAAGGGAATCACAACCATGAGGTCCCACATAAAGCACAGACTCTCTTCTCTCTGTGGCTGCTGCTATGTGCCTGGTGCAATCCAATATTGTGGCATCCCTAAGAACATGATAAAAATTGAGCTCACATACTCTCACAACCCACTAGGTATCAAGTTCAGTAAAATCTAACAGCAGAAGAGAAATTGCAGTAAAATTAGCCACTTTCGAACTAATGTCACACCAGCAGGTTGCTAAGTTGAGCTCTTACCAAAGCTCCCATCCACACATCAGCCAGCAGCAGAAATGCCTTACTCTTACAGTGACCTGTATATCAACGATGGATCAGATTTCCCACTTGACATTTTAACTACTTTAAATAATGTGCACCCAGAACTGCTGATCCCACATCTAAATTTGCCAAAGGGGAGAGACATAGCAAAATATCCTAGAAGAATTAAAACTAGCAAATTATAATAAAATCAGACAAATGTCCATAAATGAATATTTCAAGACACTGTTGGCTTATCAATCTCATGTAAAACCAGAGCCAGCATTGTTCTAGATGATCAGATGATGCCAAAGAGTTTTGGAAAACATGAGTTGCTGTATCTATTAATCACTCTATGCATACACATAGACAAACATAACTCCTGAGACTCAAAAGATCTATTACTCATGTCCTTTCATGTTGTCTCTTGTCATAAATTACAAAAAAAAACCCTTATTAACCAAATCAAAAGTTCAGGTACAGGAACATTTACTTAGCTTTTACATTTGGTAGTTAGTAAGATGCTGGAATCAATTTTAATTTATATCATCAGAAGAAAAAAGTGAATAATGTATTGGTAAGGTAAGATATTAAAGAACCAGTTAAAGTATTTTTCAAAAGAACAGAACACACTTGAAATAAATATCTAAGAAGTAACCTAGTTAACTTTGTGATGTAGGACAATGACCTTTTCCTCTCCTTCTGTACATTTTATGTGCTTGACACATTCTGGAATGACAATATACTATATAACATTATATATATATGCCTTCATAAATGTGTATAATCATAAAATTTGACATAATTCTAAAATGTCAATAAAAATACAATAATAATATTTTGTTTTTTTAAAAAATTAAAGATCTTTAATAATGAATATTGACTAAATCTCAATGTTGAGAAATGTAACAGGAAAGGAAAGGAAATATTCTTCTTCCCATAGAGTAACTTATGTTGTGATAGGAAGAATGATAATATGGATGAAGAAAAGATGACTGATACATGGTGTCATGAAGTTTAAGGAGGAGAAAGGATGGATGGTTGAACAGAAGATTTATGGGTAAAGAGCTCATAGAAGAGGCTGTGATTGGGAGATGTCATTTAGAATTTGTAGAGAAGTGTCCTGGAAGAATAGGAAAAGGAAAATGGTAATGCACAGGTCCCTTTAAAACACAGTAGATAGGGCTGTCTGTTGGCAACAGAAAGTATGTTCACAAAGGCCAGGCAGTGTGGTAAAGAAGATACTTTTGAGCCTCCTTGACAGTGAGAATTGTCTGGCTTTGTATTTATCTTAACACTGGATATTATGGGAAGAGAATGGCATGCAGAAGTGGTGCTGTAAGACCATTACCTTAGCAGGAGTATGTAGCCTAGAATAGAAACACATTGTTTTCATATTCATATTTTAGTGTAACAAATGTAGAAACAGTTAATTTCGGCATAGATATAAAAAAGAAAAGAAACATAGAGTTTTAGTTTTATAACTTGTTCAGTGCTCAAGTAACTTCTGAGACAACTATCTATCCACCAGGGTGTTCTCAACTCCAATGCTTACCACTAAGGGCAGCAAGAATGAGACCGTGAGATTTAGGAGTAAGTTACAATAAAGTGAGACTTGGGAACCAATAGATGTGAGAATGAGTTGTCTCTGATGCAAATTTGTTGAAAAGCAAACAAGAGGTGATTTTATGCTTTTTTAAAAAATCTGAGTAGTCTGATAAAGGGGGATGCATAGAAATTTTACATGATTTAATTCCAAAGAGAAAAAAAAATGCAGTGATGTAAATTTTGGGGAAAAAAGATGTGTGAACAATATTAGTAGTACCATGTAGGTTGTTAAGTCCTGAGTCTTAAATTATATCATGGTTTACACTCTAAAAGAGAAACAAAGTAAAAGTTCAAAGTAGACAGAGGCAAAGATTACACAATTTCACACATGACTGGGGGATACAGAAGAGGCAAATAAGAGGACATTGTTCATTTTAATCATTGTTAATTGAAATATCTCTAACTGTTCTAGAACCTAAAATATGAAAATGACAGGTAGCATTTAAGGAACAGTGGTATATATTAAATTTCAAGTATCAGTAGATTATTTATATGAAGATGTAACCAAGATTTGATGAATCTGTTAGATACTTGGAAAAACATAAATTGATCCAAAGGCTGCATAAAAAAAACTTAAGTTCTAAAAAATGCATATGCCATAACAATAATAATATCAATAAAATATTTAAAATAATAATTATCAAATAACAATAAGATTGGTGTTATTGTTGTTATTATGCATTTTTTCCACAATTGAAGTATTGGCCACTGTCATGAAACTGGTCCGAGTACAGAATTGCAAGGAATAGGTTACTGAAACCAGAATCTTGATTTTCAATAATTTGCAACAACACTTTTAGCTCTACACCACTTCCCAGATCTGTGTGGTGTCCATATGGATTGTAAAGCAGGAGATTTTAAAGATAGCTTGAGAGAATCTCAGGCACATGTTTTTCAAAGAAGCTCACATGAACAACAGGATGTGGCTCAGGCTGAAGACAGCTGCTCTACATGATTTGGCTACTGAGGAATTCCCATTCAGTCTCCAAACATTTACTGCAAGGTTAAGCATAATGAAGAGTGTAGGTCAGTTTGTCTATTATGAAAATTTCTGTTTCTATTAGTTTCTTTTTATGATGAATAAAGTCATATTTTTTAGCCATGTATATCCTTGTTCAAGCTCCCTTCTCCCTCCCACCCTTTCCAGTCACTCTCTCTTCTCCATATCTCTTTATCTCCCCTCCTCAACAAGGGCAGGAGGTCCCAAGGTCCCATTGTGGCTTAGTTCAGCATCCACTCCTGGCAGATCCACTTTCCTCACCCCAACAAGCAACCAAGAAAAAATGATGGTCATTTTGAGATCATTAACCCCTTTCAAAATTCATAAAAGTTGATTGTACCTCTAAATACGATTTTGAAATAACTTAATTCAATGTTACAAAGGTTTACTGTGCTTTTTTGCATTTACTCTCAAATCTTGTGGATACTTAACCACTATGGTTAAAATTTTAATTAAAACCACCAGAAAATTGAATTATCCCAAGCAGGACTTTTCTGTCTTTTGCTTAAGGTCCTGTGGTTTTACTGGCATGTAATAACCACCCCAAAGTGTCCCTTGGTTTTATAACTAGCATTATCCTACAAATAAAACTTTACAGAAGGGTATTCAGCAAACTGTTGAACAAAGGGGCACTGTAACAGCATCAATATGTCAGTAATTAGCTTCTCTGACCACCATAGCATTACTGTGCATTTGGGATGTCCAATCACACTTAATTTCCATGATGAGGACTGAAGGACTGAATTAGACATTTGGTCTACCTGTGATCATAAACAGGACATACTGGCATCATGGGTTTTTATGTTCATGTGCCTATATTCATATTTGTATACCCAACAGAAAATTCATTTTAAGGTTTGTATATTATTTAAGATCTCCAGCATTATTGAAGCTATAAATGCTTATATAATGAAAATATAACAAATTAAGCAGTATTAGTCAACTTTATCTTTATCAAGTGTGTACCACCTTGTAGTCAGAAAAAAATCATTGAAAAAAGATTTCAAAAATGTTTTATTTAGGGCTTGGCTATTGGAAGGTATCCTATGTTGCAGCAGACGGTCCCTTACCAATGTACGTATGGACCACAGTGAATTACTTAGTGAGTTATTAAAAAATAAAAAAAGATATAAAGTTCTTAAGAGGATATATTAGGGAGATGGATAGAATTAGAGGAGAAAAATAAGAAAGTCATTGTAGCATTCTTATAATTGTATACATCTAAAATGTTTTTTTAGGAACAAAGATAAGTATCTTAAGTTAACACATAGATGGTGTTTACTTTGAAGAATTTTCTTTCATCTGGCATTCTTTATAGTATATAGATTACAAAAAACAATAGCAAAAGTTGAGATTCTGTTGTTAATGATGCAAAATAAAATTTTTACTGATTATGCTTATATTCCGTGTTATTTACTTATCTGTAACTGTAAGTACACATATAACCAAGACAATGTATAAAAGAGCTAGAGCCTATGACCACCATAGTGGGAAGCAGGATAGTATGCAGAGAGGCATGGCACTGGAGAGCAGTTACTGAGAGCTCACATCTTGAACCATAAAGAGTGAAGAGAAAAAGAAACTTCGAATGGTATGTTTCTTTTGAAATGTCAAAACCTGCCCCCCAGTGACACAGCACCAGAAAGGTGACATGTCCTTATCCTTCCCATACATTTTGTCCAAATGGGAATGAAGTATGTAAACATATAAACCTGTGGTGTCCACTCTTATTCAAACTATCATGTATGTGATACTCTTCAAAATAGAAAATGGCCATCTTCTCTCATTCACTAAGTAATTCCTGTGCCTGATATATTGGCACAGGGCTATCTCACTCTGCAGTATTGTGTTATTAATTTCGTGTTTAAAACATACATTAATCTATTTACTGACTTGTTGACTCCTTTATTTTTGCTGAAAAATTGTTAGAGACACATGGGGTGTTTGCAAAAATCTAGGCCATATAGTCCTACGTAGCCATTATACAAATTTAGCATTTAATTATTTCACTAGAATAAACCACCAAACCCAGATAACTGACATTGCTGCAATTCACGGAGCTTATCTAAATGTATCAGGTTTGTAACCCTTATGTGTGTGTACATATGTAGTCACTTTCATGTAAATTTATCATTTATTAAGTTGGGTGTGGCCACAATAATATTTATAATACAGTGTAACCATTTTACATCCACACCAACGTCATCTAAGCAATCTAATTTCTTTAGAATTTTGTATTTTCTTTCATTTAGTTCAGTCTCCAAGATATGGGGTGAAATCTCAGTGATGTTTGAATTATACTTCTCTAGGCCAAAGATACTGTACATCAACACCCACGTTCCTTTGCCATCTGTATGACCACTTTGGTGAAATCTATTTTTCTGTTTTAACAATTTGCTTATTGTTTGGTTCTAAGATGTTTTAAAAGGTATTCAAGAGAAATAGGGGTATGTCACATACAATATTTTTTTTACTCACTCAGTAGTTTGTTTTTCAACTATTTTAGCATGATATTTTAAGAAGCATATTTAAAATTTATAACTAGGAAGTCAAGACAAGAGCTCAAGGCAAAAAAAAAATGTGGAGATGCAATTACCTAGCTCATGATTACCAAGCTTTCTTATACAACCCAGGACACCTGCCTAAGGATGATTCTGCCCACAGTGAGATGGGTCCTTTTGCATCAACTAATAATGATGACAACCCCCAAAGTCAATAAACAATTACCCAGAAGCCAGCCTTACCTAGGCACTTGAAAATCAAAGTTTTCCTCTCAGAAGATTCTACACTATGTCAGGTTGACAGTTATTAATAACTAGAACACCATCTAACTAAAGTATCATTTTATATGCTGTGTTTGACATGAAAGCTTTTTGAGAGGTTACAGTGACACATGAAATAATTTAAAAGCAGATGCCTCTTGAAGGAAAAAAAAAAGGAATAAATTTGTGTGTCGCTACTAGTGCTACTAGCCTTGAAACTTCATTAAAACTGATGAAAAAATGTTTCATGTCTATATACATTTATGGGTGGTGTGTGCACATGTGTGTGTCCAACAAAGAGGTGCATACCTGTACATGCACATATCAAGGCCAGAGTTCAATGTCTTCCTCTTTTGTTCTCCATGCTATTTTTTATACAAATCTATCACTGACCCATGAGTAGGAGTTCAAGTTTTAGATACAGTAGTTGGTCAGGGAACCCATAGGATTTACCTGTCTCCTCCCTCTTACTCAGCCCAGCTTTTACATAAATGTTGATGATCTAAACAGAGTTCTTAATGCTTATACAGGAAAAAATTTAACTAGTTACCCATCTTCCAAGCACAAGAAATATTTCAAAGGAAATAAAAGCATAAACAGTTTCAGAACTGAGAAATAAATTCATCATTTCAATTACTCTGAAGATTCCTTAAAATAGTCAATGTGGATAAAGGACTAGTAGATACCACAGAAACAACATAAGCATAGAACACTGGAAACAGGAGCAGCAGACATTTTGAACAAGGATTGGTAGATTTAAAGCAAGAATTAAAGAAAAAACAGTGCAAAGTAAAAGCCATGCATCTAGAATAGAGAACAACCAGACAACCTAGGGTAGAAAAGTATGTGTGAATCAGCTAAAAGAATAAAGGATTTGAAAAGAAACAGAATAAAATCCAAAATAATTATTATAAAAGGTGACTAGCAAATTTGTTAATAGACCACAAGTATCTCAATCAGGATTTTTTTGTGTCTAAGCTTAGAGCTGGGAAAAACAACTTAAAGATTAAGGACATTTGGGGACTCACATTTTCAAAGGACTCAGCACGTTTGCCATGTTCTTAAACAGAGAATCATGGTCGTGGAAATACAAGGTATAAGACAGGTTTTCATATTATTTGGACATAAATCTGAGAAAAATTCAAGGAATGGCAAGGGATAATGAGCCCTAAATGTCTGTCTCTTGTCACTTCCTAAATTCACAACGTCTCAAAACCGAACTATCTGTGACAAGAAATTCAAGTCATGTGTCTATGGAGGAGTATGATGTATTCAATCTATAGCACCTCAGAGGGATATCTAATTAAGAGCCCATGCATTTTATTATTTTAGAGATACATTCTTACTTAATACTGTAATACTAAGTCAAGTGAGAAAGAAGAAACATAAGACCAAAAGTCTCCCTAGTGAGGCAGGCCAGTGTGCCTCTTTGAATACAATCCATCGGAAGGCATTCTGTGCATTGTTATCTACCCTAGTAGCAGAATTTGGAGTTTTTCTCCCTTACCATCTTCTAGGGGGAGCATGTTAAAGGTTATCTGGGTTCTTTTCTTTAGCTCTACTGAAGTTACAAACTGGTAATTAAAAATGTATATTTAGAGAGAGGCAGAGGCAGGTGAATTTAAAAGACCAGCCTCATTTTCATAGTGACTTCTAGGTCATTCAGAGCTACATATTAAAGACCTCTCTCTCTTCATATGTATATGAATATCATATATATGGTACAATTTAGTGTTTTAATATATTTGTAATGTGAAATAATAATAAAGTTATTAGTATATCATCACTTCCCATAGTTGTGTCTCTCTGACTCTCTTTCTGTTTCTCTCTGTCTCTGTCCCTCTCTCTCTCTCTCTCTCTCTCTCTCTCTCTCTCTCTCTCTCTCTCTCTCTCTCTCTCTCTCCCTCTGTGTGTGTGTGTGTGTGTGTGTGTGTGTGTGTATGTGATAAGAGCACTGAAGTCTGCTCTCCTAGGAAATTTCAAGCATACATATATCATCATTCACTCTGTTCATCATCCTGTATAACATATCCCTAAAGCAGACTCACCTTTCACCTTCCATAAATGATTTATTTTTTGTCTTTTAACCAACCTCCCTGTGTTACTATCTCTTTTAGCAAACTTGCAAGCTGGAGTCCACATAGGCATTTACTTGTAGGAACAGTTGTTCTAATAGAGACCCCTCACACAACAGTGATCCTTCTTGGCCTCTGTTCTATAAATATCCTATTAACAATCATTCACAGAGGATTACAACTGTTCCTGAAAAAATGTTTGGTGTCTACCCTATGACTATCTAATACAGCTTTTTGAGACCCTGGGATTTTATTTTGTAAGCTAGTTTTGGCCTCAGATGTAAACACAGAAGAAAGATGTGCCTTTATGTGGATCTGCAGAGCCAATGTCACTCTCATATAACTGGACTTCAAGACTGGTTTGCAGCTGTGAAAAGTGGCAAAGAGAAGCAGGTCTGGAGAGAATGTGACCAAAGGTCAAGCTGACCTTTATGCTTCACCAGCAGGGAGAGAGAAATTCTCCAAGCTAGCAATCACCTAGCAGTCTAAATAACATAGTGTTGGCTGGCAGAATTCTTGACTTCAAAATGACTCATTGCTGCCTCACACTGCTAAGGCACCGAGACTATTAAAGAAGAACACTAGAAAAGGTTCTTGGGTAACTGGGACTTCACTGAAGATTAAACATTCCTCAGTGACTTCAAGAACACAGTCTCTTATCTGTCACTCATAGCACCTGCAAAGGGTCAGAGATAAAATCAAAGACCAGGCACAGTGCTGAACAAGGAAAGACCTAAATTTATACACTTTTTAAAACAGCCCACTTAAAAGTCTATTTCAATGAAGTAGAAAAATTGATATTGAAGAGAGATATTGTGATATCACAGGACAAAACTGTGTTGATGATAAACTCGGCACCCCTTCTCAAGGGCATTTACACAGGTCTAACTATAGTCTCTGTGGTTTGCTGAAACCATGCATAAGTTGCAAGCCATTTAGTAAGAGAAGGAAATGCTTCTTTAGGTTTAACAGCCATTCTCTCTGTAGATTAATGGTTCTCAACTTTCTTAATGCTGTGACCCTTGAATACAGTTCATATTGTGGAAACCCCCAACCATAAAATTATTTTAATTGCTACTTCATAACTTTAATTTTGTTAATGTTGTTAATCATGATGTAAATATCTGATATGCAGGATATCTGATATAGGACCTCTGTGAAAAGGGCGTTCAACCCCCTAAAGAGGTCATGATCTACAAGTTGAGAACCACTAGTGGAAATAATTCAAGTGATCTGGGCACAATGTGCTTGAGACAAAACCTACTTTACCAATGTGTGTTTTGATACACAAACTTCTTGGTTCCTATTTATTCTGTCACCAGACTGTGTTCATTAAATACATGGTTTATGATCTGCTTAAAATGAATTTCCAGCATATTGCAACTGTTAACTATATTTCTCATTATATCATCTTTCATCACAGGATCACCAGCTTTAGCTACTAAAATACACTTGTTCTGTCAAGTCAAACCTTATCCTTGGGGCTGGAGAGATGGCTCAGCGGTTAAGAGGACTGGCTGTTCTTCCGGAGGACCTGAGTTTGATGCCTGTGGGTCTCCTCATCATGATTTTAAACCTTTGCTCATATAATCTCTCCTCCCTTTTTGCATCTGGACTAGAAGCTCAACCTAGTGCTTAGCTATGGATGTCTATACCTGCACCAGGTTTCTCTCTAACCCCACAATGGATCCCTGTATCAAAATATCAATTTCTTTGTTCTCCCTCTCCTTCACACTGCCAACTCACCGCTTCATTCCTTCATAATCTTTGCCCTCCTCCCCTTGCCTAATCCCCTGTCTGGCTGCCAACCCAGACTACTATACTCAGCAAAACTATCAATCACCATAAATGGAGTAAACTGAGTACTTTGTGACAAAACCAGATTTAAACAATATCTATCCACAAGTTCGACCCTATAGAAAGCACCAGAGGGAAAATTTCAACATAAGGAAATCAGAAACACCCATGAAACCACAAACAATGGATAATGCCACAGAAGAAAAAAACACACACTCATTAGCACCAAAAATAACAGGAAGTAACAATCATCGGTCAATAATATCCCTTAATATCAATGGACTCAATTCACCTATAAAAAGATGTACCTTAACACGATGGATACAAAAACAGAATCCATCCTTCTGCTGCATACAAAAGACATACCTCAACTTCAAAGACAGACACAGGCTCAGAGTAAAGAGTTGGGAAAAGAATTTCCAATTAAATGGTCCTAAGAAACAAGCTGGTGCAGCCATCTTAATATCTAACAAAATAGACTTCAAACTAAAATTAATCAAAAGAGATCAGGATGGATATTACTTATTCATCTCAGGAAAATCTAGCAAGATAAAGGCTCAGTCCTGAGCATCTATGCCCCCAACACAAGGGCACTTGCATATTTAAAAGAAACACAACTGAAGTGAAAACCTTACATCAAACTCCATACATTAATAATGGGAGACTTCAATACCCCACTCTAACCAAAGGATATATCTACCAGAAAGAAACTCAACAGAGAAATAAGGGATTTAACAAATGTTATGACCCAAATGGATTTAATAGAAATATGCAGTACTTTCTACCCCAAAACAAAGGAATATACATATTTCTCAGCACCCCATGTAACTTTCTCTAAAATTGACCAGATATTCAGTCATAAGACAAACATCAATAGATACAAAAAATGGGAATAACTTCTTGTATCATATCATATCACTATGGTCTAAAGTTAGAGTTCAACAACAACAAAAATCACAGAAAGCCTACAAATTTATGGAAACTGAACATATCTCAGCTGAACCACCACTGAGTCAAGGAATAAGTTAATAAAGAAATCAAAGACTTCCTAGAATTCCATGAAAATGAATTCACAACATACTCAAACTTATGGGACACAATGAAAGCAGGCTTAAGAAGAAAATTCATAACACTAGATGCTTATATGAAGAATCTAGAGAAATCTTACATAAGAAACCTAACAGCACAGCTGAAAGCTTTAGAATAATTAGAAAAAAAAACTCACCTATAGAAGTAGAGGGCAGAAAATAATCAAACTTAGGGCTGAAATTAATGCAATTGAAACAAAGAGAACAATACAAAGAATCAATGAATCAAAGACTTAGTTCTTTGAGAAAGTCAATAAGATAGACAAACATCCAAACTAACCAAAAGACAGAGAGAGTAAGTATCCAAGCTAACAGAGTGAGAAATGATAAGGGGGACATAACAACAGACACTCAGGAAATCCAGAGAGTTATCCTGTCATACTTTGATAATCTATATTCCACTAAAATTGAAAACCTAAAGGAAATGGACAGCTTTTTGGACAGTTTCCACTAAGCAAAATTAAATCAAGACCAGATAAACGACATAAATAGACATTAAAGCTATTATTAAAACTCTCCCAAGGAAAAAAAAACCTAGGGCCAGATAGTTTCAGTGCAGAATTCTACCAGACATTCAAATAATAATAATAATAATAATAATAATAACAATAATAATAATACTCAAACTTTTCCACACAATGAAAACTGAAGGAACATTGCTGAACTCTATTTATGAGGCCACAATCATCATAATACCCAAGCCACTCAAAGATGCAACAAAGAAAAAGAATTACAGACCAGTTCCTTTTATGAACATTGATGCAAAAATACTCAAGAAAATACTGACAAACCAAATTCAACAACATATCAAAAAAAAAATCATCTACCACAATTGAGTGGGCTTCATCCCAGAGATGCAGGGGTAACTCAACATAGGAAAAACTGTGAATGTCATGAGTCATATTAACACTAAAAGAAAAAAAATACACATAATCATCCTTTTAGATGCTGTAAAGCCTTTGTCAAAATCCAACAGTCCTTTATGATAAAAGTTCTGGATAGATAAGGAATACAGGGAAAATTCCTAAATATAATAAAGATGACAAACAGCAAGCCAACAGCCAACATCAAACTAAATGAAGAGAAACTCAAAGCAATCCCACTAAAACCAGGAACAACACAAGGCTGTCCTCTTTCCCCTTATCTATTATAGTTTTAGCTAAAGCAATAAGAGAACAAAGTGAGATTAAGGAAATACAAATTGGAAAGGAAGAAGTCTAACTATCTTTATTTGCAGATGATATAATTGTATACATTACTAACCCCCAAAATTCTACAAGAAACTCCTACAGCTGATAAACACCTTCAGCAATGTAGTAGGGTACAAGATTGACTAAAAACATACCAATAGCCATCCTATACACTAAGGATCAAAGACCTCAGCATAAACCCAGCTGCCCTGAACTTGATAGAAAAGAAAGTGGGAATAAGTTCTGTGTTATAACTTCTGTGATGGCACTAGGGGTGTCTATTCATTTGATTATAAGTGGAAGTCCTGTCTAGGCAACACCTTCACTATTGATTGCAGACCTAGGCAGGGACATCCTGTGAGTTCTTGTAGGTGACCCTAGTACATGGTCTTTTTCCAAACCTGCATTGGCTTTCTTTATTTGAACAAGGGGTCACATGGATAAAAAAAAAAATCACTTTATTCATAATAAAAAAAAAAGAATACAAAAAAGATTTTCATCTTTTTTTTCTCCCTCATTGTTGTTCCTCTCACTCAATCCTACCCCTTCCCTCATGACTTGTTCCCTCCTGTTCTTGGTTGCAGCCCCTTAAGCTCCCAACTAGCTAAGGATATTTTCTCTTCCTAGGGGAATCCCTGGATGTGTCACTCTTAAGTTCCTTCCTCCAAGTTTTTCAGGAGTTGAGTTAGTTTTGTGGCTTGGGTGTTCTTTGCTTTTGTTATTTTGTTTGTTTTTGCTTTTTCTCTAAAGTCCACTACCATGGGCAGCATGTGCAGCCTCGAGGGAAGAGATCAGACTGTGTTTCTGTGCTTGGACTGCCACTTTGGAAACCATTCACCACAGAGGAACACCTAACCCAGTCTTGACATTAGGATGAGCAAATCAGACCTGCCTAGAGGAATGCTGAGCTCATCCACCTTGGGACTTCTTTCTTTTTTGGGTGAGGGGATGGGGGGATGGGAAGGAGGGAGGCTGAAGGCAGACAGGGAGGGATTGGCAGGGGGAAGGGAAAGAGAGCAAGAGGATACATGGGGGGAAAAAAGGACTTTATTTTCTAAAAAAAAATAATAAAAGTTAAAAAATATTTGTAAAAACTAACCTTGAGTAGAAATTGATAAAATATATAGAAAATACTAAGGCAAATTTAAAATATTTTTGTATGTGAATAGAAAAAAATCAGTAAAAGAATACACTCATTCACTATTGCTGAGATTAAAAATTGTTGAAGCCCCTATAGAAATCAGGATGTAAATTTCTCAAAAACCTAAAAATAGATATACCATATGATACTGTTATATTTGCTTTGGAAAATACATAAGGAAATTAATGAACTTGAAAATTGTATATATTAAGTCTTAATGCTAACAAATTTGTCATCCAGATCTACTGATTTCTCTTTCTGTAGTGTGTCATTTTAAATCTATACAACTAAATAAACATAATAATTTATATCTGGAAAAAAAAGAAAAGAAAGTGTGAAATACCTTCCAATGCATTGGCACAGGTGGTTATTTCCTAAATATAACATCAGTAGCACAGACACTAAGAACAACTAATAAATGGGACCTCCTGAGACTAAGAAGCTTCTGTAAGGCAAAGGACACAGTCAATAAGACAAAAAAGACAGCTTACAGAATGGGAAAAGTTCTTCACCAACCCTGCATCTTACAGAGGACTGATCTCTAAAATATATAGAGAACTCAAGAAACCAGAGAAACAAGAAACAAGAAACTAGCCACATAATCCAATTTAAAAATGGGGTTCAGAGCTAAAATTAAAGAATTCTCAACAGAAGAATTACAAATGGCTGGCTAAAAGGCACTTAAAAATTGCTCCTGGTCCAGCTAAAGACAGAGAGAGAGGAGAGTGCATGTGTGCAAAGGGATAGGGATTATAAAGAGAAGTCTCACAGTGATGGATGACTTCAGCTTTGGCGAGCTCACTGAATCAAAAACAGCCACTGGGGAACCATCAGGAAAAGGAACGAAACCCTCCAAAGACAGATGACTGTCAGTTGGCATGGGCAATATGTGGAACCTCGTGGACTAGGATCAGACTATGTTCCTGTGCATAAACAGGCATCTTAGAGCCCATTACATACAGAGAAACATCTAACCCAGCCATAATATAGGGATGAGGAAGTTGGACCTATCTCAAGTGGATACACCAGACTGAAATGACCCACCTTGCAACTCCTTGCCCTCCTTAGGGAATTTATGGGGGGAAGCTGAGGGAGCACCAGGAGGGATTGGGAGGAGGGAAGGGAGGGTGAGTAGGGATATACATAAAGAAAACTTTTTTTAAATAACATATGTATGTATATATAAGACTTTTAAATAAAAATAATATACATAGTTTAAATTCAAAGAACATTTTATTTTTCCCCATCAATCAAATTTCTTCAGTTTCTCTTTCTTGACCTTCTTAAAACAGCCTTTCACATGAACGTTCTTGGACTCATTATATCCACAGTGCACATTTGAACCTTTATTTAATTAAAGCAGTGATGCCAGCTGGGTAGTAAAGGCACACCCCTTTAATCCCAGCATTTGGGAGGCAGGAGTATTTCAGTGAGTTTTAGACCAACCTAGTCTACAAAGCGAGTTCCAAGACAGCCTGAACTGTTACATTTATCTTATCTTATATCATATCATATCATAAATTGTGTTTTTATATCATGTATACAAACTATTTTATATATTATTTATATGTATATAAAATTCCATTCTTCCTTTCTATCCCTACTACTTACCTATGCTCCCTGTATCTCAGATTTATGGGACTTCTTCTGTAACTACTGTTATGAAATATATATTCAAGTAATTATTTGTAGCTGCACAAATTCGGGTTGTATAAAATGAGACTCAGAGCCAAATATTGGGGGAAGGCTGAAATATCAGAGAAATATCAATTCTCACCTAGCTATCTTGCAACTTCCTCAGCCTCGCTCCTGGTCACTTCTGTCTTTTGCTTCTGCCAGTCATTTCTGTCTCTACTGGGTTTCTACAGCCCTTATATACCATATCCCATCCAGATTAGGATTAAAGGCATGTAGCCTTGAACTCACAGAAACAGAAGAAGTTCTGCCTCTGGAGTTATGGGATTAAGGGTGTTGGTCACCACTCCAAGCTTTCCCTGTGCTGGGATTAAAGGTGTATGTGATTGACTCAGCTGTTTATCCTTGTACTCAAGGATCAAGGATTTCCTGAGCTGTCTGCCAAGGATTTGACTGTGTGCTACCTCTGATATTTCAGGATTCATTAAATATCTAACAAATATCCACAATTATTCACCTCTTTTGTCTTCATATAACTACTGTGTCATATTTAAAGAAGTAACTCAACTTTAAAGACTTCATAAACACTTTCTAGCATTTCCATCAGTGCATCTTAAGCAATATTCTATGTAATTTTTATCTACAGAATATATTTTTGAGTTTTGAAATGATTTCAGTAACAGAGAATGCAACCTATAATCAATAACAACGTATACAGTAAAAGCACATGTGTCTTAACAAACCGATCTTCATCGCCATTAACTGATTTCTTTCATGGCTATATTATTCTGGCTTTGCAAGAACTCATATGTTAAATCATGCTATTGATGGTTACTGGACTAAATTCAACTTTCTTCATCCAACCAGAAACTGCTTAGCATATGCTGAGTATAATATTAGCATGATATTTGGCATTTTATATGTCTGGTGGCTACAAAAACAAGCTTTTAAAAAGATGTGTGATATTTTTTCACCAATATATATTTGTATTTTTGCTCATCCTACTTCCCTTGATCTTGTAACTTTTCTTGGATTATGAACTCAGGCATGAGCCAGGATGATGATAACAATGACTTGCCCAAGCACAGGAAAACTGTCTTAAGATGAACAGCTACAGCTGTTCTGATTTTATTAACTCATCAAATTATGTTAATACTATTTTTAAAATAGAAACTACTTTCAAACATGGCAGATTGTATAGTTATTTGCTAAATGACTTTTTATTTTGTCCTATATATCATAAGTGTTTGAAAAAAAAGTATCTACAATTAGAAATACTATATTCCAAATGGTGAAGTCTGAAAAGACAGAAAGCAGAAAATATATGAGTTCATCATAGTTTTGCTATTCTAGTACATCACTTTTTCCATTCAAATGCATTTTGCTCTCTCTTTTTGAATATATTAGCAATATAAATATGGCAATGTTTTACATTAATTTATGTTGCATATGTCATATTCCACTTAACACTGTATGTAACATTTCCCATATTATTTATAAATTCTGCAATCAAGCATTACCCCTGACATAAAAGGAACATCTACCATAGCTTAAGAACAGATCTCATCAGAATCAAGGGAAACATAGCTAAATAGAGAGAGGCATCCAACAGCTATAACAAAGGCCTCAGCTAATCCCACAAAACTCTGGTGTGAAATCTTCCAGGGCTGTTCAGAATGGAGGAAGAAAGACAATGTATTTGTGTTTATACAGTATTCTGATTACTTGTGCTTGTAGACTCTCTAGGGACATAACCTCTGGGAAAGCAGTTCACGCTATCCATTACTTGAAAAAGAACCCAGGTGTAGTGGTTTAAATAAAAATGGCCCCATTGTTCTCTGGAAGTTGGACCAGAATTTATTCCTAGTGCATGAACTGGCTTCTTGGACCCCATTTCCTACAGAGGAACAGCTTGTTCAGCCTGATACTAGAGGGAGGGGCTTGGTTTTACATCAACTGGCTATATCAGACTGTATTGTCTCATCCTGGGAGTCCTTATCCTCTCTGAGGAATGGATGGGGAGATGGGGTGGGGAAAAACTGGAGAATAACTGGGAGAGGGGATGTGGTAGGTACGTTTTAAAAACTTTTAAATTATATATATGAATAAATACATAAGTCATGTGATAATCTTTAGGATGTTTTGGAAGAAAATAAAATGGCTTCAAGGTCCCACGGGGAGTGTCGCTATTAGGAGGTGTAGTCTTTTTGGAGGAAATGTGTCATTGGGAGTGGGCTTTGAGGTTTCAGAAACTCAAGCCAGGCCTAGCTGCTCCCTGTCTCTTCCTCTTGCCTGCAGATTCAGATATAGAATGCCTGGCTAACTCTCCAAGCACCATGTCTGCCTGCTTGCTTTCATGTTCCCCTCCATGATGGCAATGGACTAAACCTGTGAACACTTAGCCCCCATGTTTGCTATAGCCCTGATGTCTCATCACAGCAATGAAACAATAACTAAGATACCAGGTTAACCTGTCAGCATCTAATATATCTGGTCCCTGGATGAATAACTCCCTGGATTCTAGAGAGATGTCTGAGAAAAATTATATATATACATATAATCTTAACCCCTTTCAGCCACATCCCTTCCATAATAGCAACCCCAGTATCCCATTGGGTTACATTAGAATTTTAAAAAGAAGAAAGTGATACACAACTTAGCCTTCACTAAAGCTACTAGTCACAAAGACTTTTCTTCTTGCTATATATTATTCTAGAAATGAGTGAAATAGAAGCCTACAGATAAACTGGACATATTATGCGTAAACTTTAAGCTACTTCCTCCCACCTTCATTGTTTTCAATTTTCATATCCCTGTAAATTCCCACTCTAATGTAGAGAGAGTATTTCACTTAAGCTGTCTCATGTCCCCAGATATGAATGATGCATTGGCCCCTGTGTTCAATTGTCCTTGAAATGACGGTGTAACTCCTTTATTCCAATATACCCTTATCCAAATAAATGGCTGTAGATCTAACGAAAAATGGAGCTATAAATTAGTTTGTAGGCTGTCTATCTGACCAATACAAAGCCAAAGGTTTTATCTCCAAAACCATATAAACTAGATATGATGATGTATACCCTTCAGTTCCAATACAGGGGATACAAATACGGGACTAGAAGTCACACTTGGTTATAGGAAAAGCTTGAGGCTAGCCTACTTACATGTCAGCCTCTCAAAAATAAAAAAATAAATAAATAAAAGTAATGAAACAACTATCTTGAGATACAAGTTCTTCTGTGTGGAAATTCACATTCTTTTTTATTATGAATAAAGTCATATGTTTTATCCATGTATCCCCTTGTTCAACTCTCTTCCCCCTCCCGCTCCTTCCAGTCACTCTCTCTTCTCCACATCTCTTTCTCTCCTTCCCAGCAAGGGCAGGAGGTCCCAACATCCCAAGGTGGCTTAGTTCACCATCCATTTCAGGCAATTCCAATTTCCTCACCCTAATATCAAGACTGGGTTAAGTATTCCTCTGGAGGGAGTGGGCTCGAAGGTGCTGGTCCAAGGTGTTTCAGATCCCAAGCTGTTCAGTGGTTGTGATTTGCAGCTTGGAATGCTTTGGTTTTGCTTTTTTGTCCATATTCTTTACTTCATGGACTTGGAGTCTAAAAACTGGTCCAGGTTAGAAACTAAGCATAATATTTTAATTTTTATTGTCCTCACTCTGCTAATTTCATTATATTGAGTATTTAAAATGAAGCATTTGTTGTCTTCTCATCTTTATTTTTGTATGTGTATTTCTGTGTGCATTTGTATACATAAAAGTATTTGTGTGTGTGTGCATGTAAAGGAGGTACACGTGTCTTTGCATGATTGGAGGCCAGTGTTCAACAGCATGCCTTTCTCAGTTGGTTTCTACTTTATTGTATGGGTTAGTATATGTTCATAAATGAACTTGTCTGTGTAGGTATACATGTATGAGCAAATCTGAATATGTCAGAGGAGGTCATTGGGTCTATTTCTCTATAACTCTCTTATTCTTTCAAGAGTCTCTCATTGAACTTGGAGCTTGTGGTTTTCTTGGCTAAACTGCTAGCCAGCAAGCATAGACAGTCTCTGGTCTTCACTCTCTTCTAATATCCTGCCCAACAGCACTAAGCTTATTGGTATGTGTAGATATTCCTAAGTTTTGCATGGGTGCTAGAGATATTAACTCACATCCTCAGTCATGACAGTGAGTTCTCTCACACACAAGCCATAACTCTGGCTTGTAACACCTTATGGTTTGAGACAAGATCTCTCACTGAATTTGGAGCTCATCGTTTGGCTAGACTGGCTGGCCAGAGAGCTCCAGCATCTACTTCCTCCACTTCTTAATTTCTGGGTTTCCACTCTTAATGCTTGTATTTTCAAGTGAGCTCTGGGAATCCACACTCAAGTACTATGTGATGAAGAATAAGCTTCCCCTTCACCTTCTTAAGAGAGGTTGTGAGGTTACCAGACTTATCTTTCTGAGATCTTATTGAAAATCTAGATGTTAAAGTATCCCATCTACACAAATTACTACCTAGTTGCAAATGAAAATAACATTCTCAGATTTAGAGCATGAGTTCAATCTGCCCAGATTATTTATCATCAGTTTTAATATATCTCTTGAAACTTTGAATTTGAGGAATATATTTTCATGTTTCACCCCATTAAAAAATTTACTCCAAAATTTCATGTATACCAGAGAGCATCAGCATCTTCATTATCATTATCACCCTCACCATCTCCATCTCCATCCCTGACACCATCATATTACAATTGTCATTCAGAAGAATAAGCACGTCTTAGAAAATTGGTAAAAATGGCGCATTTTGACCTTCACTTCTGTCACCATGTGATCATAAACTAGGTAAAGGGTTGACTTCTTAATCAATGTTCAGACTGAATAAGGAAAATTTTTATCTCTCTCCAGAAATTTAAATGACAGAAAGGAGGGCCAAAAGTAAAAACTAAAAAGAATTTACAATAACTAAATCAGGTAGCATTATATGAATGAATCAGATATTTTGATTAAATTCATGAAAAGAAAAATATATGTAGCTCTTATTTCTGTTTCAAGAAAAGCTAATCATATTTTTCTCTGTTCATCCTATTAAAAATAAACAAAAGCTTGGGATGGCGGTCTGTGTCTACAATTCCAGCACTCTGGGGTTAAAAGGCTGAAAAAGGGGAGAGCTCAAGGCCAACCTGTGGTATGTAGCGACATTGTTAGATGTCTCAAAAAAGACGAAAGGAATAACTGAAACATTTACACATTGTAAGTAAAACACACTAGCTCGGAACTTCCGACCTACACTAGCACCCAGTCAGTTTTCTGGCTATGATTCTGCAACATGTGTCACAGGGTGAAAGCTTTACACAGCTGGAAAATAAACTTGCTCTCATCTTTTAAATATCAGAGAGGATACATACAAACACCAGCTAAAACTTTTAGGCAATTACTTCTCTAGTCTAGATAAATACTACAGAAATTAAAAAATGTAGTCTCATTCTCACCCACATCAGAAAAAAAAGCTGAGAGGAGTCAGTCATGGTGGTGCATACTTAATCCCAGCAATGAGGAAGTAGATGTAGGAGGATCTCTTTGAGTCTGGAGGCAGCCTGGTCTACACATGGAGCTCCAGGACAACCAGTGAGACAAAGAAAGACCCTGTCTCAACACAGAAGAGGAGAGGTGTAGTCTGTGGTCTTGAAAGGATTAAGAGGTGCTCAGAATTTTTATAAACATGTACTCTGAGTAAAGGCTAACATGTGAGTTTGCAGAATGATGAAAACAAGTTCTATCCATTGAAAGCCTGAGTAAAAGACAGAATAAAAGAAAAAAAAAAGAAAACTTCTCCCAGTTGTCCTCTCTCCTTCTCTCACTCTGTCTGAGACCGTGGTTTAATATCTCCCCTTCTTCAGTCTTGGGTTCAGAGTGCATCTTGTGCCATGAACTCCTCTGATACTGACAGTCTCTAACCTTCAGGCTAGAAATAAAACTACTCTGTGAACTTTCTGATTCTCTAGTTGGTGTGTGAGTCCCAAGCCCTCCTAGATTCATTCTCTCTTTTTTCTCACTATATCTATTCCATTATATCAGTTCCTGTTCTCTAGAAAACCAAGAATCCAACTGCCTTGGGAAGTATCTTGAGAATTTAGAGGTCTGGTGCTGGGTTAGGTGGTTATACATGCTGCCCCCAAAGGAAAACTTGAGTTTAGATCTCTAGAAGGCATGTAAAAACCCAACATGGTGACAGACACTTAAAACTTCAGCTCTCAGCTGCAGCTCGGGCCCAGATGTCACCATAGCCCTGGTGGTAGCACAGGCCACCCATACCAGTATGGCTCTCATGGCACCAGGCCCTCAGATACCAACATAGTCTGTCTGTCCAGGCAGAACTTCTATTTGCACAGTCCTCAGTGGTAATAGAAGCCATGGACATCAACTCAGGCCCTGGTTGTTGCTGGACTAGGGACCCAGACATGGCCCTAGACAGCATCCTATCCCCAGACAACATTATGGCTCCCAGGTTGATATGGCCACAGTGGTGACATGGCCTGTAGGCACCAATATGGTGACAGATTGTAAACTAGACTTGGCATCCATGTGGTCTTTGGTGTCACTATGGTCTATGAACATCAATACATACCCTGTGGTTCTGCTGTAGCTGAGGTCTGAGATGATGTCAGTTGCCTGTGTTGCCACAGGAATGTTGTTGAAATCTGAAGACTATGCTGAGGTGGCCAGGTTCTCATTGTCCCTGGGATGGCTGACCCTACCCCTTGTTGGACTGCAGCAAGAAATCTGGGCCCACCCCCCACTGGAGAGTAAGCTCTTACACTCAGAGGAGATGGCCTCATCCCATGGGTATGGGAGAACTGGCCCCTATATCATGGACCTAGGAGAGCTGGCTCCACAGCTCTTCTGAAGGGGGCAGTCCCAGGGACCAGGACTGACCAGCATAGCAACCACCCAGACCCATATTTTGGGCCCTTAATTAGCCCACCATAAAATCTACCACATCTATGACCTACTGACATGTGGGAAGAGACTGGTACTATAGAACCATAAACTCAGGATCTCCATGACTCAGGGCAACAGCAAGATGTTTGAAGAGAATTTTGGTGAGGGTCCAGAGATGATATGCCAAAGGCCAGAGAACTTGAACCAGGCCAATGGCTCCTGAAATGAGCATTTTGTGGGTGGGGCTGATTGGACAAAAGGGTATACTACATGACACACCACAGCACCCAGTGCCATTAGGATGGATAAGGAGGTAATGAAAAGTCTCTCTCTTTCTTCTCTCTCTCTCTCTCTCTCTCTCTCTCTCTCTCTGTGTGTGTGTGTGTGTGTGTGTGTGTGTGTGTGTGTTGTTTTTAATTGATTTGATTGACTTTGGGGAATCTCTGCACAGGTAAGGGGATAATATGGAGGGACTGGGAAATAGGTGGGATTGGGGTACATGATGTGAAATACCCAAAGAATCAATAAAGAATTATGTCTAAATAAACAATTAAGACTTCAGTTCTGAAAGTGTAGAAACAGGCACTCCTTAAAGTTCATTGAATAAGCAGCCTTCCAGAACTAATGTGCTCCAGATTTAATGAGACAGCCCTTTTCAAACAATAAAGTGAAGGAAGATACCTGTGGTAGGACTGTTTTTTGTCAATCTCTTTCAAAAAACAAAAGGGGGAGATATGATATAGGAATGATTAAAAAAGATAGATGGATTTTGGTTTATTGATACAAACTTAAAATCAATTTCTTATGCTATATATATTTTTCTACTCTTGATTAAGGTATGATGCTTATGTAACCCATTTAAAATTGTAATGTGTAATTGAGAAATGCAGATTAATAGTCATCTCTGATAACCAAACTTATAATCATGCTAGTTAGGCTTTTGTAGGTATACAAAGATATATTTCAATTAGATAGGTAGTCTTCAAACACTTCAAAGACATACAAAATATGACATTTAAAATATTTTAAGAACTTAAGACTTATCTGGACAGTGAGACAGGTCTGCTCCTGGCAGCACCAATGTATTCAGAAAAACAATGGGCACTGAAGAAAATTCATGTAAAATTTACTTTGTGGTAATAGTTAGCCACTGGACAAGAAACTGTTCTGGTGTTGACTGCTTGATAGTATGCTGTATAAACTGGACATGCAAGTTCCATAGGAAAGTGACCTCTGAATTTTAACAAAATAAGCCAAGATAGTCCTTCACTCTTGAATCTGTTGAAATCCAAAGTATGAGTGGGGCCAGTTCTCCCATACCCAAGGGATGGGGCCATGTCCTCTGAGTGTAAGGGCCTACTCTCCAATGGGGGGTGGGTGGGTCCAGATTTCTTGCTGCAGTCCAACAAGGGGCAGGGTCAGCTATCCCAGGGACAATGAGAACCTGGCCACCTCAGCACAGTGGCATTTGATGATAACAGATGCATAGTAGCCATGTAGGAGACAGTAGAGCTAAAGTATATACTTTGGCTTCTCAGAGCATCCATTTCTTACATTTTACCATGCCATTTGATCATGAGGTTTCAAATGCAGTCTCCTTCAGCCTACAGAAACACCACATGATTAGTTGTGCATCACAGAGTTCCCTTAAAAAACTCCAAGGAAACATTCCTCTAATGATTTTATTATAGCTTCTATAGTTGCAGAAAAAAAGTAGGCACACTAGTGGGAAAAGTGACTCTCGGAATAGTGACAATGAAAGATGGAGAATATTTAATTTCTAGAACAATGTTAAGTGAATATAATAAGAATATTCATCAATGAGATAAATTATGGTAGAATTTTAAATATAAGAAAAACAACATAGGATCTTAACTGGCATTTCAAAAGACTGCAATTAAGTATTCAGGAGATCAAAAACTCAAAAGGAAAGCTGAGTATAAATTTGAAGGCTAAGTGTGTAAGTTTTACTAATACCTGTAGTTAGACCAAATGCCACTCAAGTAATAAACTGAGTTATAAAAGACTTAGTAGAGTTTCACATTTGGTGTTGTATGTACGTATGTGCATTTCTCTGTGTGTTAATGTATGAGAACACAGGCACACAGGAGTCACAGAGTGAGGAAATGAAGGACAACCTAAGGAGTCAGTTTTCACCTTCCACCTTGTCTGAGACAGTATCTCTTTGTAGTTTTCACCTAGTTGACAGGCAACAAACTTCTGGGAATTTTCTTGTTTTTATCTAACATCTGCAGGATGTTAGGATGCAGTACCTATGCTGACAATCCAGCTTTTATGTGGGTTCTGTGAATTCTTCCCACTCAGGTCATCAGACTTATGCAGGAAGCACTTTGCCCAGGGCGCCACCTCCCCAACCTGATCATTTTACATCTTTGATTAAAAATGAGGTTCTGCTAAAAGCAGAGAATGCATGACGCATTTATGTTCCTTCTGGAATGAGTAAGAGAGGAACTACATTCATTCATCTCTATCCTCTGGCTCAAGATACATCTAAACATAGGCAAAAAATGAAGTTCAAAATACTCCACTGGATCCTTGAGTTTTTCTTGATAGATAATTATTTCCTTTTTATTCATTAAAATCTCAATGGCTTAGGCCAAAAAAAAGGTGTAATTACTTTCCTTTTTGTATCCTCTATGGTTCAACTACTTGAAGGTAAATGATAATGAGCTTTATGTTAGTTGAAAGAGGGCAAGTATTAAGTTTTTTTGTGATAATTACTGCTGTTATTTAGTTCAATAAATATGTGTTAAGTAACTCTACAGCACACATCTTTATATTTGTTCACGTTTAACACCTAGTTTCTCACAAGTACATATTTTGAGCACATTTTGCTATTAAACAAAGAAAATAAATAGCAGTTTGGCCCAGTAAAAAATGTGGATCTAGTGTGTGAATATATATATATGTATATGTATGTACACATATATACATATGCATGTATGTAAGACACTAGTGTTCATCATTTTCAATGCCTTGACCAGCTCATTGAACTGAATTTATACATAACTTTTACATACCTTTTAATGTTGTTTTTAGGGGTAATGGTGTCCTACTTCTATGAATTAAACCTCCCAGCCAAAACATATTCTCACACCACAAAATTAAGCAATGTCAGGATTTTCACTCACTTTGTGTTAGGCTAAGTAACAACTTCCTGAAAGAAGGCATACTTAGCTCAGACAGCTATGCATGTGATGAGAAAAAAATGTGACTTTTTTTATACACTGCCCTTGTCGCTGCTTCTCAATATGGTTCTGTCTGTGCATACAAAATGTGGAAGTAAATGTTCCTCCCCCTGGGCTGTCTGAATGAATACAGATCATGAGACCATTTGTTCATTTTCAAGATAGGTATCATTTCAATACTGTCAAGTCAATGCTGCTTTAACATAGAAGGTTGGTCACAAGCAATAGGTGTCTGCCATTGCCCAAATACTGTATGCTTGAGAACTACCAGTAAGTTAGCAACCATCACAAAGAACAGCTGTAAAGCAGACGATAAATTTCCTGTGAAGCCCTAAGTTCATCAATATCACTAGAAAAGAAATATCAATTTCTTTTTCTATTCTTGCTTAGCCTCCTCATGCATGTGCATACACACATGTGACTTCATAGCTATCCACATTAATAAACAGGATTCGGAAGACTGAATATACTAAGGCTACAATGAATTCAACAGAGCTCCTCACTCCCTGGCCTTCGACAGTTATGTTAGTGTGTACTATGACTTTGACAAGATTCCCTGTGTATAACTGGGCCCCCGAAGAGTCAGAATTAGAGTGTGTAGTGGCAGCACGTTTTACCTTCTGCATGAATGATCAGAGCTCTCTGAGTTAGCTGGGTCCTTGAGTCAAATGAAAGGACCTACGAATTGACAACATATTCTTTATTCTTTCTCAAGTCTTACTTAATAAGGAATCTTGGAGTATCTGGCACCATATTAGGCACTTTACAATGGTCCTACATTTGCGTTTTATGTAGCAATCAAAGACCTATTCAGTTCCTTGTCACAGCCAACCCTTTGCTAGCAAGCACATCTTGGATGCATTATGCAGATGGAATTAGGGGATTCCAAGGTAACAGCAAAAGCAAAAGCACAGAGACACAGCGGGATAGTAGGGAGGAGAATAACAGATAAGCATATCTGAAAGGCCACAGACAAAATGAGTAGGTGGAGAGCACATTTTAAAATTTTTATAACCTGGCTTTTTATTGGTAAAGAAGTTTCCAAGAAAATAATAGATCAAGAGAAATAAAAATATATTCAAAAGCACATCATCATTTCACTCTGAACTCAAAGACTGATCTCTTTCAGGTATTTCCAAACATTTCATGCTTTAATTGTATTCCCAGAAAAGCACCTTCCATCTACAAGCCACATTCATTTAATCTTATATTGATTTTAAATGAAACTTCCTGTTTCTGTGACTACACTAATCAATTAACTTCTTGTAAGTGGCAAGACAATTTTCTCTATTCTTTGTTTCCAAAGAAACCTAAATATATTCTTCCTCCAAAAGAGCTAATATTGACCATACCTGTCAAGAAAAATACACTGTGTTGATCAAAACATTTTATGCCTTTTATATTTTGAAAATGTTTGGTATTCTTTACAGGGAAATTATACAAAACTCCCTTTGTGTCAAAACTGAATGCCTTGTCAATGTATATTGATATTTATAAAAGGTCTCCTAGATACTAACAAAACCTACTTTTACCTTAGCCCTACATGCTATATCCACAAGAACTGAGTCAGTATGCAGTCAAGGAGGTTATTCATCAGAGAGCAGACAATGGCTCTGCTGGGGGGTATCAACAAAGTACAAAAACAGAACAGTCATTTGTAACTTCTTTAACTAGAAGTGAACATTCATATTATAGACATTTCACTTATATTCAAAGGGGAGGATTTTGAGTTACTTTAATCTTTTGCTACCTAATATTTCTTTGTTTAAATCCAGAAATCAACAATAACAGCAAACCTAAGACTTGGGAAAGGCATTGATGTCCTGACTCAGGTAACTAGACTCAACAGTAAGCATCCACTGAGAAAATTTGACTAAGAACCTTAAACTCACTGGAGTTTCAATTCCAACTGTAAATGAATTTGATTAATTTAGGGGTAAGTTTAGGGGTCCTCAATATCTAGTTTCTTATTCTTTTGCTGTATATTTTTTTCTTCTACTCAGAGAATCAAAGCATAAAAGTGATCAAGACACTTTCCTGCCCCAATTCTCCTCTGTGTGGGGAGCACTGACCAAATGGCACAGCTTGAAATCTTCTATCCCAGTGATTCAGCCTTCCTCCCCAAGTTCATACTCCTGCAGTCATATCAGAACAGATTCATTATGTATCTCCAACTCTCCCTAGTTCTAGTTGATTTGTTCAAAGTCCTTTCTGAGTACCTTCACCTAAAGCCCGTTCCTGCCCTTGTCCCTTTAGCAAACTTTAAAAACCTTCAAAGCCAGCAAACACGGTCTTCACAAACAGCACCTTTTCAGCTATGGCTGGAGTACTTCATCAAATAACTAGAAACTAAATTTCTTCAAGGAACATAATCTCTCTTTATTCTGGCTTTCCAATTGAAAGAGTATTTTTATATCTATTGTGAAATATATAGATGCCTTTTAACCACATGGAATAAACATAAAATGTAATTATTTATATACAATGTAAACATAAAAATAAACTTCAGATTCCCAAATTCAAACAACTGTATCATCTCATATTGAGAGATTGCTGTTTATCAATTCTCAAATTTCTAAAAAAGAATTTACCATCCTGACAACTAAAAGACACGCTACCTGAAAAATCATCTGATCCACACCAACTTTAGCTAAGATATCACCTGGTAGGTGCAAGATGTATCATTCATAATAGCACTTTAAATTAGTGTAAAGACCTAGAACGAGATTCAAGCAAGGTATGTAATTTCACAGGTACTTGATGAATGGCAGGACTACCATCTGGATCTAGTTCTGTTGGCTCCTCAGCATCCCTGCATCCATTGTTTTGCTATGAGCTCTCAGGTGACTTTGTACTGTGATCACAAGTATACCAATAGTACTTCCCGTATATTCTGTATAAAGTGGAAATGAGATCTTAACTCTATCCAAGTTACTCAAAATAGTTTATTTTATGAAAAAAGGGGGACTGATTATATGAAGTCAAATTACATAGATGACTAAAGGGGAAGAGAGACAGGACCTCAAAATAATAACATTCCATTAATTAAAATAAAATAACCATCTTCCATTAGGCTCACTGGTAGCCTTTCTTATTTTTGGTTCAACACCTGAAAATATTATTTATATTTATCTAAGTAAAAGTCACATTATGACAGAACTATAGTATGCTATTGCTGAATTAATACAAAGTTCACATTTCTCAATGGCCCTTATTGCTTTAGTGGGGGAGGGGGGAGTAAAGCTGTGGTAGTCGTGGTAATAGTCCCAGTCCTCATGGTTGTTGGGATAAGAACCTAAAATAGTGTGTCTTTATTTCAAACATGTCTCCAACTCATATTTATCTTGAGAAAATGCTAATATTATATCTTTATTGGAATATATAACAATGCTCATTAATAGTTTCTTTTCCACATAGTAAATGCAAGCTAAATTAGAAACTTAATATTAAAAATCATATTTTATTACTTCACTATGAGACTAACCATAAGTTTAGATGTGTCCTAATGAAAAACTTTTAGCAATTTTAGGATGTGGAATCACCAGCATTTTAGAGGTACATGTACAACAGACACAGATTCAAGAATCTATTTGAACTGAAGATAATTTGGAGTTCAAGTTCATTGTCCTGTGTGGTAATTCAAATGCCCACGCCCATAGACTCAAATGTCTGACTATTTGATTCAGTTAGTAGAGTTGTTTGGTTAGGTTTAGAAAGTGTTGTCTTATAAGAGGAGGTGTGCCTTTTATTGAGAATTTATTATTGAAAATTTAAAGACTCACAATTTCTGCTTCTCTCTGTTCTTATGCTTGCAGTTCAAGATGTGAGCTCTCAATCTCCTGCTGAAGCCACCATGCTTGCATTCTGTCATCATGGTCTTTTAATTTCCTAGAAACTATAACTCCTTCTCCCATATGTACATTGCTGAGGGTGTTTTATCTCAGCAGCAGAACAGTAACTAATACATTGTGTCAAACGTATTCTCCGAAAGACCTCCTTTCTTTTAAATATTTTCTGGTTGTCAATCCAGATTCTTAAGCCTGTTTACTGAGTCTACATTTTGGAGAAAATAGATGGAATAAAGAGAAGGAAGCCTCCTTTGTACAGTTAAGCTTGTTCAGGAAATAGAAAGCATTTCCTGTTCTAGACACAAACAAACTTTTAATCTGACTGACTGTAGCTCTTGCCAGGTGCACACCAAACACTTGAAGCTCTAACAATAATCACAGCAAGAACTTCCTTTACATCTCTAGGCTGCTTGTTTTCCAGCAATGACTTTTGAAGTTATTAATGGCTCCCATCCATCATGAATTGGATGTCAATGACTTCTCCATCTTTCCTACAGCAGAAAGTCTACCCCAGAATTCACATAAATGAAAATGAGAACAGTGCTACATAGAAATAAGAATGGGGTGAGGTGACAGTTCTTTATTTAGTGGTATTTGGTGATAATCAGTTTTCTTCACAAGTTCAGGAACACTTTATGGATTGCCAGAAAAGGAAACAATGTAAGATATGTACGTTGTACACCATGCATTTTCCTTGCTTTTTCTCAGGCTTATTAACTGTCTCTATGGTGTTATGAAAGGATAAGTCAGTAGCAAGGCTGAGTCACCAAGAGCAAGTCAGGACAGTCAGGATGCTTGCTTCAGGAAATGTCTATGTGGAGATCAATGCGGCTTATTCAGTACAAAGGGAGGCCACAGACTGTGAAATAAATTTGGTTAAGATGTCCTGCAGCCTATAGGAGGCTCCCATTCATTGTTAAGAAGTGGGTGGATATCATTTTAGCTGTCATCAGACACCAGTAGAGATGGAGGGAGATATATATTGTTTTGGTTTATTTACCACTAAAAGAAAATGTAGCATCTTTCCTAAAAAAAATTAAGCATATAATTTATTTTAAAATAAAAGATATTCTGACTGATGGAAAATGTTAATCTGTATATTTCTAAAACATGTGTTGGGAATACAGGTAATAAATACTGAATAATATAATTTTAGTAAACTTATAAATGTTCTCGGAACTCAAAACTACTTCCCCAAATTATGCAAGTAGAACATATATATATATGTACATATATATACATATATACAGACACATACATAAAAAAGAGAGAGATCCTAAAAGAACAACAGTTTACCAAGAGCAGGATTATGAATGGCATGCATAAGGACTCATTTCCAACTTTATAATTCTCAACAAGTTAAATGTTATTCCCTAAAAAGACTCACTACTGCTGCATAACTTCTATATTAATGCCCTTTCTACTGACGAAAAAAAAAAACAAGTAATAATTCCAATTACATCTAAAACAATATTTCAAAATAAAGATTTCTATACCTTAAAGAGCAGTAAAGTCATAGATTGTTAATTATAGACAAAACAACATGATTTAATCTCAAATTTATTACTTTAATAGTCATTACACAAAATTTTGTTAATTTGCTAACATCACAGAAAATGAAAAGAAACAAACAAAAAAAAGACAAGCTAAATACTAATGCATCAAAAACAATAGTATAAAGGTGCATGTTCCTGCTATTGAGACAAAAATCTCCACTCAACCCTTGCACTTATGTGTAGATTTAGAGCCCGGCTTCTGCTTCAAATCACAGGCCTCACTTCTTAGAAAGTCCTACCCTTGTTTTTTTCTCATTCAATCTGTTACTGTCTTTAAGATGTGTGCTAAAACACAAACTATATCTTTTTGGTTTTAGTTTTCATTATTCTTAAAGCACCTAATATTCTAGCATATTAGATAAGTAAAATACAGAGAACAAGGAAATAACAATATCAGTAAATCCTTACCTGGAGGCCTTCAATGGCAAGTCGCAGCATGCTTGGCGTAAGCTTAGAGGCTTGCTTGAAGGTAAAATTACTCCAGTCTATGATCAAAACAAATCCATTTACTTGTAGCTCAGGATCTTCAATCATGGCTTCTAAAGAAAGTAAGATGGCACGCAAAATATCCACCAGTGTGTACCTATCAGCAACAGAGAGGTACTGAGTTAAAGCTAACAGCCACTTTTCATAGCCACTTGGGTAAAAAAATATTAGGTTTTATATTTGGGTGGAGTTTGGGGGACATGTTTATTTGGGGAACCAAATAAACATGTACTGTTTTAATTATTTTGGGGGGGTTGGTTTTTTTTTTTTTTTTAGCAAACTAAAGATCCTTTAAAAGACCTCAATATTTTTTTAGGAAATGATTTTTGTTGTATATGGTTTTTTTACTTTATTTTTTATTTAAAGTACACTGTTCCCCCTTTTTCCCTTCTTGCAACTTATTCTAGGTTCCTCCCATCCATTCCTCAGAGAGGGTAAGTCAACCGGGTGAGTCAATGCAGTCAATTTTTGTGTATGGTTGTTTTTAAGAAGAGAGTGACTTTGAATGGGCTATGAGAACAAAGTAGACATTAGGCAGACTATAGCAATGGTTCAACAACTAAGAGGATGAGGAACATGTTCTTTGCTTGCACAAAAGTCAAATTCACTTCCCAACACCCATGTTCATGACCTTCTATAACTTCATCTCTAGAGAGATCCAATGGCTCATGTATCTGTGGGAATTGGCACTCATGTGCACATAGTGCCCCCCACACTAAAAACGCATAACTTAAAATAATAAAAATAAAGTTTATAAAGGAAGCAAATATTCTACCCTAATAAACAACAATGCTTTTGAAAATACGACAGCTTGTTTAAAATTTTACAACATTTTTATTTTTCTCTAGGCCATATAGGCATCTGAGCATTCCGCCAACTGAGGATAAAATAAATTTTGTAAATGTGTAAATCATGAACATGTACAAACACTTTTTATAGCCAATAAATACAAATGTTTACATAGCTTCTGTACTTCATTAGACATAGAAAGTCATTAATAGATACTTAAATAGAGACACTAAGCTATAGGTAAGAGACTTAGACATCATATACAAGTCCTCTGCCTTATTAGAAAAGAGACTTGAGCATCTTCAAATTCCAGTTTCTATGTAGAATGCTGAAACCAATGGTCAAAGACACTGGGAGATGATTATGCTTGAAAAATTTGAGAATGAGATAAAGTGTCTCACCCAAAAAAACAAGAACATTTTATGTGAGAACTATATTTAAAAATTATATCTCAGTAATTGTTTCTTCTGTGTTTTTCTCAGAAACATAAAAAATAAAGAAGACAGGAAATGGATTTTTAAAACAATAAATAAAAACAATAGGGTTAGGGTTTGGGTTAGAAATCCATAAGAAAATCCATACCTCTATTATAAACTAATCCATTCAAATTTAAGAATTAGGATCTGTAGTTTTACTGCCTTATACTTAGCACAGTGCCTTGACATGATCTAGAAACCCAATAGGTAGACAAATTCCTATAAAACAGAATAAGAGATGAGTGCAAGAACACTTGCTATAGGTCACCTCAGTGAAAAATGTCAAATTTGAGCAGAAATTTTAGAGGTAAGCTTATGAAAAGTTGGTACTTACTTGGATATGAAAAATAATACTGAAGAAAAATGAAGGATAACACAGAGAGTGCAGCTTCAGTCACTGAGAAAATAGTAAAAAAAAAAAAATCTTTAATAAGAATCAGCTGTGTAGATGAGCAAACATAGAGGTGGTTTGAAAATTAATTTTTGAAGAAAGCCTGTTGTAGTTGAGAAATGTAGTGTACCCAGAAAGATACATTGAAAAAACACCTGAAAACTGACCTCCTAAACTTAGGAGAGAGCTCAAAGATGAAAATATTGGAACCAGAAGAAAATAAACTCTACAATCAAAGGAGTTATGAGATAAGACACCACTGAAAGCTGTTCTAAGAAAAAAATTGCTAGGAATGTCATACTTTAAGGTGAGCCAGAAAGTTTATGAAGAACATTGACAATCTAATTTTTAAGCAATAGCATTTTATTTTGGTCCTTTTATCTGGAGAAATTTAACTGGAGATTTCCAGAAAGGAGTGTAAGGAAAGTTGGAACTAGGAGCAAAGAAATGAAGAATGTGTAAATTAGAGTAGAAACTATATCATTCGATAGAAGAGATGGGATTGCCGGGATGACCATGTGCATTTAAAAAGAAGTTATTTGGATTCCAAACTGTGTACAGAGCAAACTCAGAGGTGAGGGAACCTTAGCTCCTGGGCTGACTCAAGGAGAATCCATCTCCTGGTCAGGTTCACGTCCAGGGTCCAGATGGCTAGCTTACTGGCCCTAGACTAAAACTGGAAGGGTATTTCCCCAGTGAATCCTAGTAGAAGGGACCTCCTTTGGCCTAGCCCACCTACAGGGCAAGCTGCATCATTACAGACAGATGGACTCTGAACCTTGCTCAGAGCAAACTCAGAGGTGAGGGAACTTCAGTTCCTGGGCAGCCTCACAAAGAATTTCTCTCCTGGGGCCAGGGTCAAGGCCAGGGTAAGATCTCAGACTCTCAGTTAGCTAACTGGCCTTAGGCTAAAACTAGAAGAGTATTTCCCCAGCAATTCCTAGCAGAAAGGAACTCTGGACTGTCTCTGCCTCAGGGTGATCTGCTGCACCATAGAAGGACAGACAGATGCCTTTGAAATGCAGATAAAAGCAATAAAAAAGGCATGAAGTGAAGCCAAGGTGGAAATAGAAAATCTGAAGAAAAGAGACAGAACTTCAGATACAAGCATAACCAACAGAATCCAAGAGATGTAAGAGAGAATCTCTGGAGCAGAAGTCACAATAGAGGAAATAGATACATCAGCCAAAAAAAAAACAATAAAAGCATAAAAGCCATAACACAAAATGTTCAAGAAATTTGGGACACCATGAAAAGAACTAACCTGAGAATAATAGGAAGAGATGAAGAAGAATACCAGCTCAAAGGCACAGGTAGTAAAATAATAAAATCCAATAAAATCATAGAAGAAAACATTCCCAACCTAAAGAAGTAAATGCTTATAAAGTTACAAGAAGCTTACAGAACAACAAATTAGACCCCCCCCAAAAGGTCTGCCTGTCACATAATAACCAAGGTACAAAACAAACAAAAGATTGTAAGAGCTGCAAAAGAAAAGGGCCAACTTACCTATAAAGGCCGACCCATCAGAATAACTGCTGAGTATTCAATGGAAACAATGAAAGCAAGAAAGTCCTGGTTAGAAGTTAAACAGACACAAAAATAGCATGGCTGCCAATGCAGACTACTATACCCAGCATAAGTATAAATCACCATAGATGAAGTAAACAAGATATTCCACGACAAAATCAAACTTAAACAATACCAGTCCAGAAATCCGGCCCTTCAGAAAGCATTAGAGGGAAAACTCCAACCTCAGGATCCCATATACACCCATGAAACCACAAACAATTGATAATCACACAGAAGAAAAGCCCAAAGAAAGGAAAAATACATATAAGCTACCACCTAAAATAACAGAAAGTAACAATCAGTGGTCACTAATATCCCTTAATATCAATGGACTCAATTCACCTATGAAAAGACACACACTAACATGATAGATACAAAAACAGAAACCATCCTTCTGCTGCATTCAAGAAACACACCTCAAACCCAAAGACAGACAGACTCAGAGTAAAGAGTTGGGAAAAAATTTCCAATCAAATGGCCCCAAGTAACAAGCGAGGGTTGCCATCCTAATATCTAACAAAGTAGAATTCAAACTAAAATCAATTAGAAGAGACCTGGATGGACATTACTTATTTATCTCAGGAAAAATTGATGAAGATGAGATTTCAATCCTGAATACTTATACCCCTAATATACTGGCACCTACATATGTAAATGGAACACTACTAAAACTCTAACCCCACATGAGTTCTCACAATCTAATTATGGAAGACTTCAATACTCCATTTTCAACATTGGATAGGTCAACCAGGCAGACTCAACAGAGAAATAAGGGGTCTAACACACATTATGATGCAAATGGATTTAATAGATATTTACAGAAGCTTTCATCCAAACACAAAGGAATATACGTATTTCTCAGCACCACATGGAACTTTCTCTAAAATTGACCACATAACTGGTCATAAAGCAAATATCAATAGATATAAAAAAAATTGAAATAATCCCTTGTATCACATCGCACCACCATGGTCTAAAGTTAGAGATCAACAACATCAAAAATCACAAAAAGCCTTCCAACTCATGGAAACTAAATATCACTCAACTGAACCACCTCTGGGTCAAGGAAGAAATTACAAGAGATAAGAAAGACTTTCTAACCCTAACCCTAACAAAAATGAATCCACAACATACCCAAACTTATGGGACACAATCAAAGCAGTCTTAAGAGAAATATTCATAGCACTAGATGCCTATATGAAAAGCCTAGAGAAATCCCACACTAGAGAACTAACAGCAGAGCTGAAAACCTTAGAACAATTAGAAACAAACTCACCTAGAAGGAGTAGACAGCAGGAAATAATCAAACTTAGAGCTGAAATCAATACAATTGAAACAAAAAAAAAAACAATACAAAGAATCAATAAATCAAAGAGTTGGTTCTTTGAGAAATTCAACAAGATAGATAAACCCTTATCCAAACTAACCCAACAGCAGAGAGAGTGTTCAAATCAACAAAATCAGAAATGAAAAGGGGGACATAACAACAGACCCTCCAGGAAATCCAGAGAATTATCAGGTATTACAAAGAAAGTCTATACTCCACAAAAATGGAAAACCTAGAAGAAATGGACAGGTTTCTCAACAGGTGCCACTTACCAAAATTAAATCAAGATCAGATTAATTACCTAAAGAGACCTATAACTACAAAGGAAATTGAAGCTCTCATTCATTAAAAGCCTCCCAAGTTTAAAAAAGCCTAGGTCCAGACGGTTTCAGTGCAGAATTCTACCAGACATTACAAAAGAGCTAATACCAATATTCCTCAAACTGTTCCATACAGTAGAAACCAAAGGACTATTACCAAATTTTTTTTCAGGCTACAATATTCCTAATAACCAAGCCACACAAAGATGCAAAAAAGACAGAGAATTATAGACCAATTTCCCTCATGAATATTGATGCTAAAATTCTCAACAAAATTCTGGCAAACCGTATACAACAACATATAAAAAATATCCAACAAGATCCAGTAGGCTTCATCCCAGAAATGCAGGGATGGTTCAACATACAGAAAATTGTAAATGTTATCCAACATATAAACAAACAAAATGAGGAAAACCACATGATCATATCCTTAGACGCTGAAAAAGCCTTTGACAAAATCTAACACTCCTTTATGATAAAAGTCCTGGAGAGATCAGAAATACAGGGAAAATACTTAAATATAATAAAGGCTATTTACAAGTAGCTGACAGCCAACATCAAACTAAATGGAGAAATACTCAAAGCAATTCCACTTAAATCAGGAATTACACAAGGCTGTCCTCTCTCCCCTTATCTATTCAATAAAGTTCTCGAAGTTTTAGCTAAAGCAATAAGAGAATGAAAAGAGATTAAGGGGATACAAACTGGAAAAGAAGAAGTCAAACTATCTCTATTTGCAGATGATATGATTGTATACATAAGTAATCCAAAAAAAATCCACCAGGGAATTTCTACAACTGATAAATGCCTTCAGCAGTATAGCAGGATACAAGATTAACTAAAAAAAAATCAGTAGTGGGAGAATACCTAAATATAATTAAGGCGATTTACAAGAAGCCGACAGCCAGTATCAAACTTAATGGAGAAAAACTCAAAGAAATCCCACTAAAGTCAGGAACTAGACAAGGATGTCCTCTCTCCCCTTATCTATTCAATATAGTTCTCGAAGTTTTAGCTAAAGCAATAAGGGAACGAAAAGAGATTAAGGGCATACAAACTG
>PVIH01001846.1:0-214087 GCA_004025045.1 Sigmodon hispidus
CTGTTCCTCCAACCAAAAGGGCCAAGAGCCTTTCTAAGCCCCACCTTAAACTTAAAGCCTCTTTATCAATTAAAAATCGGAAGTCAGACATCGGGGTAAGAACCTTAATGATCAGAGAAGCTGCTGAGATGCCACAAGACATCTGTCTCCTCTGTTCCTCCAACCAAAAGGGCCAAGAGCCTTTCTAAGCCCCACCTTACTACTTCTGGTCTATCTATCTGTCTTCAGTTGTCCAAAACCTGTATGCTTAATTTTGTTTGGTTAGTGGCTAGCCTTGTCTTCTGATTCAAAACAAACCTTATTGCCAGAATACAATCAAAATTTCACACAACACCAGTCAGTTGAATTTGTGTTCAAAGCCCATTTTGCTTCCTTGGAAGACTGAACCTCAGCCTTGCAGGCTGCTTCCACATCTGCCAACCCTGTGCTGTGCTCACACTAAGGCTTGCTTAATGTGTTTTGACTGAATAACCCAAACACACTTTGCAAAATAAAAAAATAACATTTAATTAACTCAGTGCAGCTGTGAAATCATCCTGTGTTGATATTACTCATATAACTTCCCTCGATGCACAAAATATTTCTGTGCTTAGACATATGATAGTAGCCTGCCAGGGTGGAGCTGGGATGCTTGCAGTTTTCTGATGCGCATTAGTTGCTACAGGTAGAGACTGCATAATATATGGAATATTTGTTACCTGCATCATGTTGTCCCCCAAAGAAACTATTGCGGTTCTCCTAGTGAGTACTTCAAGGACCAATTCAGAGAAGTCATTATGTGACTTAAATTTTAGTTTGTGGATCCTTTTCCTTTTTTGGATGTTGTCTTATTTTAAAAAAGAAACCTGAGAAATTCTTGAGATTTTTTTCATATAATTTGATCAATTAAATGCTTAGAGACTATTACTGTGATGAATCTTGACATCTAATTTTACTGAACAATGCAGTTTATGTGGTATTTGACATTGAGGAATACATGTGGCTTTTTATATAAAGGACTAAAATTTTTGATGCATTGAAAAATCTGTGCCACTTTGAATGGCACACAGCACTTCTGAACCAGAACTTTTCTAAGAGGACAGTTAGTTCCCATAACTCTCTATTTGTCATCATCATAAATCATTGATATTATGAAGATTCTGGTTGTGAATCTAGTCATAGCTTGACGTTTTTGGTACTTATAATCTGTTCTATTCACCAAGAAGCATTCAAAGAATATAGAAAGCAAGAGCTTTGACTTTGCATCTCCTTTGTCCTTTGGAGCAGCTCTGCTTTCTTTGGGTATCCATCATTCAGTCACTATTTATTGAGGTGCCAGGGATCAGCACCAGTGACTGTGTAGTCAAGAAATATGCTATAGATGGCAGATTTAATGCTACTCTAAAGATTAATTTCTTTTGTACCTGGTGGATGATAGGAGATTGCTTGGGAAGTTGGACATAGTCTTTATGGGGAGATAATAAATAGCCCTTCCTCCTTGGGCACCACACAGTAGACCCAACAGCTAGGGTGGTTCCGGTAATCACAGTCACCAACAAATGTGCATCAAGGCCTAGATGAGTCATGTCTACTCAACCATACCATAACAGCAACCATTTCTTTCTATTTTGGTCCATCACAAGCAATCTGCTGTGCTGAGTGATGCTTAGGCCAGAATTCTCCATCCCTATCTTCTATCAAATATACTTCACATGGTATTTCACATCTACTCTGTGGAAGGGCACCACAAAACACCCGGGGAGAGGAAAAGAATGGCAGAGTGGGACACACAGTGTATGTTATAAATCATTAATAGTATTTTCTTCTTCAGTCAGAGGCTTCAGTGGTGACCCAACAAAACCGCACACAGAGTGACTCATCTGAAGTATGGATCATGCAAAAGGGCAATTTAAAAATCCTGTTTAGATTTTTCCAGTTGGTCTCTGCCTTACTTGAGCTAAATTTTCTGGAGACAGAAGTATATATAGCCCTCACTTCAGAAAGCTCACCTGTTCAGAGTTGCTAACTAAATGGGCATGAAGTAGCAGGAAACAAAGCCAGATCACAGCTAAGTGTAAAAGTTCATGCTACAACAATTTGACTTGGCCATTGAGAAGATAAAAGGGGTCGAATACCATGATCTTCACAGCTCTGGATTTGCCCTGACTGTGGTGATGGAGAAATAAAGAAATGCCAGACAAATGTACAGAAAACTGGGGATTGAATGGACTCTGTGCTCTGATGGAGACACACCAGAAGCCCAGGAATCTTGTCATATGTATTCTATACAGCTGGCTGAGGTGGTGAGTCTAGTGTATATAATGGAACTAAGAGGCAGGTTAGCTAATTGGTGGGGGTCTTTGTAGGAGATAGTCTCAGCCTGCAGTCACCAGGGAGGAGAAAATTGTGGCTGATAATTTTTTGCATACAATGTCAACATCTGTACTCTGAGGAAGTCTATGTCATTGCAATGGGTCTGACACATTGGGCCATTAACATGGCTGTGCTCATGTTACACACATTCACTCGGGACTTCATTGCTCCCACAGACAAGGGAGATTTGCAAAAGATGGAGGACATGAGGTGGATTTTTAAAAAAGGCCATTGAAAAGCATGGCAAGACATCATCACCACTGGTAACATAACCCTCTACATTTGGGAGCATGTAAATACATAAACCCTTACATTCCAGATCAATCTATCCAGTCCCTGACAAAAACTATGGCTTGTACTGAAAGATTAGAAATTATCTAAGAGTACTCAGTGAGCTTGCTCGCTAGAATTTCTTCAGGAAAGAAGCACCAGCCGTGAGCATGGGCTGTAGACAGCCTGAGCCCAGGAAAGGACTCTTAGACCTGAAACCAGAAAGTCTGGAAAGAAACAAAATGATAAAGTTTGTTTGTAAGTCACAGAAACCTGCTCAAATGGAGTTCAGTCCATCTTGGTCTGCTATGAACATGGGGAACAAGAGGTCATAGAGAAATCTCTGTTTTAATTTGCATTCTGGGTAACTGCTCCTAGGCAAACAATCATAAGCCTGCCTCCTGTTTTGTTACATTGCCTCAATGACATCAAGTTTATGGTATGGGGGGGTAATGCCCTATTTTCTTTTAAAGTGAGTAAAATAAATGTTAAGAGAAATGTTCTTTATTCAGTCATATAGATGAATGAACACATCCCTATTCACGCAGTGAGATTGAAGAACAAACCTGAGAACCCATCTGCATAGCTATCAGCAAGATTCTGTTCATCATAACTAAATGCTTCCTGTGCCTGGGGCTTTCTGCAAAGCATCACAGTAAGTCACAGAATATAATGATCAATAATATTAAAATCTATGAGGAAATGTATCTGTGGATATGAAATCCATTTTGCATTGCTTAGGTGAGAAAACAGTTCCCTAGGAGAATTCTAGAACTTTCTCATTAGTGTAGAATTTCCTTTATCTTTGTTTTTCAAGACGGTTTCTCTGTGTAGCTCTGAAGGCTATACTAGAACTTGCATTGTAGACCAGACTGTAGATCAAACTGGCCTCGAACTCACAGAGATCCTCCTGCATCTGCCTCCCAAGTGCTGGGATTAAAGGCATGTGCCACCATAGTGGGCCTTGAAGGCTGATTTTTACTTTTCTATTTTTTTTTGTTAATTTGGGGGTCTTCCACTTCTTCCTGTTTGAAATTTTTTGTTTGATGAGTTAAGAAAACACACATACACACACACACATACAAAGGCACACAAGAAAAAGAAACTTTACCAAAACAATTGTATATTTTTTGCTAAAATGTTGTTAATCTTCCTGAGTTGTCTCAGTGACCAAATTTTTTACCTTTTCAATTTTCCAAATGAAAACTATTTTAAAAGATGTGAGCTCCAAGGAAACGCTACTAACCCACATCCCTGCAGCTTAGAAGCTCCAACTATCTGGCTCCCACCTCAGGACCACAGAAAGGCATCCAGCTAGAAATTGGTCAGGACTACGGAGGGAGTCGGGAACTAGCCAGTCTAGCCAGGACAGGCTGTCCCAGATGAGACCTGAGAAGCAGAGGATCTGAGTAAGCGGCAAAGGAAGGCAGGCCCAGCAAAGGGAATCTGACATTTCTTACAGCTAGAGGGAGGAAACTAGATGGCAGAATGGTGGCTTCAAAGGACCTCACAGAGTCTCAGCCACCCTCAGATCAGATCTGAGTGTTACACTGTAAGTGGCAAAAGTTTGGGCATGTAAAAACACCTTTTCTGGCTTCTGGTAACATCAGATTTTGGATTAAAGACTGGAAGCATTCAGAGGATGTCAGGAGGAAATTAAAGTTGGTACATGAGGTTGGGGAGGGGGATCATGGATGTAGGAGGTGTCGGGACAGAGCTATAGGAACTAACACTGAATTCACTGTGGCGTCCCTGAGCACTGTCTTCCTGACCCACAGAGGACTTGCTGCTATGAAGCCTGTTGGCATAGAATCATGATTTTCCACCACTGGCAACAAAAGCATCATGAGGAATCCACCTATATTTAATGAGCTTAGGCATGTGCCAGATGGGGCGACTCTGTGCATGTTACTTTGTCTAGTCCTCACACAACCCCAGACAGACATCCCATTGTCGCATCTGATTGCAAAATGAGGCTTAGAGGCCAGGGAAGGTAGAAAAACCTGCCCAGGTTACACACATGCTGAGGAACCGTGTGTTTGTAAGATGGTAGACCTTCTGACTCCAGGCTAGCGCCCTACATGTTTTCAATGTGATATCAGGTAACATGTATGATTTCTCGGATGATACATTTGTCCATGAATTATTAACCGATGGCCAGAAAGAATCTGATAGTAATTCTAATTGTGATTCTGAATTGCATTCTATACTCCGCTCATACTGGTCTCTGCAGAGGCAAACTGTGGAAAGAGGATTACAGCAGAGCATGGCGTATGAATGAGCAAGGCAGCCATGAAAGCCCTGCTCCTGGACTTCATGGTGTGAGACATGGGCAGCGTGCTCGACCTGCTGAGCATTCCTCTCTTGTGAACGGGGCCTTGGGATGTTGGGTCTTACAGAGCTAGTGCAGACCAAAGGAACTTGTAGCACAAGGCATGGTTGCTTTCTCTCATAGGTGGCAGACAAACGCTACTGATGGACAGCACAATATGACCCTGGCCAGCAGCACTAGCTTGGAGTTCAGGCTGACCAGGGTTCTGATCTTAAAATTTCCCACTTTCCCTCTAGTATGAAGATATTCATACACTTACCCATATCATCTCTATCTTCTGTCTATTAATGCTTGTCTACCCTCTGTATAATTTAATCTGTCATGAGTTTGCTGAGAGGAAGCTGATTTACACTTGCAAACATACAACAGTCCCCCTGGAAACCACAATCTGCTACAGGAACAAAAAAGGACAATATATAAGGCACTATGATATGTTCGAGGATGGAGGAGTCAGGATTTTGATGGAACCATAGAGAATCACCCTCAGCATCTCTTGAATACAGGGCTTGCACTAAAGACACTTCCAAGATGAACCTTAGACCACAAGGTGAGTGGAAGTGAGCCAGATAGAGTCAGCAGCTGGGAGTGCACAGGGGAACAGTAGTAGAGGTCTAAGCTAACTGGCAAAGTGGAATCTGTTATTGCTTAATACCAGGTCTCTCAGTGTGCACCTGCTCAGTTAATGATAGTGTTGTCCTTACTTTAGATCATTTGAAATATAGTACTTGCAATGCTGGAGAGATGGCTTAGCAATTAAGAACACTGTCTACTTTTTCTGAGGCCCAGGTTCAATTCCCAGCACCTGCATGGCAGCTCATCACTATAACTCCAGTTCCAGGAAATCTGACACCCTCATATAGATATACAGCCAGGCAAAATGTAAGTGCACATGGAATACAGTACTTGCTTATTGAAGTTCAAGGATAATGTACACTCTCAAGTGGTCTCCTGAATGTCCTCCAGCTTTCTTTATACTCATCTAAAGAACCACCATCGTCCTTGACCCCTCTGCTCCTATAATCCTCTCCCTTCTATGTAAGACCCACTTTTAATCAGGATATTTTGAAGTGGGAAGATACATCTTTAATCTGGGTGGCACCTGTTGACACACTATACAAATGATATGGAAGAAGAAAGCGTCTTCTCTTTGCTTTTTCCTATCACTTTTGCTAGCAAGGTTATTTCTTCACTGGCATTACAGCCTAATTCTTCAGAATCCAAAGTATATAGAGGACTGATCAAGACACTCAGCCTCATGAAATGAACAACTACTAGATTCTTGGACCATCTGTTGGTAGGCAGATTGTTGGACAAGTTGAACCCCAGCCTGTAAGCCATTCAAATAAATCTCATACTTATATATATATATTAACTTCCATGGGATTTATTATTTTAATACATATCTATATATAATTATATACTTTTATTATAAATAACTATACAAAATAAATTAAATAAAAATTAAAAAAAAGAACCACCATCATACTCTAGCTGTGTTCTTTGGCACTGTGGCAGAAATGCCAAGTTTCATGTCACTGTGGATGGCCAATGGCAGGTTGTACATTGCTTCCCAGAGAGAATAAATGAAGGCTAGTGATTTTCTGAGCCTCAGAAAACATTTATGGATCCCCCCAGTGGTCTCAAGATTTTTTAGATCTTGTAACCGTAAGAAAAGAAATACAACACAGGTGGTAACTGTGTCTGATTCTCTGAACGCACTGACTCTTGGGAAATCAGTACTCAGTTCTTATAACTGCACTTTGAGAGAGACATGAGCAAAGTCAAACATGGCTAGAAACATTCATGTGGAGGTAGTGCAGCTTACTATGTTATAGGAAGCCAATGTGTTTGCCACATGTGTTGAAAGGGCAGCAATGTCATTATAGCGGTGTTAATGGGGTTGCTGGATCTGAAAAGCTGTGAGGTAAGACAGATACTGAGCACATGATACTGGCTTCCTTATCATGCTTGACCAGGGGCAGTGAGATGGCTCTGTGGGCAAAGATGGTTAGAGTTTAATCTCCAGGATCTCCATGGTGTAAGAAGAGAACTGATTCCTGAAAGTTATTGTGTTACCTCCACACGCATGCTGTGACATAAACACACCCACACAATAAACAAACAAACATAAGTACATAAATGTAAAAATGTTTTAAAGGAGTTCAGGTTGGACTTATAGAACACTCAAATCAGAAATGAGAAGTCGTACTAAGCACTGTTGAGGAAGATGGACAGCAATGACCTCCTCCATTGCTGCTGTTAGTGGACCCACTCTGTAAAATGGACTGCCTTATAGAGGTGAGGACACACACTTGTGTGAACCCCAGCAGCTCTACTCCTAGAGAAGTACAAGTGTGAAGGAGACAAGGGACTCAGTGTGGATGTTCACTGTAGGATTTTTCCTTGTCACCAACGCCTGAAGCAGACAAGTAGTTTTCCGACAGAAGGTGGACGGACTGTGATACATTCACTACGCATAGTTCAGACTGACTCTAGACAGTAATGAGAAAAATCTGTCATGCCACAGCCAATGTTAGGAACTTCTCACTGTATTATACAAAGTGGATCAAGTTTTAAAAAAACATACATTGTATGATTTAATTCATACAAAGTTCAAAATCAACTCTAAAATTACTTTAGAGATGTGTACACAGATGGTGAACCTCTAATGAAAAGAAGAAGGTGAGTCAGGACACTGGAGAAGAATCCCTGGAATCTTCAGGAGCCTCTCACTATTCTATATATTGCTTGGCCTGGGAGATGATGCCTGTGTGTTTTGTAATGCATTATTTATTCATTTAAATTTTCTTCACGTTTTCAGTATGTGATTTTACAAAAGCAAATGTGTTATAAAAGTTGTAAATCTTTGGACAAGTGGTGTCTGGTAGAGCAGATCATTAATAAGATTGTTTAGTGGACTTCTGGTGAGAAAATATTTCTTAGTGTCTCTCTAGCAGATGCCTAACTTATTTCTAATCCAAGCCCTCTGCCCCCGACTGGTTTGACTATAACCAGGAAAAACTTCTAAATAAGATAGCTCTGCTCCTTGGTACATATTGCATGACATGGGAAGAAAGGTTTGACCTTTGGGATAACCTGTGGCTTGTGTATAGATAACTGGTATGAGCTGCTGTGGATGAGAAACCACCAAGTTTTTGGAATCAAGGTACTTATTTCCAGAAAAACGAGAAACATTAACCAGACTTCTCAGGGACTTTTACAGATTAGAGACAAACTCTGAGACGTGCCTGCAGGTGTTTATTCTCTTCTATCTTTTAAAATATATTAAATAAAATCGAACTAAAAGCCAAACTAGACAAATGTTCATTCATGCCATTGCCTTTTGCTCTGTGTGCTGCAGATGGACCTTGTGCTTGTTTGGATTCCATGGGAAGAAATAATAAAGGCTATGGAGATGGCTCAGAGGGTAAAGGTGCCTGCTGGGAAAGCAAGAGGACCTGAGTTCAGACCCCCAGCACTTGTGTAAAAAGCCTGGCGTCTCCAGGAGTATCTATAACTCCAATGTTGTGGGGGAACTAAGATAGGAGAATTTATTAGCATTCAGACCCACTTCCTGGAATCCTGGCCTGTAAGCGAGTAATAGCCTGGCCTGCCCAGCATCCTGACACCATCCCCCCCCACTCTTTCTCTCTCTCTCCTCTTGCTAGAGGTCTCGGGCATCTCCCACCCCTTCTGTCTTCTCTCTTTCCTCCCTTTCTTCATCTCTTTTTCTCTTTTCTTATCTTTCCCCTTCTTCTCTTCTCCGTCTTTCACCTTTAATAAAGCCTGCACGTGAGTGTTGCCTGCAAGCGAGTCTTTCCCACAGCCCCCACTCACACTGACTACCACTCAGCCTTTTTTGCTTGGCATGTCTCCCTCACCCACCATGGGGCCCCTGCCTTGCACATGCCAAGGTCTCTTTCTTTTGCCATATCACAACCGGATTGCTAGGGCAAGCTAACCAGCCAGCCAAATTAAACGACACAAACAAAAGCAAACAAAAAATAAAACAAATGTAAATTTGATTCAGTGTGAGATCCTGTCTCAAGGGAATAAGCCAGAGTGATGGAGGGGATGGGCAAGGTCTTCTTTTGGCCTCTGTGCATGAGGGTGCTTGTTGCTATGGGATAATGCCCTTGCACACTGTGAAGCTTTGTTGCTAGAATTGGTTTAATAAAATGCTGATTGGAAGTATAGGTCAGGTGACCAGACTAGATGAATTCTGAGGAGAGAAAGGTGGAATTGGGAATTGCCAGCCAGATGCAGAGGAAGCAAGATGAGAAAATGTACCAAGCCACATGGCTAAACATAGATAAGAATTATGGGTTAATTTAAGTGTAAAAGCTAATTAGTAGTAAGCCTGAGCTAATGGCCAGTTTATAATTAGTGTAAGCCTCTGTGTGTTTAAAAGAATAATCTTTGGACACATATAACATTAAATATATTATACTTTAAAACTGAATTGTTTATGTACACATATATTGCCAAGGACAAAAAACAAAGATGGCAGTCAATGATGAGTGCAGTCAATAGAAGGCATTGAAGAAGGCAATAGAGATGGATTCTCACAGGAGAACTTCTAGAAGTGGAAGTGGAGCTTCTTACACCTCTTGGTTCTACAGAACTGATGGACTCCACGGTATTATCTATCACAAAACATCTCTACCCCTATGATGGTCAGACTCAATAAACAGGAATTGAATGGTGTCAACTAGGTGATGAAGGCATGTGAAAAAAAAAAAATGAAGAGGGACTCTACTAATGTAGTGGGGCTGTGAGGAAGCAGCTGGCTCAGGTCTGACTGAGCACTCAGTGTTATTGGTGTGGATCTGCAGAGGAAAGGACAGGAGCTAGATGTCTGTGAAGAGAGTCTCCACCATAATAGGAAGGCTCTGAGTCTGGGATGTACCTGGTAACTTTGAGACATGGCCAAGAATGGAGTGTCAGTTGAAATCCAGCTAGTCTTGAAGAGAGCCAAAACAAATGAGGACTATTTGCTAAAAGTTTGATTTTTTTATTGTGAGTCCTTTAGGAAGCTCTTTGGAATGTGATTTAGACAACCAGGCTTCTTTGCATGGGAAAATGAAAGAATCTACTAGGAGCAGTTGTAGATGGTCCAGGGAGATGATGACGTTAGACAGTGGCCTGCAGATGTGCATGGTTTGTGGGTGCTGATGAGAGGTGAGCCAACAGGATCTGCTGGCTGACTGTGTATAGACATGAGAGGCACACAGAACATATCTAAGGTCAGACCTGAGCAGTAGAGAGACCTCTCCATCGCTGCTGATTTAGATGGGAAAGGGGTTTTGTTATGGGAAGATCAGGACCTTTTTCTATGATTCTGTAGCTTGAGATACTCACTAGAGATCTAGCCAAGAAGTCACTAGGATCATATGATTCATTGGATTTGGTGTTGAGGAGAGGTCTGGCTTGGAAATAAAATCAGGAGCCAGCTACCACAGTTGGGGAAAAAAAAAAACCATAGTTACCATCACATTCAGGAAGGATTCCAACCCTCTCCTAACCTGAGGGATTATGTGGAAACTCTTCCTAATCACTAAGTGTCTTGCTGGTCATTGTTCATTGACAAAACTGGAGTTTAGATAACAGAGCAAAGAACTGAATAGTATAGAACAGATAGACAGGCATAAAGCCCAAGACAGGCATTAGCTGGTGAATTCTGGAATTTTTTAAAATATTTGTTTATTATGCATACAGTATACAGAAGAGGGCACCAGATCTCACTATAGATGGTTATGAGCTACCATGTGATTGCTGGGAACTGAACTCAGGACCTCTGGAAGAGCAGGCAATGCTCTTAACCTCTGAGCCACCTCTCCAGCCCCTGAATGTCTGGAATTTAATGGAAATTAGGTGGTCAAATTCTCACAAGATGGCTATTATTGCCTCTAGTTTAGGGACAGGACTTCCAAAGTCATAGTGACTTTTGAAACCCAGTCAGTGAACTGTGGTACCAGGAGTACCAGACTCTGGGATTCCAGAGCCCAGGTGTTTTCTATCAAACAGTAGGTTAAGAGACAGTGTCATAGAAACTTCTGGGATGGCAGTTTAGAAAGTCAAGCTTTACATTCCAAAAACTAGCCTGGACTAGTTTCTATAAAGTGGAGCCTGGGAGCTGGAACTGGAAATGCTTGTCACTTGAGAGCTATTCTATTAGGCCAAAAGCAGAGGATGCTAGGTATCTAAGCACCAGGTTACCTGAGATCACAAATGAGCACAATATGGTTCTGATTAATGAGGGAAGCATAGACAGGGAATTCAGGCCATTACCTCATATTATCATCCTTGGTATCAGGCCAAAAGAACTTTCAATTAAGGGGCACCATGTTATTAGCCAATGTACATAGTGTCCCAAAAGGACTTACCTTACCCTCACCCTGTGCTCCTTTCCTAGGTAATGAAAAACATCATGATGTTGGGCCACCTTTCTGGGAGGCACCTACGGACACTGTCAACAATGACTCTGTATTTCCATTATCTTTTCTCCCAAGGAGTCTTTCCCCCACCCCTCTCTTTATCTGTGTTTGTGTGTGTCTTTAAAAAAAAAATCACTGTTGGAATAGTTCAGAATCAAATGTCAGTGACATGGATATGGGGATAAGAGCTCATTCAAGGTGAAACGGAAGATTCTGCGTGGTCCGTTTATCACACGGTATAAGAGAAGGAAGGAAGGAAGGAGAGACAAGCCAGGCGGAGCAGTTTCCCTCTGTAGGGAGATGGGCAAGGCATGCCAACAGCTTTCCCTTTGCAGAACACCAAAGAAGCCTTTGTTACCCTGTATTTTGGCCTAAACGGGAAACATCTGATACTAGTTTAAAGGCTTGTGAACTAAAGCGGTCTGTCCTTAAGTGGAAAGGACCTGGATGGTACATACTTTGCCAGCCCAGTGGGGAGTGGGCTGTGAATGTAAGTGGTGCAGGCTACCTGGGCAGGGGCCTCCTCTGCACACTGCCTTTGGTGCTGGCTTTGTTACACAGAGTCCCCTTTTCAGTACCACTCACCAATGGCTGAGAGATAGACACCCAAAGGCTCCCTTCTGTGAAAGGGCTGCCTGGAGTGAGATTAGTCTTTCAGGCTTCAGACCCGTGGGACGGTGATGTGGGCATATTCTGACATTGGCAAATATTATTGTCCTTCGACTTTCTTCTTCCCTGTCACAGGAAACTTAGCTACAAAAGATAGCAAGCAAGACAAGGTTTGTCTTACAGGAGCCGGTGGCACAAAGCCACAATGGACAAGGAAGAGTGGGCACCGAGCCATTGACAAGAATTATGGCATTCTTGTCTCACAAGGGCTGATCTCTTGATGCCCTGGGGAAGTGATAATTTCCAGAGGAACCTGTGCCAATTAATGCTTTCATACTAATAGTGCCAGTGGTGAATTAATATAAGACCATCCAAAGTTAATTTGGAAATGTTAATTTTAATGTAACGTATCAAAAGTTATTTTTAGAAACATGTTTTAGAAAATGCCAGGTACCCAGGAGTTTAGATAGTCACCACATGAAAGCTGACCTGTCATCTTGAGGAGACTGCTTTACAGAGGAGCAAATGTTGAGTGTGGGCATCAGCCACAGCAGCCAAGTAGGCATAAATAAAACCTTCTTCCTGGAAGCCCTCCCAAGAAAAGTCCAGTTCTTTGTTCAGAAGCTTAAGAGGGTAAAACTCATATCTATGACTTGGACTACATTTCCTGGGTCTAAACAATTAGGAAAGAAAATGGAGATGCCAGTGTTTGGAAATTACCATCTTCAAAGAGAGGCACTAGCCCAACCACAGGAAGGGTGGTCTGAAATGTGATCTCTTTCTGCGATAGCACAGGGAAACCCCAAATTTCCAGATCACTGTATATGAGGTGGTTCTGGCTAGGAAGGCTGCTTCTAGAAGCCTTTGCATGGCCTGTTTATTTTCCTGGGGCTGAAGCTGATGGGATAATTGTGAGGGGAGGCTGTGGGTTTGATTGATGCTTGGACAGCAGCCTTTCATTGTCAGCCAGGAAACCTTCAGCGTTACTCACAACAGTGTGCCAAGGAAGACTGTGTGTGTGTGTGTGTGTGTGTGTGTGTGTGTGTGTGTGCTCGAGGGGTAAGCTCTCTTGCTTTCAAGTACAGGCCAAAACATTTCTCTGCATAGTGTAGACACCACAGAGCCATCAAGGACATGAAGGCATAGACATTTTCTATATTAAACCCACACTAACTGAAATGCATTTCTTTTCTTCTGGAAGTCAGGCTTCCTCAGACTAACAGGATTACACACAAATGGCAGAAGGCTGAATGTTCCCAGCTCCTGCCCTGCTGTCAGCAGTGAGGACTAGCAAGTCCAATTCCAACAGTGTCTCATGCAGCGTTGGCTACTTCCTTGATGAGATCTCGTGTAACCAGAAGAACAGAGTTTTTAAAATGCTATTCATTTTAGAATTGCAAACGGGACCAGGAGGCTACCTGAGTGCTAATGTACCCTCTTTACTATAAGACTCCAGTCTTACAGTCTGGTTGTCTAGGCCACAGGCTTGGTATTTGCAGTGACATAGATCATCAGTAGAGAAGGTACCAGGGAACTAACTGCTGCTCTTTCCAGATTCACTGGAATGAAGCCACATTATCTCCTCCATGGTGTCACCTTTGTCCCCAAGCCACAGTCAAGCTGCCAGGTTCTGAGCAATCTGTGAAAACATGCCCCCTCTCCCTCCTGCCTCTCTTTCTGTAACATACAGATAAAATTCCAGGCCAGGCAGTGGGTCAATGTTCTATAATAGTGTTTATCAACCTGTCACTTCATTCATTTATGTCAAACACGGAAGTCTGGGGTTCCACTGTCAAACCTCCTGACTCAGTAAATTGGGTAGAATTCAAGATCTTATACTTATAAAATATGCTGCAGCTACTGTTCTGGGAACCCCATTCTCAGAACTAGAGTTATGGACTTGCATCATGCTGCCCTATGGTGTTTGTTCCATTGGCTTGGTGCTTTTGCCCACCAATTGGACATACATAACATGCATTCAGAGCTTAGCAGAGGATTCAGGTTATGTGTGTGATAGTGCTTCAATCACTACTTATATGATCATAAAAACATATTTGTGGTGATATGTTAGATATTTAATAAAAATTAGTCTGGAATATCAGAGAACAGATTCATCCACAGTCAATCCAGGAGGGTCAGAGAGTGGTAACTCATGCTTTTAATCCAAGCACAGGGAAAGACCGGGAGTGGTGACCTATGCCTTTAATCCCTTAAATCTAGAGACAGAGATCTTACCGTGTTTCTGTGAGTTCAAGGCCTCACTACCAAATAGTAGTAGCTCACACCTTTAATCTTAACCTGGATGTGAAGCAACTGGGTAAAGAAGGTATTTAAGGCATGTGTAGGAAGACAGATTATTATTCTGTAGAAGCAGAGGAGCGAGTCTGAGGAAGCTGGAAAATAGCTTTTACCTTGAGAAGTTTGTTGGGTGAAATTTGACTGTGGGTGGATCTGTTCTCTGATATTCTAGACTGGTTTTTATTAAATATTTAACATATCACCACACATACTGGCATTCCTGGGCTTGGCTTTTAAAGCAGATGTTTCTTACCAGCATTAAGACAATGGAGACTTTAATTCATGAACTAAGTTCTATATATGAATTATTGACAAAGAATATTAGAGGCTCAAGGGTGGGTTTTCCTCAGATGCTGAAGAATGACCATTTGTGAGCTTTCTCTCTGATTGCAAATATATTTTAGAGGTCTAACATTCTTTCTCTTCTCAGGGTGAGGGCGTGACTGGTGTTTTGAATAAGGTTGACAGATAACATCCAGGATGTCCAGTAGATTCAAATATCAGGTAAGTGACAAATAATTTTCAAATATAAAATAGATCTTATATAATTTTTAAACATTGTTTTTCATTGAATGCAAGCAATGCACGTAAGTTATAAAAGAGGATATAAAGTTAATTGTTTTCTAATTCTAACTCTGTTGTGGACTTTTTGTTCTTGGTAGTGAGTAAATACATAAAGTATATTTTCTTTGTTAAAAAAAAGTAAAAATTCAAAGTGAAGCTCTAAAGATTCAGAGTGGCCATCAGTGTAGAAGTTCACTGAGGTGTACATTCTTTGGGTATGGTTAATTTCAGGGTATGATGTTTGTATTTTCAAGTTATTTTTATAATAAGGCTCAGAATTCATAGTTCATCTGAAGTCCAAGTTTAACTAGGAAGACTATATTTTTATTTGTTAGATGTGATATTGCTAGCTGTGGGATCCTTAAGTACAGCTGACCTGGATAGCTGAGCAGGAAGTGACATGAACAGCCTTTGATGCCAGGTGGCTTGGCCACTGCACAAGGGCCAGTATTCCTTCGGACAGTCACTAAGCAAGCAGAGAGCTTGGGGTACGACACAAGGTGAGGGTCTCAAGTAGGAGAGGCTGCTGCCATCACTTTGGAAAACCACAAGCCAGTCTTAGTTGTGACCCCTGAGCACCTTTACTGTCTCTTTCTTTAATGGACAGAAATGCCAAATAATCTGTTAGGTGTGGGCCACTTCACAGATCTCTACCCTGCTTTTTTCTCTGGGATTTTCACGTGGGTGCTCATATATTATCAACACAGTTTTGCCAATGCAAGCATGTTCTTTCTACATAGGAGCAGCTTCAGGCAGCTCTGTAATATCACCCACTAGTCAAGTCAATCCACACTGAAACATGCCTTTATGATGATTTGCTTTCTTTTAAATCACCACCTTTACTATTGCTAAGATAATATGTGTGTTTAGTTATCAACATTGATAGAAAATGTCTGTGAATTTCATCTTAGGAGAATCAGATACATGTTACAAAATGTTTCTAATAAGAGTGGAAGATGTGTTTGGTAGAAATAGAAATGCTGACTCAGGCTCACTGTTTTTCTTGGCTATTCTAAAAACCATGAGTTCTGCTTGCTTCCTCTTCACCAGTCATGGTAGTCAGGCTTAGGTCTGCATGGGATGGAGAAACAAAGGTTGACAGAAACATGGCTTTCAACAACACATGCCACTCCTTTCCAGAAGTCAGCTTTCGTCCTGAAGCAAAGCAGCTTCATGAAGAGGCCTTGCTTCGAGAACTCAGGGACCCAGCCAACAGACTCAGATGAGTTCTCAAGTATAGTTGAGGAGGCTGTTTTAGCCTCACCTTCCAGAACATCCCACTATGCCAGCTTCGACTAGGAAAGCTGCTTGGTCTATATCTATCTACTAAGAACAGTCTGAGCACACACAGAGGTGGGATAATCACTAAGTCCCTTTGTTTTAAAAACGAAGCTTTCCTCTCACCTTCCACTACATTTTTTTGCACTGGAGCCTACCATTACACAGCACAGAACATTCCATTCCTTTCTACATTCATAATGAGTCAGGTGCTAAGCGGAGGTTGAGGATTTCAGAAAGAAACAGCCCCTCCCTCAAGGCCTGCCTTCTAGTCAGCTCTATTACCACTCCTAGCCGGAAAATCCAACACTTCATTGTTCCCTTTAAGCAGGCCTCAGCTTCCTTCCTTCTCATGTTACAGAGAAACTAGAGGCTAGTATTTACTCCTTACCTGATTACATTGCCCAGTAGATGGCATGGCCCCACGACACCTCCCACAGAACCCACCCTTGTCTTCCTGCCATTGGCCAGGTCCTGGTCATGTACTTCTTCCCATCCCTTGTGAGCTTCACCTCTCCTGTTATAAACACGTACAAATTTCTTTGTTTCTACAAGCTAACAAACCATACAGGCCTTCTTCACTCCTACAGCCTCTCTCTGTCCCCTAGGTCCTCTTGGACCTCCACAGGAGAGTCTTTACGTCATGTTTTCTAACTTTCAACTTATGCCTCAACCCACTGCAACCCGGCTTGACTCCAGTGAACTCACCCAGGAGCATGAAACTCTCAGTCCCTACTTTTATACCAGCGCCACACACTGAGCCAAGCACTTAAGATGGGGAGGGATCATGGGCATCCCAGCACACTTGTAGCTTATCATGTATTTGGAGAGGCAGCCTTGAGACAAATTAACTTGGAGACAGATAAACACTTATAGATGAAGCTGTTTTGAAAAGGATGGAAAGGGGATGTTGACTCTAGCTGGCCCCAGACAGGGAGCCTCTCTAAGAGTAGGTGATGGTCAAGTTTAAAATAACCACTTCTTAGTCCCTTATATGGCTTAGACTTTCTGCAGTGTGCTGCTTCCAAGCCCCTTGCACTCTGGGCTCTTGTTACTCCGGCTCTTTGGTTCTTCATCTCCTTCTTACTGGTGTCTTTACTCGGTGCTGTTTGTGACTCTGCGATTAGCTTTTTGTCTCGCTCATGTATGTCCTCTCCAGCCAGCCTCAAACCACCCATGGATTCAGGCTCTCTGCAGGTGCTGAGGTCTCTCTCTCACATTTAAGCCTTCTTCTCGGGGCACTCCTTCAAGCCCTTGGCCTTTATCCAGCTGCCTTCTGGGCAGTTCCACATGAGTTTCCACCAATCGATTGGAGCCAGAATATAACAGAGTCTGTCTGCCTCTTCCTTCTGCACATCACAGTCATTGACACTTCCTGTCTTAGCTTAGGAACCAACCATAGTCTACTCTTTTCCATTCTGTGTCCTCAGCCATGCACATAGCATATTAAAGATACCGCCAGCAGATTCTATGTTCTGAAGATCTTGTCTCCTCTGCTCTGCTTATCTGACAGGATGAAGGCCACTCACTGCCCTCTTAGCCCCAATCCTCCCTCTTTTGCCAGCTCCTCTACCCTCTGTCAGACTCACAGAACTGCTGTGCAGATTTCTCTAATGCCTTCTGTTTAGATCCTGCTCAGATCTGACCCTGACACCTACCTGGTCTTTCCTTGGCCATGACTTGGGCAGGGTGGTATGCCCAATCTGAGCCTTGACTCTTGCCTCTACACAAACCCAGGCATGTGTAAGCTCAGGTTCTTGTCCTCTGCTAATAGGCAAAAGGGCTGCCATGTTCTTGAACAGCCAGAAGTGGGCAGCTCCTTGGTGTATGTCTTCACATCTTCTTATCCATAGCTGCTGGGGTTTTTGCTTTGATCTATAGTATCTTCCTCTTATACAGATCCTAAGTAGGTCTAAGTGAAAGTCTCCTGCACTGGTTGTAGTGGCCCAAGCATGTTTTCTGGTGACATGTCTAGCATCTGTTTCCTAACCCTTCATGAGCGTGGCTGGCATCCCCTCCATTTTCCTTGAATTTCCTAGTCCATCCTATCATTTAGATAGCAAACAAAGAAAGTCACTTCTACAAGCTAAGACATGCATCTTCCTTGCCACTTTTACTGTGGCATGGCTTACACTTTGCTGGCAGGAGAATCTAGAAGCAACTCAGGCCAAACATCAGGCTCATAGTATTATCAGACTTGCTTCTAATTCTTCCCTCTGTGACAACTACTCTGATCTTCATTGTAACCTGTGAAATAAAATCATTAAACATCATCACAGAAGTGGGCACCAAGGATCGGTTAAACTACATGCCTCGGGTCACAAACCAATGTCCTTAATGACTGGCATGCAGTTTTTTTCAACTGCATGCTATAGTAGAGTCACCTTGGGAAATGTATACTCACTCTTCTTTCCCACTATTTCAATGCATAAACAAACAAACCCAGAAGGCCATTCATAGTGGTGCACATCCTTAATCTTAGCACTGGGAAGCAGAAGAGGGTAGATCTATGGGAGTTTCAGCTCAGCCTGGTCTACATAGTAAGCTTCAGACAAGCCAGGGCAGAAAGAAAGAGGTGGGGGGAGGGAGGAAGGGAGGGAGAAAGAAAGACAGGAAGAAAAAAGAAAAGAAAGAAAGAAACCCTGATATGCTCCTGGGGAAGCAAATGCCATTAGTACTTAAATTTAAGAAAAGGTCTGAAGCCCGAAGCAACATTATAAATAAACAATTATCCTGCTTGGCTTAAATTCTAATTTCATTTAACATAAGTATTTGTAATATATATGTTTAAAGTAGTTTTAAAATTGAAAGCTCAAGTAGTAAACTTGTTCTTAAGAAATTGGCATTTGTTGTGGAGAAGAAAAAATGACCTGATATGGCGGGAGGGGGAAGGGACCTTGAATAATGATATACAAGGATAGAACGCGTGACTTCTTTGTTCATAGCAATAATAATAATAATAATAATAATAAAAAGTATACAGAAAAAAAAAAGAAATTGGCATTTGTTGTTTTGCTTTTGGTTTGGTTTAAGTTTTTTGTTATGGTTCCTTCCAAGTAAGAAAAGACTGCTACTATTACGATGTAGAACAATATAAAAATCTCTTACTTAAGCTCATGAATCCTCAGATAGTTAAAATAACTAACTCATTACTAGCAGCAATAATTAGGTAGCAAGAGATAGATTTATTTGTGCTCACAATCATTTTCTAATTTTTTTTAAGATGGAGCTGCTGCTGAGTCTTAGGTCCCGGAAGACGGACCATCGCCACCACCGGTAGCAGGGGTAGCTACGGCTTAGAAACACATACGTGAGGACACAATGCCCCTTGAGACAGTGCAAGACAAGGTGCTGACAGCTGGCCGATGCTGAAAGAGAGATCTGCTGGCAACTCCATAAAGTGAACTCAAAACATAAAGTGACCTTCGAAAAGTAAGCGGTGAGGACCAGCGCTCACCCTTTCCAGCTGAATCACTTGGCTCTTAGCAGAAGTCGGGTAGAGTGTTTCCTACAGACAGTGGAGGAGCTGCAGCAGCTGGCCAGAGCCTGGCAGCTATCAGGATATCTGGCAAATAACCCCAGCAATGAGGTGCTATTTCCTAAGTGTTCAGCAAGAATCACACAGGATTGCACAGTGCCCACCCCGCTAGTGTTTCCCGTGCCCGCTGGCCTGGATTTGGAGCCAGCGTTGGAAAGGAAGGGCCCAGTTTCCTTCTTTCTGGCTGGGTCACATGCCTGTTGCAAGCATGTGCTTTAGTTGGTTAACGCCTACCTAATGGGTGGAAAAAGACCCGAAGCGTGGAGAAGTTAGGAGATTTACTGTGCTTTTAAGGGTGAGCCAATAATTAGGTGAAAAGCTCTCCTCTGGGAGGTTAGTTAGGCACAGCACAAAAATAGCTCTTTATTGTCACTGCGGTGGGTTCCGTGGCTTGCTTCCCAACCATTTTTTTCCCCTTCAACCTAATAGACAAAACAGGCAGTAGTCAACCCCATTCAAGAGTCAAGAAAACTGAGGCTGAAGGAGACAGAGCAACTTGCCTGTTTCCTTGAGAAGTGGTCCTATTAGAAACACCCTTAGTCCATGGCTCTGTTCAGCTGTAAGTACCATCCACGTTCACCTCCATCATTCGCAGCCGTCCAGTCTCAAATCCTGCTAAATTCAAATTCAAATAACTCAGCGGCCTGTTAGACATAGGGCAGTTGTGTCAATTAAGGCAACTGCAGAGGTAGGTTTTGTTTTGAAATATGATCACACTTAATAGCATTTTTACTTTATACATTAAATGTTAGTTCTTTGGTAAGCTAATGATTAATATATTTGTATTCTGATGTTTTACCCCTTAAAAATAGATATCCCTGTTTCTGGCTTATGCATTCGTACATATCTGATCCTCCGTCTCAGTCTCTCCAGTCCAAACTCCCCTCCTGTTCTAGTCTAACGCCCTCATCCTGTTCTTCCCTGCTCCACATCCCCTACTCTGCTCTAACTCACCCCTTTCTGATCTCACCCCCACCCCTCTGCTGGAACTCACCTACCCCTATGCTCGATCTTCAGCTCTTCAGCTCTAACCCACCCCTTCTGTTCCCCCCATTCTAACTCCCCTCCCCCACCTGTTCTGTGCAGTGTGCAGCGTGACCTTCAGCAGGTGGAAATGAACGAGCCCAGTGGCTTTTCATCTCCCACCATTGATTTCACCAAAGAGAAGCACAAAGCTGCTTTGAAGTGCGGGGTTGGGGTGAGTGGGTGGGGGAGCGTCCAGGGAAGAGGGAGGAAGTGGAAGGAAAGAGTGGATTTGAAACAGTTCATCTCCGCCATCAAGGTGTTTACTGGAAAAGTTCAAAGGGCAGATTTTATTAGGGAATTAGGTATTGTAGAGAGGACCTGTTTATTTAAATTGGGCACTTGGGTTTGGGATGGTGGCCTGCACATTGCAGCAAGCATGGGAAGCTCCTCACAGAAAGCCTTCCCCTGGGTTTATTATGTTGCAGGACATCACCGGGTACACAAGTTGTAAGAATAAGTAGCTGGGGTGTCTATACTTCATGTTTAGAATTTATGTAGTTGGTCAGACAATTTGGCATTATAGTTTGACAGAACAGCATTCTTATTTGCATAAAACTTAAGTGTATGCGAGCAGTCCTTTTCCATTTATGGAATGCTTTCTATGAGTTTCCACACACACCAAGAGAGAGGTTGGATAAATGCCATCACCCACTTCGGGCCCATGATGCTCTCCTGCAAACTGCCCAGGAACACTGAGCTGGCGGAGGAACTCAGGCTCTCCGTGGGTGTCCCCCTTTCCCTGCAGACACTCGTCACTGTCCCTTTCTCTTTCCTGAAGCATGCCCTGTTTTTACAAGGGTGGCAGTTTTCACTTTCGTCTAAGCGCATTGGGATTAGACTAAATAAGCATAGTGTTCATTTGCAGGGTATCTGGAAGGAAGTTCAGTGCTAACTGGCAGCCTGGAGCCTTGGTTCTACATTGAGCCTCTTAGCTTAAGGAGAGTTTTGCCACAGTTTCTGAGAGCTTCCGCCTGCTTAGTGCCATGAAATGAAAGATCCTTGAGAAAGTTCAGCCCCTCTCTCATGCATGAGAGTGAAACAAACAGCCAACCTGAAACCCCAGATTAGGGTCCATCCTAATTCCGGCCTCCACAGAGCTGGGTGAACAAAAGCTGCACAAGCCACCAAGGGACAGTGGTCTCAGGAGAGAAGCCTTCCCCTGCCTTAGGGCGCCTCATAGAGTGTGATCCCAGAGAACAACGTAAATGTCATGACCGGAAGCCAAGGCCTGTCATGAAGAGGATCCCTTTTACATTTTTTGATTTTCATGCCCCCCAATAATATTTACCAGGTATTTAGCCTTTAGTTCAGATATTTAAAAAACCATTTTGTTTTAGATGGTGATGGTATGCACCCAGTGTTACCTGCTCATAAAAATTCAGCCAGGTTCACAATGAATGTTTAGCAGCCTCTCTTTTCATTTTGTAAAGGTTCAGCTAAGAAGAGTCCTAAATAGGGGATGACAAGATGGTTCAGTGGGCAAAGCCCCAGGCCTGAATCCCTGGGACCCACATGGCGGGATTGAGAGAACGAACTCCTCCAGGTTGCCCTCTGACATCCACATGTCCATGGAGGCCCATTCACTGTCAAGCCCCACAAAATAAATAAATGGAATTCTTTTATTTTTAATTAATTTTTAAAGGATTAAACACAATTGGCAAATTCTTAACCAAATTAAACAAAAAACGGGAAGACCTACTTCAATAAAACTAGAAATCGAAAGGGAAACATTATAACAGATATGAATAAGACTCCAGAAAATCATAAGGACATACATTATAAATTTGTTTTGGTAAATTAAAGATTTAGAAAAAAATTGGTGAGTTTTTAGATAGCAAAATTAAACCTAAATTCAATGAATGATTTTAACAAATTTATACTTTGTAACCTACTTGAAATACTAATAAAATACTTCATACTAAAAATATAAAACAGCAATAGCAGAAACAAACACAAGAAAATATGGACTTACTACAGAATTCTACTATAACTTAAAAAACTAAGACAAAAACATATCATATAATTCCATAAAACTTAAACAAATAAAGCCTTTAAAAGTTACATAGCCAGTGAAACCCTGATATTAATCATAGTATTTTTTTTCATATATATATTTATTATTTGGTGTCTTTTACATCCTGTACCCCATCAAAATCAGATATCAGACTTCTCAGAATCATGCCCATTCGATCTCCCCATTTACAAAACCGCCCATTCATGCTGCTCATTTACTTATTGGAGCATAAATAAACTCCCTGTGGCCAGACCCTTAAAGAAAACAAACCTTCTTCACACCTCTGCCAGAGGCCATCAATGCAGAAGTGAGGCATTGTGTCATTTAGCTATGTGTACAATGACATCTCTCTCTTTATATATATATATATATATATATATATTTTAAAGTCCACTAATGAGTGAGTACATCTCCTGCTGTAAGTATTCTTGGCACTCTACGTGGTTGAGCCAACAAGGCACCAGTGGGATGCAACTCGTACAGAAGCACGCCCCTGGGTGTAGCTGCGTAAACCTGTGCAAATCCCTTCTCTTAAAAAGAGATGCCATGTTTTGGCCGCTCTCTTCTTTGGTCCTGCTTCTCTGCTTCTGTACCCACCTGGGAACTCTCTTAAATAAACCCTCGTGTGGCCTTGGTAGTGTGTGTGTCTCTTCTTACGTGTGAAACCAACACCTGCTTCTCTTTCTGGGATTGTGATACCTCACTCAGGAGGTTATTCTCCAAATCCATCCATTTGCCTGCAAATTTTAGAGTATCATTTTTTTCTTACTGCTGAATCTACTCCATTGTGTAGATGTACCACAGCTTGTTAATCTATTCCTCAGTTGAGGGGCATCTAGGTTGTTTCCAGGTTCTTGCTATTACAAATAATGTTATGAACATAGTTGAGCTAATGTCATTGGAATGTGACTGTGCATCATTATGGTATACACTCAGAAGTGGTATTCCTGGTTCCTTGGGGAGACTGATTCTCAGTTTTCTGAGAAACCACCATACTTCATTCCAAAGTGGCTGAACAAGCTTACACTCCCACCAACAATGGAGTAGTGTGCCCTTTGCTCCGCACCCTCTCCAGCCTAGGCTGTACTCTGTGTCTTTTATCTTAGCCAATCTAACAGGTGTTAGGTGGTGGTATCTCAAAGTTGTTTTGATTTGCATTTCTCTGATGGCTAATGATGTTGAGCACTTTTTCATGTGCCTTTCAGCCATTTTTAATTCTGCTGAAAATTCCCTTTTTAGTTCTGAACCCCATCTTTTAATTGGGTTTTTAAGGGTTATGGGCTCTAATTTTTTGAGTTCTCTATATATTTTAGAGATCAATCCTCTGTCACTTGTAGGGTTGGTAAAAATCTTTTCCCATTCTGTAGGCTGTTGTTTTGTCTTATTGACTGTTTCCTTGGCCTTACAGAAGCTTCTCAGTTTCAGGAGGTCCCACTTATTGATTGTTGTTCTTAGTGTCTGCACTACTGCTGTTATATTTAAAAAGTGGTCACCAGTGCCAATGTGTTGGAAGGTATTTCTCATTTCTTTTTCTATTAAGTTCAGTGTAGCTGGGTTTATGTTGAGGTCTTTGATCCACTTGGATTTGAGTTTTGTGCAAGGTGATAGTTTTGGATCTGTTTTCACTATTCTACACACTACCATCCAGTTTTGTCAAAACCAATTATTGAAGATACTATCTTTTTTCCATTGAATATATTTGGCCTCTTTGTCAAAAATCAAGTGTTCATAGGTGTATGGGTTAATGTCTAGGTCTTCAATTCGATTCCATTGATCCACAAGTCTGTTTTTATGCCAGTACCAGGCTGTTTTTATTACTGTAGCTCTATAGTATAATTTGAAGTCGGGGATGGTGATGCCTGAGGTTTTTTTGTTGAGCAAAATTGTTTTGGCAATCCTTGCTTTCCTGTTATTCCAAATAAAATTGAGTATTGTTCTTTCAAAGTCTGTAAAAATTGTATTAGGATTTTGATGGGAATTGCATTGAATCTGTAGATTGCTTTTGGTAAGATTGCAATTTTTACTATGTTGATCCTACCTATCCAGGAACATGGGAGATCTTTCCATTTTCTTATATCCTCTTCAATTTCTTTCTTCAGAGATTTAGAAATTTTTTTCAAACATATCTGATACTTCTTTGGTTATAGTTACACCAAGGTAATAAATGGATTCTTAAAGGGGCTAAATAATTGCAGTAATTAATATCCTCATTAACTCATTTTTTAAACAGAATTTGGTTGGCAATTAACTTTCATTTTGCTATTTCTTCACTTAATCAAGAGAGATAATTTTAAATCCATTTCAGGAAGTCAGGCTGTTGGTTAGAGGAAATAGCTTCTGCTTGAGCTGGTGCTGTGTTACAAGATGCCTTCAGTCTAAAGATTTCTTACTAAGTCCCACAAGTCAGACTGAAATGCTAGAGTTACTACTATTGTAAAATATACAGGTTGAAAGGACACACCCAAATTTGTAGAAATGAATGGGCTGATTTATCAACACCACGCCCCTTGTATAAGAAGATATTTTTGTATATGTTTACTAATTTTGTAAAGTATCAACTACCAAATAGGCACTTCCTGTTTTTTGTCTTTGGAAGCATCTGTGTGTACATTTAAATCTGAACTCATTCTGTCCCTCTATCATCTGAGATGCTGTGGGACCTCATCTGCTTAGAGTTCTCGTTAACTTAGTAATTAACACAGGTAGGGACATTTTATATTTCCCTGGATACTATGAAAGCAATCCTCTCATGCCACTGATTTGTGATTTACAGACTGACAGGAATCAAATGACTGTGAACATGAAGCCATTTTGATATGAAAAAGGAATAGTTTTATTCTAAGCAGACAGACCAGGGCCTGAAACTTCCGAGCACTGGCTAGCATCGACAGTCTAATTTGGCAGAGTTAATTCAAATTCACCTCTTCACTTCAATTTGTCATTTGGAGTATTTTTTCCTGTGAAGACACAAATGGGTAAATTCCTGGAAAGGTTTCGGTGTTAATATGGATTGCATAGGGTGGGCCTTTATCTGAAGCAAATTTAAAAAGACCTCTAGAGACCTTATGCAGAGGAGATGGGGGCTAGTGGGGACACCCCAATAAGGAGAGTTTCCTGGTGTCTAGAGAAGATGGAGCGGGCTCAGAATAAGGAGAAAAGATGCTAACTCAGGAATAGTGTTTAGTAAGATTTCTTTAATTAGCAAGTGGTAATGGCATGAAATGATGGATTCACTCTGACTTTTTCCATATAACATTGCTAAAGCCTCACCGTTATTCTTTTCTCTCCCTCACACCTCTTGGTAGCCTTTTTCCTTTTGTTTCTCTTTTGCTCCTAAATGTTTCATATAAGGAAAAATCATATTTGTTCAAGTTTGGCTCATTTTGCTTAATATAGTGATTTCCATTTCTATCGTTTTTTTGTGCAAATGATGAATTTCATTCTTTTTGTGTGTGTATCGCTGACCATAATTTCTTTATCTTCATCTATTGATGGGCACTTAGGCTCATTCCATAATGTGGTTTTTATGAATACTACCACAATAAGCACAAGGTATTACAAGGATACTTAGAATCCTTTGGGTATACATACAAGGGTGGCATAGTTGGACCACATGGCAGCTCTACTTTAGCTTTTTGAGGACTCTTCATGCTGATTTTCATAGTGGCTGTGGCAATGCACAGTCCTTATCCTGTCATGTTGACATGCTTAAGAATAACTCATAACTACAAGAAATTTTACAAATAAACTCCTATCACCCATTTATAGTGGTCTGAATGAGAAATGGCCCCCTTAGATTTATGTATTTGAATACTTTGTTCTTACTTGGTGTCACTATTTAGGGAGATTTTGGAGCCTAAAAATGAAAGAGCATTGTTGGAGGAAGAATTTCACTGAGGGAGGTCTTTGAGAGTTTATAGCCTTGAACTGGATGCAGTTTTACTCTCTGTTGTGTTTGTGGTCACGACCATAATCTCTTGGTTTCTTGCTCTGGCCACTGGCTGCCATGCTTCCTTCAGCATTGTGGACTCTTCTTCTGGATCCACAAGCCAAAATGAACTTTTTGCTCTTAAGTTGCCTTTGGTCATGGTGTTCCATCATAACAGAAAAGTAACCAGTACACCACTGAAAGAAGATTTGCTTCTTGATGTGATTATTCTACAAATTGTCCTTTTGACATTTGGCTTTGAGACAGTACCATATATATTTCTAATAATAAGTGGTATGCATGTACTCTACATGGGCTTATTAATGATCTTAAAATAATTTCAGAAAATGCTATATGAAAAGTAATAATAATAATAATAATAATAATAATAATAATATAAAAAGGGGCTGTAGAGATGGCTGAATGGTTAAGAGCACTAACTGCTCTTCCAGAGGATGGGGGTTCAATTCCCAGCACCCACATGGCAACTCACAACTGTCTGTAGTTCCAGTTCCAGGCAAACACCAAGGCAAATAAATAAATAAATAAGATTTTTTTTTTAAAAAAGGAAAAGTAATAACTTGTTGAGATAGTCTCTGAGCACAAAAATGTCTTTAAGCTATCAAATGACCTAAACTATGCCTATTTCTTTTCTTTCATGATGAATAGACACAATAATTAGCCTCCCTCCCAACCAGTCTCTGATGTGAGATGTCTTTCTGTATGCTGTAAACACCATTGTTAATAAAGGAACTGTTTTGCTATAGCAAGGCATCTTAGAAGCAGGTGGGAAATCCAAACATAAAGGGGAAGAAGGGCGGAGTCAGACAGATGCTGCAGTCTGCCACCCAAGAAAGCAAGATGTTAAAAAACACAAGTAAGCCAGAAGCCATGTGGCAATATACAGATAAATGAAAATAGGTTAAGCTGAAAGATATACAACTAATGAGCCTCAGGCATAAGCCAAACAGCTTATAATTAATATAAGCCTTTGTGTGGTTACTTGGGGCTAAGCAGCTGAAGAACTGCAGGTCTGGACCTTGGGTTAGATAGGCCAGAAACTTCTGACTACAAGTCTCCTTTCATATTTGACTGGGATGTTTTAGTTCCTTGAGTTTGGTCCGTGGATAAGACAGAAAAAGATAGCTAAGGCCCAACATTGGTCCTGGGCATTAAGGATTTCACTGTTTTCAGTTTTCTGGGCTGACTTAGAATGAACCAAGGAAGCAATGGGCAGATGCCAGTGCAAGAATACATACAACAATATAAAGATCAAGAAGACATCACCAGAAGAAGCTGGTGGTTCTATAACATTAAGACCTGAGCATAACAATGAAGAGGAAACAGAAAAAATGACCTTAAAAACAACTTTATTAATAGTTTTAAAAGATATAAAAAACTCCCTTAAAGAGATAAAAGAAAATACAAACAAAAAATTGAAAGAGACTAACAAATACCTGAAAGAAAATACAGACAACTACGGAAAAGAAAACAAACAGGTAAAAGAAAAACTCCAGGAATTAAAAATCAGAATAGAAGTAATAAAGAAGGCACAAACTAAGGCAAAACTGGAAATAGAAAACCTGAAGAAACAAACTAGAACTACAGATTCAAGCATAACCAACAGAATCCAAGAGATGGGAGAGAACCTCTGGAGTGGAAGATTCAATAGTGGAAATAGATACAGCAGTTAAAGACTAGACCCTGCCCCCCAAAAGTCTGCTCACCACTAATAATCAGGCCACAAAACCTACAGAACAAAGAAAAAATACTAGAAGTTGTAAAGGAAAAAGGCCAAATTTCCTATAAATGCAGACCCATCATAATAACACCTGAAACATGGAAACAATGAAAGCAAGAAGGTCCTGGTCAGACATTATACAGATACTAAAAGAGCATGGCTGCCAACCTAGACTACTATACCCACCAAAACTATCAATCACCATAGATGGAGTAAATAAGATATTTCATGACAAAGTCAGACTGAAACAATACCTATCTACCAATCTGGCCTTACAGAAAACTAGAGGGAAAACTCTAACCTAAGGAAACCAGATTCACCCATGAAACCACAAACAACTGATAATCCCACAGATTAAAAAAAAAAACCCAAAAAAGGGAACTACATATAAGCTCTCACTAAAAATAACAATCACTAGTCATTAATATCTCTAATATTGATGGACTCAATTCACCTATAAAAAGATACACACTAGCATGATGTATACAAAAACAGAAGCTATCCTTCTGCTATATACAAGAAACACACCTCAACTTCAAAGACAGATACAGGCTCAGAATAAAGGGTTAGGAAAAGACTTTCCAATCAAATGGTCATAAGAAATAAGCTGGTGTAGCCATCCTAATTCTAACAAAATAGACTTCAAACTAAAATCAATCAAATGAGACCAGGACAGACATTACTTATTCATCTCAGAAAAAATCAACCAAGATGAAGTCTCAATCCTGAATATTTATGCACCCAACACAAGGGTACCTTCATATATACAAGAAACACTACTAAAGCCTCATCATCAAACCTCACACACTAATAGTGGGAGACTTCAATATCCCACTTTTAGATTTGGATAGAACAACTGGGCAGAAACTCAACAGAGAAATAAGGGATCTAACAGATCTTATGACACAGATGGACTTAATAGATTATACAGAACCTTCCACCCAAACACAAAGGAATATACGTATTTCTCACCCCATGAAAATTGATCACATACTCAGTCATACAGCAAATATCAATAGATACAAAAATGGGAATAGCTCCTTGAATCATATAATATCACCATGGTCTAAAGCTAGAGTTCAACAACAACAAAAATCACAGAAAGCCTATAAATTCATGGAAACTAAACATCTCTCTATTTGAACCACTTCTGGGTCAAGGAAGAAGTTAAGAAAAAAAATGAAAGACTTGCCAGAATTTAATGAAAATGAATCCAAAACATAGCCAAACTTATGGGATACAAAAAAAGCAGACTTAAGAGGAAAACTCATAGCACTAGATGCCTATATGAAAACCTAGAGAAATCTCACACAAGAGATCTAACACACAGCTGAAGGCTTTAGAACAATTAGAAGCAAACTCACCTAGAAGGAGTAGATGGCAGGAAATAATCAAACTCAGCGCTGAAATCAATACAACTGAAACAAAGAGAACAATACAAAAAAAATCAAGGAATCAAAGAGTTGGTTCTTTGAGAAAGTCAATAAGACAAACTCATCCAAACTAACCAAAAAGCAGAGAGAGAGAGAGAGAGAGAGAGAGAGAGAGAGAGAGAGAGAGAGAATACAAATTAACAAAATCAGAAATGAAAAGAGGGACATAACAACAGACACTCACAAAATTCAGAGAATTATCAAGTCATACTTTGAAAATGTATACTCCACTAAAATGGAAAACCTACAAGAAATAGACAGCTTTCTGGACAGGTAACACTTACCAAAATTAAATCAAGATAAGATTAAAGATCTAAACAGACGTATAACCCCAAAGGAAATTGAAGCTGTTATTAAAAGTCTCCCAAGCAAAAAAAGCCTAGTTTTCACTGCAGAATTCTACCAGACATTCAAAGAAGAACTAATACCAATACTTCTCAAACTGTTCCATACAGCAGAAACTGAAGAAACTTTTCTGAACTCTTTTTATGAGGCCACAATCACCTTGATGCCCAAGCCAGTCAAAGATACAAGAAAGAAAGAGAATTACAGACCAATCCCCCTCATGAACTTTGATGCAAAAATACTCAAAAAAGTTCTGGCAAACAGAATTCAATAACATATCAAAAAAATCATCTACCCTGATGAAGTAGGCTTCATCCCAGAGATGCAGGGATGGTTCAATATATGAAAAGCTGTGAATGTCATATAAACAAACTGAACCCCCCCCCACATGAACATATCCTTAGATGCTGAAAAAGCCTTTGACAAAATCAAACACTCCTTTATGATAAAAGTCCTGGAGAGATCAAGAATACAGGAAAAATACCTAAATATAATAAAGGCGGTTTACCACAAGCTGACAGCCCGCATCAAACTAAATGGAGAAAAACTTAAAGCAAGCCCACTAAAATCAGTAAGTAGACAAGGCTGTCCTCTCTCTCCCTATCTATTCAATATAGTTCTTGAAGTTCTAGCCAAAGCAATCAGAGAACAAAAGGGGATTAAAGGGATACAAATTGGAAAGATATCAAACTATCTCTATTTGCAGATGACATGATCGTTTCCATAAGCGACCCCCAAAATTCTATCAGGAAACTCCTACAGCTGATAAACACGTTCAGCAATGTAGCAGGGTACAAGATTAATAAAAAAAAAAATCAATAGCCCTGCTATACACTAAGGATAAAAGAGCTGAAAAAGAAATAAAAGAAACATTACCCTTTATAATAGCTGCAAATAGCCAAACATGTATAATTAATATAAGCCTCTGTGTGGTAATTTGGGAAGTGACCACTGAGTATTTGGGAACAGGTAGAAAGGATAAAGAACTCTACCTCCACTTACAAATATCCAAAAAGGTGAATATGTAGATGGAACCATCTACATATATATAGGTACCAGCACCCCCACACATATGCACACATAAAATTAAAATTAGATGTAAAGAAAATAAAGACAGTAGCAGTAAGACAGAAATTATGGCCCAGAACTGAGATTCTTGTACAAATGTTCAGAGTAGACAGTCTTTACACTGAAGAGGAATAGTATTTATGGAGAGTGAATACTTTTGAAACAAGGGTATAGTTTACTAATTATAAGATATATATGTCATTTCAGAAGGCTGAAAAAATGTTCCTCTTACAAATGATGAAAATGTCTTAGTTTTTCTGATTACATATTTGTGGCATATTCTGGTTTCTTAGACTCAGTACAGCTCAGGACTTAATTTTTCCAATAGTGTGGCCGACGCAGAGGCTCCTGGCTGGCTCTCAGTACATATTTCTTTTCCCACAGTATCATCGGGGTCTCTGAACTGCGGAGGTGGCTCTCAGCCAGAGGCTGTAACCTTAGCTTTCCTTGTCATTCCCTGGCTGCAGCCTTGTGTGTACAGCCTGGTCACTGCTGTGACAGCAGGAGGGATGTGCCAGCATCCACTCTGTGACTTTGAGGGGCAGGAAACGCCCTCTTTCTTCCCTGTCTTTTCTCTCCATGTCTGCCCTCTGCTCTCCCGTCTTCATTCCTCTCCTTCTAGACTGCAGACATAACCATGGGAGCCTTTTTTAAAAACTGAACACAGTTTTTCTTCATAGACTATATTCTCATCATTCTTTATCCCCTCTCAGATTGTCTTCACCCTTCCAACCTTATGCCTTCTTTCATTCTACTTAGAAAAAAAAGGCAAATAGAAAACTCAAAGTAGCACAAAGGAACACATATATACCCATACACACACACAAATGAAAACTATAAAATCAGAAACAATAATATGTAAGAGAAAATTTAAGTTAAAAATGCCCAAACAAAACAACATCAGACAAAACCAAACCAAACAGAACCAAATCAGCCAATAACAACTAAACTTCAGAAATACAGCCGACTTCGTGTTGTGTTGGCTGTCTACTGCTGGGCATGGTGCCTGACTGTAAGTGTGGTTTGTATCCCCAGTGAGATTCCTTTGTGAGTGGTTATTAACTGAGATGACTTCTTGATTAGGGATAGCAGCTTCAGTCCATTTCCCCTCTCAGCGCTGGGATTCACCTGTCTTAGACCTGCGCATGCGCCACAGTCTGAGCAACTTTATTTACTCACAAAAACAGCAATGTTCTGTGGCAAAGCAGTAGGAGGAGATGCTGCCTCTGCATCGTGATGAAGGTAAGATTATAGCTTCTGCCTGTGCAGACTTGCATGTACTCGACTAGAAAAGCTGTTTGAGCCACTGTGAGTTCCCTGCTATAGGAAGCGGACAAACGAGTTAGCAGACATGGCTGGTTTCTGAAATTCCATTCTCTGAGTATGCTACCACTTTTCACAATAGACTGATACACACACAAACATGTACACCCATTGTTTTTGAGTTACCGATGTCACATTTATTATGAATAGTTTTCTAATTTCTGCAGTCATGAAGAGGTGGTGATTTCACACTGTATTTTCTGAACCCCTTTGTTAGGCCAGTCTGCTCAGTGTGGCAGATACAGTTTCTTAGAGCATCTTGGATTCTTTCTTGATAAGGCTAAATCTGCCCTGTCAGCTGAATTCCTCTGGATTTATGTGGCAGTGTGGTAAAAATACATGATCAGATTTCACTATTAAGAAAATTCTTTCAGCAATACATGTACAGTCAATGTTTTTGCCCAGACAAGTGAACATTTGACTCACAAAATTTATAAAAGTATCTCATGACAAAACTTTGTGTCAGTGGCCTGGATGTCCACTTGTGTCTCAGTGTGACAGACTGGAAAAGCCTTGTCTCAGGGGATAATACCACTCTGTCCTTGTCAGCTATGCACTTGGTCCTTTAAATCTGAGGAGAAGGGACAGTGAGGAGGCCTGTTGGCCTAATCTTATTAATGCCGCCATCGAGGATGCAGACTCTTGGATATTTCATCTTCACAAGGTGAGCTGCGAACTGAAAAGAGAGGAAAATGTTATAGAAATAATTTCAGGATTTCAACCTTCCAGGTTTTATCAGAATATAAGAAACAAAGGTATTTTTATAGCAATAGTTGCTATTGTCCCTTTTGCATAAGTTATTGATCTTTTAATACACATATTCATCTTTTTTTTAAAAAACTTTATTTATTTATTTGCCTTGGTGTTTGCCTGGAACTGGAACTACAGACAGTTGTTAGCTGCCATGTGGGTGCTGGGAATCGAACCCGGGTCCTCTGGAAGAGCAGACGGTGCTCTTAACTGCTGAGCCATCTCTCCAGCCCCACATATTCATCTTTTAGTCACCTATTTATTGCTTAAAACCCTTCCTTATGCTATGGAACAGACATGTTTCTCTGTTCTTATATACTGCAACAAGTAACCTTAACTGAATGCAATGTAAAGGGTGTAGAGAGAGTAAGCTCTTCCTAGTCTGTTAGCCTCTCGCCAGGGACTTACTGCCATTCCTGTCTGTCATTATGTTTTGTAACCTTCCATGATAGCTAAAGCACCCCAAAATCTATTTTGAACAAGTTTTGATATTATGGTAAAATTATCACTTACAACAGTTCTGTGAAGAATGTCTCAGAGAGGGCTACACTCCAGTTATAGCATGTTTTTGAAGCAATCAAATAATCATTTTGAGATTATCAACTTGAAATGTATAAGGTCTCATCCAGGAGACCTTCTAGTTGCCGGGACTACAGGACTCTGTAAAAGCTATTCAGACACAGATTTCTGACCGACTTAGTCTCTCCAGGGTTCGTGCTGCCTTTCCCTATTCACTGTACTCCTAAATAAGAAGTGCTGGCCTGTTTTCCTGTCTTTGTCTTAGACTGGTTCTCCTGTGTGGTACTATTACCTTTTCTCTGTCTATCTCTTTTAGCTCTCAAAGATTCTCCTCAGTCTTTGGTCTCACCAAATTTATTCAAATAACTCATCTTAAGAGCCTCCTTTTGCAAACTGTAACCTCCTTCAGGAAGGGGCTTAGTTCTTTAGTTTACTTTTTTTCATTCCTAGTGTCTGGTACATGACAAGAGGTCAACACATACTTGCTACGTTGAACTAAATGATGGCAAATAACTTCTAAACCTGGGGGTAAATTTTGGAGGGAGGTCTTCCTTTGGTCCCTCAACTCTCCAGTCTTTGTTCCTTCCTCCTGGTGGAGTGCTCTTCTTTCTGCTTGCCAGCTTGTAGACTACACTTCTTTCTCATCACTCCACAAAGTCCTGACCTTAGGAACTTCATCAGTGGTGATTAGCATTGCTTCCTTTGGATATCTGAAGTTTAATAGTTAGGGCTCAACAAGGTGGTATAAACTTAGGGATCAAAAGAGACAACTGAGTAGTTTCGTCAGGGTTATATTCAAGGCCTCAGTCCCAGAGACTATGTTTTATTGACCTGAGAGTCAAGAATGTACACTTTAAAAGACATCTCCCTCATAGTATATGAGCCTACAAAGACACACAATATAAACAGATGGATATAAAAGTTATATATATATATATACATATATATATATATACATATACAAAACAAACCTCCTTAAATAATTTCAGGGACAAAATACTGTCTTCAGACAAAAAGACAGAGGTATCAGTGTGTAGACAGAGTTTGTATTACTGTACTGTGATTGCAGCATTTCTCATAGCAACTCACATAAATGGATGCCAACATTGCTGCCCATGCCTCTTTCTCCATGATTCTCCATAGGCCCAAAGAGACTCACATAGCTGTTTACATTTCAAATCTTGTGCTCACTTAAAAGAGCAACTGGTAATCTTTAGTCAGAAATAAGGTTGGAGAAATTATGCTACTGCATGTTGATAGGTGTCACAAGGGCCACAGTGAGCTCCTCATCTCCCTGCCCTAATCTTGCTAGCTTGTCTCTGAAGCCTACACCTCAAGAACAGTGGCACCACAGTTATCCACCGGAATATACAGGCAGTGCTGTCCCATACCATGTGATTACTGACACATCTGCATTTTCCCTCATGCAGCAGTACAATTACCACAGAGGCTGAAAATCCTAGATAAACACAGCATTACTAAAAGGGCCTTATGGGTAAGTATGAAGCGTAAGAAAATGAGTAGGAAAGGACTATTGTATATTTAACTAATCTCTTAACTGCTGTTGTAAAGCTGTAAAGAGTTCTTGTTATGGATGGACATAACAACTAGGTTGCTGTAAAGCTGGAAAACTGGAATGCAAAGTAGGCAGAGGGAAAGCAATCGGAAACAACCAGGTTGCTGCTATGTGGGTGGTCCGGAAAGGGAAGCAGAACAAGAACATGAGGAGATAGAAAATGTTCAGATTGCCCTGAGAGGATCCAAACTGCATTTCAGTAAAGAGAAGAAGTGAAAGCAACTGTTGGATTTCTACATAAGATTGGGAGTCCTGCTCTGCTCATTTGTCGTTCTAGTCATCCATTTTAAACAGTGGTCCTGCTGTTGAACCACAGCCACATCTTCCTATCTTCTCCACTCCAGCCCTTCTCCTTTTCCACTTGCTCATTGCCCCAAGTGTCTAGTCAGCATTAGACACAGTTCCAGGCTTTGAGATACTTATGAATGGAGGAGATGGTAATCAGACAACCAACACAAAGTAACATGGGATTACAAAAGCAGTTGTTAGGGCATCTTGTAACCCTTCTGACTTAACAGGTGTTGGGGAAGCTCCCCCATTTCCACTCCATTACCTTTTCATTACTGACTCCTGAAGTGAATAGGAATCCAAATTTGATGATGAAAGTTGCTACACTGATCAGACAGTATTTGGTGAAAGATGGATATATTAGAGAGGAAATCAATGGCTTTGAATATGTTGGGTGTGGCTTTCAGCGTGATAAAAGATCAAGTCACATATGGAGATCAGTAATGGGATGGGGCAACCAAACTTGCAGGAGTTTGTTGGTTCCATCCTTCCATGTTCAGGAGGCAGATGGCAAATAATGGAGGGACCAGGCAGAGGAGGCAAGGTCTAGAGACAGTAAACTCCACAGGGAAACCACACAGCTGGATATACTAAGCTAGTGAGTACCCTTGGTAGATGTTCACGGTGCTCCAGTGGGCTGGGGGATAAAGCCAGAAGAACTGTCTGGGTGCTTTTAGTAAGCAGTACTATCAAGGTCTATTCCAGACTAGTAATGAGTTTCGGAGGCTGTGTTCCAACATCAGTTGTTTGCTGAGAGTAACCCTAACTGATTCAATGTCAGCCAATACTGGATAATGGAATTTATTGTAAGACAGTTAATCTGAGACCCAAAGCTACAATTCTTACAGTGTAGCTGAATGGGGGGAAGAATGGGACTGTACAGCCAAGGTCTATAGTGAAAGATCCCTATAGATCTAGACATTGCTTCGAGGTTTAGAGATGCTTAGACTGCATTTTATGTTGGCAGTAAGCCTAGGTATAGCTGGAATTTTTCCTGTGTCCCACAGCCACTCTGTTCCCAATAAACACACAGCAGCTTATATTAATTACAAGCTAACTCTTACTCTTAAATTAACCCATAATTCTTACCTATGTTTAGCCACATGGCTTGGTACCTTTTCTCACTGCAGAATTCCCATCTACCTCTGCGTCTGACTGTTGACTGCTGCTCTGCCTTTCCTCTTGCCAGAATTCTCCTAGTCTTATTTCCCCACCTCTACTTCCTGCCTAGCTTCTGGCCAATCAGCGTTTTATTAAACCAATATGAGTAACAAATATTTACAGTGTACAAGAGCAATATCCCACATCCATGCAAAGAGAATGAAAGTTTGTGTTTCACAACTCTTGTCATTATTCTCTGCTGCTAGTATGTGTGTCTATAGTTGGGTAAGCAAGTCTCAAATCACAACACATGGCAGGGCTTTGTAATTGCCATTCCAGTTTGTTTTCTTTATCTTGTATCTTAGCTTGGGCTAAGAGACAGGTATGTTTGTCCAAAGGAAACCAAGCTCTGTATAGCAGGAAAATGAGTGAAGTGGAATTTTTGGGTAGCCACAGAGAACTTGAGGTTAAATAAGGCCAGATATGATAAGCTGAGAATAGATAAAGCATAAGAGAAACACTCAATAGGATCATGCAGAAAGATAAATGACAGTGAACAAGCAGAGCTGGCAAACAGAAAGCCCAGAGTTCAGCAAGATTTAGGGGAGGGACAGAGGGGCCATTCTCATTCAAACCACCACAGAAGGACATGTTGCCTGAGTTAACCTTTGGCTTTGTGGGTCAAACTGTTCATACTGGAGACAGGGCAACAAACAAGCACACTGCTTAACAACTTAACACAGAGAAGCCTTGTCTTCCTAACTCCCCCAATAATGCTGCATTTGGGGGCTGGCAGTGCTATTTCTGGATGGGCATGGTACTAAGGGAGGGAACTTGGAAGTTGAGGTCAGTACTTTATGAGTTCTCCTGGCATTCTGAAATGCTGAAAATATGGCACAAACCAAGATTACAACATGAGGCCATGGTATACTGGTAATTCTTATAAGTTATTTAACCAGTTTGTAAATATTTGGCAAGACCCTGAGTCATAAAAGTTTGAAATAAGAAAAAAAAAAAAGATTTTTCTGTTGACTTAAAACAACATGTTGTGGTCATGAATTCTGTTTGTGATCCTGATGGGATTGAGAAATGGCTTAGGTTAAACACATTTCTACGTGTGTCTATGAGGGTGCCTCCATAGATAGCTAAGAAGGGTGAACCTGCCCTGAAAGTGGCCAGCAGTATCCCTCAGGCAGAGGGTTCGGAAGTACAGGAGGAAACGGACATTCCTTCTCTCTGCTTCCTGGGCTCTATGCTGGGAGTGGCTCTGCTCAGTCAAGGCCCCCATCACACACCTCTAAATCTATGAGTCCAGATAAGGAATTCACCCTTTGGCTTTTTTTTTTTTTCTTCTCAAGTCTTTGTCACAGCAAACTAGTCTTAACTATTACAATGTTGTTTTGCTGGATTACTGAAGACATTCCTGGGACTGCTCCTGAAGGTCTTGGTCAGCAGCACTGGATATCTTACTAATAGCAATGGAAAACATGTACAATCTGAGTGTGATCAGAGCAAGGGACTGGAATGGCATATCTAATACTACACTGATCTCTTCTCATCACTGCTTGCTCAGGTGTAATCCTGAATGCTGCTCTTCATTCCCATTCTTTCCGTGTTCTTCCCATAATTGAGGAAAGTGTTTTTTATTCCTGTTATTTTTGTGTTTGTGTATTTCACTTTACTTATAGGAGTTTATTTGTATTTCCTAAAATGTGAAGTCAGTGACAGCTTTTCCTTACCTTTTAATTTTACTCAAAGAAAAACAGCAACACTACAAAGCCAAGAAGGGGAGGCCATGGTCCTTAATCACTTTATACCCTGCCATGTGCAGTTGTGAAAAGTATAGAACATACCAAGCAACCGCAGGAATGGTACACACTGGCTCTTTAGCATATTTTCTGCTGCTTGAACAGAATATCACAGACTAGGAAACTCATAATAAAAGCTTATTTTATACAGTTCTGGAATAGGGAAAGTTAAATACTGAGGGGCCACATCAGGGGATGGCCTCTCACATATCTTAACATGGCAGAAGTGCAATACAGAAGGTCCAACTTCCCTTCTATCAGGAGCCTGCTGTCATGGTAACCAACCCATTTCTGGCCCATTTTCTTCATAAGGGTAGTATGCTGACCTAGTCGTAAATGTTCTACATTCCAAAATGTTAGTAGCAAGTGAATTTCAACAAGAAACCACAACAAACAGAAAATGCTAATTATTCTAAAAAAAGATGAGAGAGTTTATCATAGGAAATCTGTCTTTCTCTTAAAAATAGAATAAATATATACATTTACATATTTTAAAACAGGTTCAAAGACCTCCCCCTAAACACACAATGTACTCTAGATAAAAACTTTTATATTGATTAATTTCATTTAGAATTTAAGATAGTTACTTGACACACTATTTTTTGTGTGATGGTCCTCTATAGAACCCTGTTATTGCTTAAAAATTGTTTATATAGTCAAAGAACTCCCATCAGTCTTGTCTATAGCAAAAATATTTAAAAGTAAATGATAATAATGTTATTTGAAATAGTTCTTATTCCTAAAAAAATGTACACTGGCTCACGTTAAAGAATAGCATTTCTGATAAAATTCCATCATCTAATAACACTGTGTCAGGAGACCTAAATAGTATATGTCCTTTTGATCTGTGTATTTGGAAAGTGGATTTCAGCAATAATCATTTATCATCTTTTGTTTACACTAGGCAATTGAGAACTGTAAGCCCACGCTGTGTGCTAGCCCCTGGTTATGTTGACTATGCTCTGAGAATAATATATATGATGAAAACTCAGATTCAAAAACATTTAGGGTTGTGATGGATCACAGCCAAGTTCCAACCTCTGCAGGTCAGGAAAGAGGGCTCCTGGGCTTAGTTTCCTGTTCAACCACACACATTCCTGTGGTAGGCGTAATTAAGGGGTGGAGGGTAGGGCAGCTAGGTAGAATAACACAGACTGGGACAAGATAACTGTTCTTCTTAGCAGGGCATGAGTGTAAGTGCCCAGAGGATGACTTGGCAGTTGCTCTGGAAAATGTAAAGTGGAAACGAGCTGGCTCTAGGGGCTGGCCACACCTTAGAGTGAATACTTTTAGCAAACATGTTAAGTAAAATGGTCAAATCTGGACTTGGGGGTTATGGCTTCATTTACTACATTCCTATAGAGATGATGATGATGATTATTTAGGATTACTTACTTATAAAGCTTCTGGAAAGTTATGAGGATAGCAGCTTCTGAATAGCCCCAGGACAGTTTTTAATTCACAGGTCTATCAACGTAAATTACTGCCCATCATTCAGTGAACCAGAATTCGGTAGTAGAGTTTTCACTGCGTTATCTTAACCTTTATATAGTGGTCAACATATTCAAGCTGTATTAACATTTAAAACTTTCCTTCTTACCTGACATAAAACCACAGGCTGAACTATTCAGTGACAAGCATGGCATGAAAAAAGTCAGGGAGAAGTCCAAGGCTAACCACAGCTAAAGTATATAGCTTGATAAAGTGGGAAGGAATGACCTGAAACTGACAAATGAGATTTGCTTCCCGCTCTTTAGACAGAGGCCTGAGAACAGCTATAAAGATATGTATTACATTTTCTAAAAACATAAAAGAACCAAAGATATTATGTAAGATATATGAAATATAGTAAGCAGGCCCTTACTAGACACTGTTGGATCTTGGACTTTTCAGCTTTGGGAACAATTTAATTTGGCAAGCCAAATCAGGACCCAGAAAGTTCTATCTCTATATCCCTCAAGACAGAGTTTCTCTGTGTAGCCCTGGCTATCCTGGAACTTTCAAATTCGGAGATCTGATTGCCTCTGCCTCCCAAGTACTGGGGTTGAAGGCTTGCATGACCAATATTTTGTTATAATAGACTGAGCACAATTATGTGACTTTTCTTGTTTAAAACTGGGAGAGTGGGGTCTTAAAATGAGGTGGACTAAAGTCTCATGCAATAGCCAACTTTATTCACAGTATCAGACAATTGATACCCAAGGGTTCACCTCAGAGTCATTGGAGCAAGGTATACTATCACAAGGACAAGCTATATGTGGCCTAAACACGTTTTTACATAAAGGCACATGAATAACAGCTTGGGTCAGCTGTCTCTGTGGGTTTCCCCATCATGACCTTGACCTTCACCTTGTTCATATAATCCCTCTTCCCTCTCTTTAACTAGACTTCTGGAGCTTGACCCAGTTCTTGGCTGTGAATCTCTGCTTCAGCTTCTGTAAGTTACTGGATGAAGGTTCTATGATGACAATTAGGGTACCCAATCTGATTAGAGGCCAGTTCAGACACTCTCTCTCTTATTACTAGGAATCTTAGCTAGTGCCATCCTCATGGATTCCTGAGAGTTTCTCTGGTACCAGGTTTCTCCTTAACCTCATAATAGTCCTTTCTATCAAGGTATCTCTTTCACTTATCTCCCTTTCCATCATCCCTCCCCCAACTAGACCATCTTGATCCCTCATGTTTCTATTCACATCCTGTCCCGTCTAACCCTCTCAGACTGATCTGATATGAATATGTGAAGGGATAGGTTAGCGTTGCGTCATCAGTCGATGGCTGTAATCCCTGACTACAATGAATCTTGTCTGAACTCTGAAGCTGGGTAGAGCTGAACTTGTCTGTTCTTCTTTTGCTGTTGGGCTCCTAAACTCAAACTCCAGGACTTTTACAGCACTCATACAAACACAGTGCTGTGAGCACTATTACTAGGTTCCTCAAGAAACTTTACATATCTTGTCTGAAAGTTTTAAATTAATGCCGAGGTTCAAGCATTATTTTCAATTTATAATTGAACAAATGGTGACTCGAAGAGGCCAAATATTTGCCCAAATTAATTCAGCTAATAAGAAACTGAGCATAGCATAGAAGCTAAGCTTTAAAAACTCACAGATTTTAAATACTATCTATCCTGTGTCAGCTGGGATGCTAACCTGACCTTAGCATGAACTAAGGTGGTGACTAGTTACAGAGGAGTAAGGAGATGCAGGAGAACTATAATGGGCAGGGTTAACAAAGGCCACTCCTGCAGATAAAGGAGCCAGGCGTTCATGTGAGAACCGTGGAGAGGGGCCTTCCATACAGAACTGCTGTTTTCAGTAGATGACACCGCTGGCCTGTGGTCATTGCTGAGAAAGTTCCAGGAGGACAAATGTCCCACTTCTTTTCCAACCCATAACTTACCAGAGAACCTCACTTGATGAACAACTAGGATTGAGAACTCACAGGCATTTTCCTCTGTGAGCTGGAAAGAAGTGTGAAGAAGGGCAGAGAACTAATTTGCAATGGGCAGTGGAGTGAAAAGAAGATATTCAGCACAAGCAAAGATACAGTGGAATTCCAATACCTCAAGCTGGTATGCATTTAATTCCATGCATATGGGGAGAAGCATCGCTACTATACAGATCTGGGCAGCAGAGGAAAATATGTAATAAGTATCTTAAGTTGTCTTTTGATCTTTAATAAGAAACGTTATTAAAGATAGATCTTTATCCTAATCTAAAACTATCACAAATTAGTTACTGTTATTGGATTGAAAAACTAGGCTATGCTTATAATTTGTTTATTCATTATTGTCTATAAATGAGTCAGCAATAAGGGTGTAAAGAAAAAAGTAACCCATAATACCTGACCTCTAATAAGTACAACACTAATTTAGAATATGATGGTTTAGTACTGTTAAATATCCTATACTGCATGTAAGTACTCATTCTTATATATTTTGAACTTACATTTATTGTATTGTACATAAGTGATCTTTAAGTTAATGGCTTAATCAAAGAAACAATCTATGTACTGACAGATATATTTTACCTGTATTGTAAAATTAGATAAATGAGAGCTTAATATGATTAGGATGTTTGAAAGCAGTTGGCACATTAGAGAGTTTTAAACTTATAGGGTGTAGTAAAAGATTTCTGCTCTGGACTTTTGGGCCTAGACCAGAGTTTTGACAGGCAGTCTGGCAGTCTGGCAGTCCCACAGAACCACACAGACGCTTACATTAATTTTATGCTGATTGACCTAGGGCTTAGTTATATTGCTAACTAGCTCTTGCTCTTAAACTAACCCATGATTCATGTTCAGCCATGTGGCTCAGTACCTTTTCTCAGCAGCATTTCAACTTCTTTCCACTGGGTCTCCTGGCATCTCTGCGACATCTCTGCCTTGTTCTGAGATATTCCCAGAGTTTTCTTAGTTTGGGAGCACAACCTATACTTCTGTCTCTGGCCAATCAGCTTTTTATTAAACCAGTAGCAAGGACAAATATTTACAACATACCATAATCCTACTACAATAAGGTCTACTTATTAGAAACTTTCTTTCAAGTGGTAAATGTTTTATGGAAATAGAGCCATAATCTGGAAAAGTTTATTTCAGGTTTTGGTTTCATGCACTGTGTTGTGTGTGAAGTCAAGCCTGTTTTAAAGCCAGGATACATGGCTGCATTCAGACTTAAAAGCCTCCTGGGCTGTGCTAATTAGTAGTAGAGCTTACAGAGTGATACAGTGTATATTCTTATAGTAGGCACATTAGGTAAACTGAACACATTTTTTTTTTCCCTCATGTTTGAGATGGGTAGAATGAGTCCACCTTATTTTACCTACTTTTCCCATTGCTGTGATAAAAACCTTGACAAAAGCAATGAAGGAAGAAAGATTTTTATTCTGACTCACCACAGTTCAAGGTTGTATAATGTATCATGTCAAGGTTGTAGAAGATGTCTGCAGCCAGGAAACAGACAGACACCAGTGAATGCTGGATGCTCAGCTTCCTTTCTCCACTTACATGATCCAAGAGTGGACATCCAGTATGCATAGGCCTCCAGCCTCAGTGCAGACAAGATGATGCCCCCATACTCCCACCCACCTAGTCATGTTTAGAGGCCTGTCTTCCAGATGAATCTAGATTCTGTCAGGTTGACAATTAACTCTATCACACTTTCTTACAAAACAGTTATGGAAAACAAAAGAGATAACACATTTAATGTACTTACCATAACACCTCTCATATAAAGATTAGTCCATAATTTGAATTATTATCACTGTTGGGATTCTTTCCTAAGGCAGTATATTACTTGGAACCTAGAAGTATGTGACTTTCAATAGTGATATGAATGCATGAAATGATATGGCATTACTGACTAATATAGCAGCAGTCATACAATGACATCTTACACTAAGACAGCTACCATGGCTGTTCATATATATATATATATATATGTGTGTGTGTGTGTGTGTGTGTGTGTGCGTAATTATATATACTGATTTGGGATATAGATTTAAGTGACCCTCTTCTTGAAAGGGGTGCATTTAGACACTGTTATGTATTACATATTGCCACAGTTTATATGAAAGGTGTGACTTACGATGTAAGTAGCAGGCCTTCATTCAATGTCAAAAGTAAGTACTGTACTTAGCCCTGCACTGCTAAAACAACTTTGAGATATTTTAAATATTTTTAATTAAATTCGTTGTGTGTGTGTGTGAACAAATACATATACAAGTGGAGGCTGGAAATCCACTTGTGGAAGTGGTGTTTCTCTTCCCAACATGTGGGCCCAGGGGTTGAAGTCAGCTTCCTAGGCTTGGAGAAAGTGCCTTTACCCACTGAGCCATCTTGCCCACCAAGTTTGGAAACTTAAAATAGTCTATTATCAAAATTCTTCAACTTCTCATGCTACCACAGTTTAAATAACCATATTTATGGTTTGTCCTTTTTATAGAGGCATAAAGGAAAATGATGAGTATACTTTAACCTCCATTCCTAATTTTCTCAATGGAGAAAGTTTTCCAACACATTGCTGACCCCTCGTTGGCCTCCCTTTCCATTCTGCCCTAGGTGCCATGGAATTCTTTTGATTGGTAAATCTGGGAAAGCCCAGTTTGTGTTCCCTTGGGAGGCTAGTATCTGCTATCTTCTTAGGAAAGATTCAATCTCACTTTAGGAAAGGCTTGGAGGGGATGGGTTCTGCAGTCCCTCAGCACAGGAATGTTCTCTACTGACTGACTCTGGGGATGTTGTTTGTAATTCTGCTTGGCTCTCATATGCTGCAGTCTCTGACACTTTTCTTCATCTCTCTTTCTTTGAGACAGGATCTCTCTACACAGCCTTGACACTTGCTATGTAGACTAAGTTGGCCTTGAACTCAGAGATCCATCTGCCCCTGCTTGCTGAGTGCTGGGATTAAAGGTGTAAAGGTGTTTTCTTTTTTCTCTCTCTCCCTTCCTTCCTTTTTCTCCCTCTTTCTTTAATGGTGCTAATTTTTTTTAGCAGTTTTAGCTACTTCTATATTTCAGTTTGCTGAGAATATAGTCAATTCCTCCCTCAATTTGGAGAGGGAGTCAACTTTTTGTTTTATATCTGAAATAGACACCCAACCCTTGAGTTTCTAGGTAAACAAATCTTACCAAATTCCAACAAATGCCACCTAGGCAGTTTCCAGAGCCTATTCTCTGGACCTGATTCTCTGACAGGAGGTTTCTGTCTGTATTTTTGAAATTTCAAAAAGCAGCTAGAAAAAAGGATTTCCTTGAAAACTTGTGCTGTCATATTAATTTATATTTTGTTACAACAAAATATTAGAGGTAGATAACTTTATAAAGGAGGCTTTATGTTGACTACTCCAGGGCAGCCTGACCCCTCTGAAGAGTTGACGGGGAGTGGAGTGGGGTGGAGGTGGGGAAACAGACGTGGGAAAAGTGGAGGGAGGGGGAACAGGGGATGGAATGTAAAAGTGAAAAAAAAAAAACCAAAACTTCTGATATAAAAAGAAAATTTTTTAAAAAAGAAAGAAGGCTTAATTAGTTCATAGTTATTTGCAAAGGGAGGAAGGTCAAAGGCCACAGTCAATGTCCACTGTGGACGGCAGGAATGCATGTGGAGGCATCAGAGTCGGTGACTAGGTCCTACAGTCCTTACAGAGGCAAACCTCCACTGACCAGAGAACTGTCCACTAGGATCCTCCTCTTAAAGGTCCTACCTTTTAACGTCCTCAACCCTTAGACTAAGCTCTTAACATAGACTTTGACAAAGAACATCATCAGCTGCCATCTGGGTTTTCCTAAGCCTCCTCCCACTTACTCATCTTGATGTTGAAACCTGGAGGTGGGGGAGGGGGAGAAAGGGAGGCTTCCATAAGAGACAAATCTAGGAAGGAATACACACAGCTAGCTGGGTTTATCTATGACCAACAATCTGGACAGTAGGAGAGAACAGTTCAGAACACGTGCAGGACATTTTTGGGTACACTTACCTCAGCTGTGTGCTTTGCCACGTGTCCTACTATCACAATGACCTTCCCCTTGAAGTTCTGAAGCATCATGGTGTAGGGGCCCTGGCTGAGCTCTCCCTCTGCCGTGAAAGCAGCGCTAAACGGGATGTTGATGCTGCCTGCAATGTGACCTCGAAGAAAGCTGATGACGGAGGTAAGGAAAACTGCTTTTTCATTTTGTTTTGTTCTAGTTTTTGGAGTCTTGAGTGTCTAAGAGAGGTAATTTGTTCCTAAACAACAGTACTAAACATTCCTTTGTTCACCTGAGTATATAATCTAAACAAAGTAAGGTTTTCTAAGGAGGAAGAAAATTAAATTTGAAGATGAGAGAAAGGAAGAGCAGCTTGAGATGTAATTATTAGTGGAAAGTGAAAGTGCCCCTGGCCCAGTTAAGCCACAGTCACCGACTAGCAGACTTGCCGCTGTCAAGTTCACCAGCACAACCTGGAGCTCTTTAAAGTAAACACACTGGCAAGGGAACTGTCTCAATACTGGCAAAGTAGATGCTCAGTCAAACTCCACCCAGAACTGTTAGAGGTCATCAGCCCCAGCTGGAAACTGTTCTGTTGCAGGTTAATGTGTCCAGCAATCTCAGCTGACATATCCATTATTCCAGTTTTATAACCTCTGAAAAGGGCCATTTCTGGAGGTTCTTATATTCTAAAAAAATTCTGATGGTCTAATGGACTGTTCCTGTTAGTTTACAAAATAAAGGCATCCATTAATCTACAAGATTTAGAAATGACATAAGATCTTAACATACAGATACTTTACTAAGTAAATAAAAGTATAATTGGATGAATAAAAATAAAACTTTGGAAGTTAGAAAGATATGGCTACATCTTTCTAATGTAGAACCATTAAAACCATAAAAGAGATGTATGAGATATTGTAGATTGCATCACCTCAGGAAGACAGGGAAGGGTTTTCACTGATGAAGTGATGACAAGGTCATTCCCAAGAAGGCAAAGGAATAGAATGGAGGAGGGGATGAAAAGTTTAGGCAGTGGGGAAGCATATGCCAATTAGGGCAGGAAGGACAATGTTGGGAGATGTAGAGCATGAGATACAGAGGGAGGTGGAGGTTACACTGCACCTGGTGTTGTTCACGATAATGAACTTTATTCTGCTAATGAGGAGAGTTGAAGTATTTTAAGCAGAAAAACAGCACACGGGATCTGCATTTGTGTACCACTGTGGGGAAAAGCTCAAAGGAAGGTGAATTTTCATCTGGTTACCTTTAGGCTTATCTCCACTCTTTCTTAATAATCACCACAGAGGAAGACCACAGAGGTCAACAGAGCCCCACCCCAAACTCCCACTTGACAGACTTGAGAAAAGTGGTATTTTAAAGGTTATGACACAAACATGTTATGTTTTCACTCTAAGTTTCTCACCAGAGATGGAAAATATTCTAATTCCACACTGAAATGACAGGTGTCATTTCTCATCTTGTAGGCTCATCAGCTATTCTACTTCCTCCTCTTGCACCAGATCCTCCTTATCGGGAAGAGGAGCAATCCCAGGCTACTTTCTAGAACATATGGGTAGCAGAAGGAAGAAAACATTTAACACTCATAATAAAATAATCAAGTACATTCTGGAAAAATGGTAAGAGATAAAATCCACATTGGAATTGCAGCAGACATTGTTTAGAGAATTCTAGAATGGGGACATTGTTTATAAACTCCTCTGCCTTGCCCCCTAGCTTTCTCTCACCCCACCCTACCATTCACTAGGTTCAAAGACGATTACCCCAGCCTCAGTCAACAAAGTCTAGGACTTCAGCATAACCAAGCTCCTCCCTACTGTATCAAGGCTGAGCAAGGTATCCATCCCTCTATGGGAATGGGCTCCAAAAAGCCAGTTCAGTTCAGCTGTCATCCCAGATTTTTCCCCAGTGCATCTGGGTAATTTTTATATGCTACATAGTATGTACTTTTAAAGGAGATTTTTCTATACTGCCGTTTATCACTAAAAGCATGTTTTTAAATTGTTATTTTTTTTTTTTTACAGAATATTCTCTCAGCTATTTATGTTTTACAGTTTAATTTTTAAAAAATAGAGGTTAAAAGTCAAAATGCTTGACAAAATACGATGGAAAGCATTTTGGAGAGGAGGAATGTTCTGTCCAAACCTCCAAATACTTCAAGTCTTCCCAGTGTACTCTGGAAGACAAAGCATCATGAAGCAGAGCCTTAGACCACAGCTCTCCCATTCAGTGTGGTTCTGGAAACCATCGATGAACACCCTTCCCAGAACACTCTTTGTCAAGAAGCAGAGACTGAGTAGGCACAGATGTCTGGACACACAAGCTGTCAAGGCCCTACATCTTCCACCCACAACTGCAGTACTGGCAAACAGCAGAAGAGCATGGGTGCGGGCTATCTCTATAGATCAGTGCATTTACAACCAGCAGTCTCTTTTATTTTAGTACATTTGACAATGAAGAAAACAATGCTAGTTATTTAAGGACCTGATAATTATGTTTCACTGCTCACAGCACAAATCCTTCTACGGCTGACATTAAGATGAAGTAGAAGGACTCTATCTGTTCCCTCGGGCAGGCACCCCGGCCCAACCACAGGCCACGACTGCCTGAAGAGCCAGCAGGCTGCCTGCCTGAATACTTTCTCTACTTGATGCCCCCTCCCCCCATCCCCTCAGTCACTATGCTCCATCCTCAACTCTAGTGTTAACTCCCTGCTGGACCAGAGGCCTCACCTGTAGCCAGAACTCCAGGTAGGCCTCCTGCCCTCCCACCTCCTTCACACTCCTCCACTCTATCCCCAGACCTGTCTCCCCTTCTTGTCCCGATGTCCCAGCTGCCAATTTGGGTGGAGATTCCCTGCTGGATGAGGGACCATGCAGACCACCAGAACTCCAGGTCGTCTACCCATCTACAGACCTGCTCCACTCTCTCAGTGGCCCCTTCCATCTGACAGGATTACCACCATTTCCTGTTTGCTGCTGTGTTTTAGCCCCCAATACAGGCATAGAACCCCTGCTCAATAACACCCCCGCCACATAGGCCAGAGAAGAAACAGAAACTAAGAAACAAAACAACCATCCAACAAAGACAAACTCAAGCTTTACCAACAGAATATAAGAGATGGAAAAGAATATCTCAGGCACTGAAGATACATAGGAAGAAATAGATACACTGATGAAAGTAAATGTTAAATCTAAAAAACTCCTGACACAAAACATCCAGAAAATCAGGGACACTATGAAAAGCTCAAACCTAAGAATAATAGGAATAGAAGAACAGCAAAAATCCCAGCTCAAAGGTTCAGAAAATATTTTCAACAAAATCCAAGAAAATTTTCCTAACCTAAAATAGGAGATGTCCATAAAGGTATAAGAAGCATACAGAATCCCAAGAAAATTGAATCAGAAAAGAAAGTCCCCTTGCTACATAGTAATCAAAACACTGAATATACAGAACAAAGAAAGGATATTAAAAGCTTACAAGGGGAAATTCAGATCCCATCCAGAGGTGAGTAGATTCCTGTACCTGGACCAGGGTCAGTCCCTGGAGTCTGATCTCAGACTCTCCCTAGCAGACAGGAGCTAGGTCCCCTCTTTTAGCCACACCTAAAAGAGGGGACCTTGCACGGCCAGGTCCCGCCTCCAGGGTGAACTGTACCAGCAGAGAAGGACTGAGGCCTTTGAAATTCAGACTCCTGTCCAGATCACAGTCAGAGGTCGAGCAGACCCCTTGCTCAGAGGAGACAGGAGACACACAAACCATCTTGCCACAACTGACCAGGAGCTGCCTAATCGTGAACCACGGAAGCCATGGGCAGATGCCAGTGCAAAAATATATATACTAATATAAAGAACAACAAGGCAACACCAGGAGAAACTGGTGGTTCTACAACTACAAGACCTGAACAGAGCAATTAAGAGGAAACAGAAGGAAACAACCAAAAACACCTTTATGAAAATTATTGAAGCCTTCAAAGAAGATATAAAAAATTCCCTTAAAGAAATAGAAGAAAATGCAAACAAAAATTGGAAGAGACGAACAAATCCTTGAAAGAAAACCAAGAAAAGGTAAACCAAAAAATGAAAAAAATATTGCAGGAACTAAAAACTGAAATAGAAGCAATAAAAAAGGCACAAAATGAGGCAAAGTTGGAAATAGAAAATCTGAAGAAAAGAGCTGGAACTACAGATACAAGCATAACCAACAGAATCCAAGAGATGGAAGAAAAAATCTCTGGAGTAGAAGACTCAGTAGCTCAAATAGATATGTCAGTCAAAGAAAATACTAAAACCAAAAAAGCCGTAACACAAAATGTTCAGGAAATCTGGGACACCATAAAAAGACCTAACCTGAGAATAATAGGAATAGAAGGAGAAGAATACCAGCTCAAAGGCACAGATAATGTATTCAATGAAATCATAGAAGAAAACTTCCCTAACCTGAAGAAGGAAATGCCTATAAAGATATAAGAAGCTTACAGAACACCAAATAGATATGACCCCCAAAAAAGTCCACTTGCCACATAATAATCAAGCCACAAAACATATAGAACAAAGAAAAAATTTTCAGAGCTGCAAAAGAAAAGGGTCAACTTACATATAAAGGTAGACCCATAAGAATAACTTCTGACTACTCAATGGAAACGATGAAATCAAGAAGGGCTTGATCAGAAGTTATACAGATGCTAAAAGAGCATGGATGCCAAGCTAGAATACTATACCCTGCAAAATTATCAATCACCATAAATGGAGAAAACAAAGTATTTCATGACAAAGTCAGACTGAAACAATTCCTACCTACCAGTTAAGCACTACAGAAAGCATCAGAGGGAAAACTCCAACCTAGGGATCCCAGATACACCCAAGAAACCACAAACAATCAATAATCTCACAGAGGAATACCCCAGAGAAAGGAAATACAAACAAGTTACTACCAAAAATAGCAGGAAATATCAATCAATGGTCACTAATATCCCTTAATAGCAATGGACTCAACTCTTCTATAAAAAGACACACACTAACAAGATGGATACAACAACAGAAGCCATCCTTCTGTTGCCTACAAGAAACACACCTCAACCACAAAGACAGACACAGGCTCAGAGTAAAGGGTTGGGAAAAGATTTACCAGTCAAATGGTCCTATGAAACAAGCTGGAGTTGCCATCTTAATATCTAACAAAGTAGACTTTAAGCTAAAAGCAATTAAAAGGGACAAAGATGGTCATTACTTATTCATCACAGAAAAAATTGGTCAAGAGGAGATTTAAATCCTGAATATTTATGCCCGTAATATAAGGGCACCTACCTATGTAAAAGAAACACTGCTAAAGCTCAAATCCCACATCAATTCTCACACCATAAGAATGGGAGACTTCAATATCCCACTTTCACCCCTGGATAAGCCAACCAGAGACTCAACAGAGAAGTAAGGAGTCTAACAGAGGTTATGATGCAAATGGATTTAATAGATATCTATAGAAGCTTCCACCCAAATGCAAAGGAATATACATATTTCTCAGCTCCTCATGGAACTTTCTCTAAAATTGACCACATAATTGGTCATAAAGCAAATATCAACAGATACAAAAAAATGGAAATAATCCCTTCTATCATATCGGACCACCAGAGCCTAAAGTTAGAATTCAACAACATCAAAAGTCACAGAAAGCCTACCAACTCATGGAAACTATACGTCACTCAGCTGAACCACCTCGGGGTCAAGGAAGAAATTAAGAAAAAAATTAAAGTCTTTGTAAAATTTAATGAAAATGAATCCACAATGTACCCAAACTTGTGGGACACAATGAAAGCAGTCTTAAGAGGAAAATTTATAGCACTAGATGCCTATATGAAAAGCCTAGAGAAATCCCACACTAGAGAACTAACAGCACAGCTGAAAGCCTTAGAACAATTAGAAGCAAACTCACCTAGAAGGAGTAGACAGCAGGAAATAATCAAACTTAGAGCTGAAATCAATACAACTGAAACAAATAGAACAATACAAAGAATCAATGAATCTAAGAGTTGGTTTTTTGTGAAAGTCAACAAAATTGATAAGCCCTTATCCAAACTAATCAAAAAGCAGACACAGAGTGTCCAAATCAACAAAATCAGAAATGAAAAGGGAGACATAACAACAGAACCCCCAGGAAATACAGAGAATTATCAGATCATACTTTGAAAATCTATATTCCACAAAATTGGAAAACCTAGAAGAAATGGACAGCTTTTTGGACAGGTCTCATTTACCAAAATTAAATGAAGATCAGATTAATTACTTAAACAGAGCTATAACCCTAAAGGAAACTGAAGCTGTCATTAAAAGCCTCCTAAGTAAAAAAAGCCCAGGTCCAGATGGTTTCAGTGCAGAATTCTACCAGACATTCAGAGAAGAATTACTACCATTACTCGTCAAACTATTTCATACAGTAGAAACTGAAGGAAAATTTTGGCAAACCATATACAACAATATATAAAAAATATCACCCACCATGACCAAGTAGGCTTTATCCCAGAAATGCAGGGATAGATCAACATATGGAAAACCATAAATGTTTTTATAAAACATTTTTATAAAATGTTTTATAAACATCATATAAACAAACTGAAGGAAAAAAAACACATGATCATATCCTTAGATGCTGAAAAAGCCTTTACAAAATCTAACACTTCTTTATGATAAAAGCCTTGGAGAGATCAGGAATACAGGGAAAATATCTCCAAGAAGCCAAAAGCCAACATCAAAGGAAATGGAGAAAAACTCAAAGCAATCCCACTAAAATCAGGAACCACACAAGGATGTCCTCTCTCCCCTTATCTATTCAACATAGTTCTCGAAGTTTTAGCTAAAGCAATAAGAAAACGAAAGGAGATTAAGGGGATACAAATTGGAAAAGAAGAAGTGAAACTATCTCTATTTGCAGATGATATGATTGTATACGTAAGTGATTCAAAAAATTCTACCAGGGAACTTCTACAGGTGATAAACACCTTCAGCAATGTAGCTGGGTACAAGATTAACTAAAAGATATCAGTAGCCCTTCTATACACTAAAGATAAAAGGGTTAAAAAAGAAATAAGGGAAACATCACCCTTTATAATAGCAGCAAATAGCATTAAATACCTTGGAGTAACTATAACCAAAGAAGTAACAGATCTATTTGACAAAAATTTTAAATCACTGAAGAAAGAAATTGAAGAAAATATCAGAAAATGGAAAAAAACTCCCATGTTCCTGGATAGGTAGGATCAACATAGTAAAAATGGCAATTCTACCAAAGGCAATCTACAGATTCAATGCACTGCCCATCAAAATCCCAACACAATATTTTTTCAACCTTGAAAGAACAATATTCAGTTTCATTTGGAATAACAAGAAAGCCAGGATTGTCAAAACAATTTTTCTCAACAAAAGAACCTCAGGAGGCATCACCATCCCTGACTTCAAGTTATACTATAGAGCTACAGTAATAAAAACAGCCTGGTACTGGCATAAAAACAGACTTGTGGATCAATGGAATAGAATTGAGGATCCAGGAATTAACCCAAAAACCTATGAACACCTAAATACAGAATTTTTTTTTTTTTTGAGTACTGTGGTGTAAAGCACACCAGCTTTTCCAAGCATAAAATCAAACACCTTTCTGTGCTTGCTTGCTTTCTGTGTTAACTAGTTTAAATAATGGAACAATATCTTTTTAAGCCCATTTGAAGGCTGGACCTTTACAGTTAGGGAAACAAAACTAAACCTGTGGTTTCTCCATATATAACTGAGTAGTATCATTAACTGAAATAAAACGTGTTCAGTCATCATTTTCCTTACAACTCTATTACTACATATTTGAATTGGTATCAGCAACACGCTCAACATCCAAGTTTAAAATCTCAGTTTTAACACCTCATCAGTGGTCCCTGCTAACATTTTACTCCACTGACTCTCATCCCCTCCCCCATCCCTCTATCCCTGCAATGGTCTGCCAATGTAAGACAGCATTTATCTTGAGCTTATTGCATTGCAAAAGCAGGGTGTCTAAAGTGTTTGCCTTTTTCCTCCCAAGAAATCCATTTTTTTTTTCTTATAAAGAAAAGCATTTAATGGGATGGCTTACAATTGCAGAGGGTCAGTCCATTAACATCATGGCAGTAGCATGGTGGCACACAGGCAGACATGGTGCTGGAGAAATAGCTGAGAGCCTTACTTCTTGTAGGTATCAGGAAGAAACCAATTTTATTAACATTTTTTTCAAGCTAAAATTTTATAACAAAATGGTCAGATGGCAACATTCCTGATGAGAAACCTCCCATTGCCCAGATTTCCCAGTTCAGCTCTCAGGAACCAGGACCAAACAACTCCCATTTCAAATGGAATTATTTTGCTGCCTTTATGCCTGGTTCATGTAACTTTTCTTTGTCTAAACACTTTATTTATTTAGACAGGGCTTCTACATCTGTATCCTCTTGTGCCAGCTTTCCAAGTGAGTACTAAGGTTACAAGCTTGAGCTGATAGCTCCTTTGTACTTCTTTGTAATCTCTTAGATATATCCTTAGCCTCTCTGAACCTGATCCTCTTAAGGGTCATATTCTCACTCTCAAATGTCTTTTATCATTTTGCTCACTGAATCCATTTGTACCTAAGTAGCCATCATCTGGTTCAGGTACTCATATACCCTTATATTTCTATGACATTTTGAGTGTAACTCATATCACAGTATAATGCAATTATCTATTTAAAAAGTCCATTCTAACTAAACAACTAGAGAACAGGGGCTCTGGTTTAACTTTGTACCCTCGTTGCCTAGCAAATGTCTTTAAACAGGACAAACTGGTTTGACTCTAAGGTTAAAAGAGCAAATGGCATCAACTGCTAGTGTAACTCTAGCAACTACTAATCCAAGCATTGGAGATACTCCTCCGCAGTAGCTACCACACACCCACATTAAGGAAGATCCATCTAGACATGGGTGGAATGTTTAATTCAGATAGATCAAATACAAATTTATATAAGATGAGCAAAATCTATCAGAACCTCCTTCTCTCCTGTCTTCCTTTGAGTATAGGTATCTCTACAGTACTTTAAAAATATTTTCAGAAATAAATTCTTAAGGAATAGTGAAAGAATAATAGTAGCATTCAGTGAAAACAGTTGGAGTTGGTTTTAGAATCCGTGGAAGCCTTCGGTTGTATTTCTCGCTTTTTCTTTTCTTCCATCTTTCCCTCCCCCCTTCCTTCCCCCTTTCCTAAGAGCTTTAGAAACAAAGCTGTAAAACTCAGTCTTCCCTGGCAGCAAATGGGATTAACATTCCTTCCAAGTCTTTCTGTTTACAGATAACATCAGTTGGACCCACATTTGCATGACTATGGCCACCTTTAATATGAACTCCAGAAAATTTGAAGCTCTAAATATTTATAGCTACCAAATCAACAGCTGGGATGGGCATTATCTCTGAAACCACTAACATTACTTATAAAGTCTATGCCACTACACAAGAAACATTTTCTATGGCCTTTCTCCAAAATTCCGATGGATATATTGAAAAAAGCTTTAGCTAGAAACATTTCATGTTTCTTTTTTATAGAACCAGAAGTAAAATAGTATTTCAGCAAAACATGCTGCTGTATGCCTCTCTGCTGTATGCCTCTCTGGAGTCTGGCAGTGATGTCAAGGCTTGAGTGGGTGTTTCTAAGTGTTTAGGATTTTACTTCGGGAACAGCTTTACTGCCCAGTGTGTGCAGTCTGGCTTTTTTGAACTCTCTACTGCTTCACTTTGCCATCCTCAGGCAGGAGCAGTTGATGCTAATGCACTTCTCTTTACATGCAATCAAAACACAGGCAATAGATAAGTGACTGCAGCATCCATGGCATCCCAGATAGCAGTCCTAAGTGATTTGAGAAGGCAGTTCCTTAAATTTATTGGCACACAGTTCATTTGCTTAAGAGCACCTCCCTCCCTTCACAACCAAGTGTCTTAATTATTTTACATAGAAAAATAGGATGAGATTAAAATATAATTTTAGAAATTATTGTTCCTAAAACACAAATGAGGAAAAATGTTGACCCATATGGAGACATAAGACTTTTTGTTAGATACTTTCGCATTAATGGGCTTATAAAGCAAAGCAGAAAGCAGACATTGTGGGATCCCAGCACAGGATGGGATAGGCAGTTTTAGTTGTAGGCCAGCCTGATGCCCCAAAGCCAGTTAGAGGCTAGCATGGGAGGCCTTGTCTCCCAAACAAAACAGAAGCAGAGAGGAGAACAAGATATCGAGAAACATCAGTATTTCAAAAATACCCTCTTTAGAGAACGAAAATTACTACAGAGTGTTCTTTTTCTGTTTTTCTCTCTGTTTTGTGGCAAGGAAGAAATGGAATTATTTTAAAGGTATACCAGTTAGACATTTGGTCATGTCTCAAAACAACTGGTAGAGTGATAGAGAACATAAATTAATTGTTCAAAGATGATACTGAGTTACCCTATCATAAACTTCACAGGCACTGTAAGGGTTTCTTGTTTACTTTAAGTGTACTCATATTTTGCTTGTATTGTAGAGGTATACTACCTGCACGCCTGGTAGTCAAGGAGGCCAGAAGTGGTATCAGATCCTAGCCCATGTCTAAGTTTTAAAGCACCACCACTCACTGAGATGGTTCAGTGAGTAAAAGTGCCTGCCACCTTTTTAAGTTTTAAAGCACCACCACTCATTGAGATGGTTCAGTGAGTAAAAGTGCCTGCCACCAAGCAGAGTGCCCAAGTTCAATTCCCAGGGCCCACATGGCGAAAGGAGAGTGTAGGCTTTCCAAGCTGCCCCCTGACCTCCACATATACACTGTGGTAGTGCAAATCCACAGATAATACATGAAAATGTGATAAAGATCTAAAACAAGAAAGCACCAACATTCTTTAGCAGCTTTCAGAAAAATTTGATGTCTGAATGGGTTCTCTTAGCAATTAAGTCATAAAAGAAAAGACTTTTCTAATACTCCTTTTTTTTTTTTCAAAGTATATTATTACATTTCAACACTTACAATACTTTTCATTGATTTTTGTGGCTGCAATTGTTTACAGGAACTCATACAAGCAGAGTGGTTCTGCTGGTGATTAGGCCATGTACACATATGGGTACTGAAAGTAGCAGCTAGGATTTGAAGGAATGTGATCACTTTGAGCTTGAGAATCAACACACGTCACATTTTGCTCACTAATTTGTATTAACTGGCTCATCTTAGTTGTGCATACACTTAACAGCCTATGCAGAGATTAATACAAACCTGGCAAACTATAAAGATTAGCAGCCTGAGGTTACCAATCTACCAGTTACCAATTATATCATTGGTGCAAAATGTTAATAGCAGTATTATTAGATCTTAGCTTACTGGGATGTACTTATTCATAGTGTACTTGTTCTAAAGCAAGCACAACTGTACATTTATATCTTTCATAAACTGTCTTAAGCCAACTGGGGAATCGTGGATTCAGGAATTAGTATTACCTAGGGGAAGTAAGAGCATGTTAATTACTAAACCATATTGTAGATTTCTGACTATTCCATCACTTTTGATAGTGGCAGTAACATACGTCCTGAATTCATTTCTTTTTTTGCTGGCAAAATGCTAAGCATGTTGATACATTAAGGTCTTTAATCTTGTTCTTTGTTCTGCTTTGAATGTTCTCTCTAGGCTGGGTCTGGTGGCACACATCATAACTGCAGCACCTGGCAGTCAGAGGAGGGAGGGAGGGAGGGAGGAGCTCTGGCCAGTCTGGTCTTCACATAGTGAGTTTCAGAAGGCCAACTAAGGCTACATACATTAAGCTTTGTTAAAGAAAAAAAAGGTGTTGCTGCTTCTTCACATCCTAGCAGTTTATCAAAACTCATAGTAGCACTAGTTGCTATGTAAAACTCACTTTCTAGATATGCTCATTGTTCCAATTGAAATGTAACTATCATAAGTGTAAGGAATTGTCATTTTGTTTAACGATAGTTTTCTCATATCTGGTATACTGATTGGCATACAAAGACAATAACATATTGCTGAATGAATGACTGTTAGGTGAGGAAATATATTTAGTTTGAAATTCTCATTGTCTTATATTCTTCTGAGTACTAGCTTGCTTCAGAGCTTAAATGAAAAGATTGTGTAATCAACTTTAGAATACACAAGACTCACACATTGCCAAATGTCTCTGAATTGTTTTAACTTTAACTTTGAAAGGTATGGGGGGAAATGATGGGAGACTCTGCTGTCCTCCCCTTTCCCTCTATAAATATCCTCTGGGCACTTTTGGAAATGCTGAGCCTGGGGCTGGGCTATAAAAATAAAAAGGACCCCAGTGTCTGTTTTGTCTTCCCCTGAGATCACGTTCTTCTCATAATGAGTTTTGCTTGTTTCTCTCATTTGCTTGCACTGTGATTCCTACTCATCTGTTTCAGTATAAAATATTTTGATGTCTTATATTCCTAGCAAATATCTTATTTTATATCTTTTAAAAATTATGAAGTCTTACTGAGCTTTATTTTCCGAGCTGCTATTACTGGTGATAAAATCTAAAATTAAATCTCATATTCTAACATGAGTCTAAGCACTAAACTTGAGCATCCCTTCATCACTATACAGACCCCTTTGCCTTTAATTATTTGCAAGTGGCATTCAACATGAAGAGTAAGCAGAAGATATTAGTTGTTTTATAATGTAAGGACATAAACCACAATACAGATTATGTTTAAAACCTGTTTTCCAGCTTGAAAGGCAATGGGTAGTTTAGACACCTCAGTTAGAGGGTATCTTAGAATTTCATTACATTCTTTATGGTATTCATGATACTTATTGATAACCAGTAAACCTGGGAACAGAGTTTAGCTTGTATTTTTCTTTCAAAACACTATGCCATGAATGTCAAGACTTGGTATTTGGAGGTAGAAAAGGGATAGGTGATAAAATAAGAGGTCACAGAAATGAAATAAAAATTTTGTGAGCATAAATGGATCAACTTTGAAAATACCTCAAAGTCAGAACAGTGCACAATTCAAATTCCAATACTTGGGAGGCTTGGAGGGACCCTGTTCCATAAAAACAAAATAATTTTTCTTAAAGCAATCTTTCAAAAAAAGGATTTAAAAATAATCCCCAAGAGGGAGAGAGATAGCTCAGCAGTTAAAATCCACACTGTTCTTGCAGAAAACCTAAGTTTGGTTCTCAGCATCCACATTGTGCAGCTCACAACTGCTTTTAACTCCAGCTCCAAGAGATCCAATATCTCTGGTCTCTGTGGGCCTCTGTAATCATATGCAAATACCCATCACCTCTTGGCACACTGCAGACATATAATTCATAATAACAATAATAAATCCTCAAAAACCACTGACAAATGCCACCACACTTGGCAAGATCAAGTATACTATAAAAAGTAATTCACAACTTGAGCCCTTCCAAGATGGTCAAGAAAGATGGGTGATTTTCCATTCCTGTCCTCCCTTCCTTGGCCAACCCTACTTTCAAAAGGCATGGAGCAATACTGATTCTCTTCCCTTAGTATGCAATTGTAGACAGTGGATATTTTAAGTCAAGTCAGTAAATCTAGTTCCAGCTTCAGTCTGAGTACTCTGGGATGGCAGAGATGCTCCCACACAGGCAGTCCATCCTACTCATCAGAGGACAGTGTTCAGGCTTCCTCCTCTGCTTTCTAACTAACTCTCCTGCCTGCACATATCCTACAGGAAATAAGGGAGAACAACTAGAGAGCATGGAAGACCTGGACTGAGTGCCTTTGCTATACTATGCATATCTTGAATTTCAAATAACTAAATTATTTGAAGGAAGCTGACGTGTGGCATTTACTTAAAAATGTAAATGGTTACTAGTGCTTGTCTGCATCTTTGTATATGCACACAGTGCTACATGTTAGCACATATAAGCTAACAAGAGTTTTGAAAATTAGTGTCATAATGCAACACATTTTCAGTGTGTGTGTGCGCGCGTGCACGGGCATGCATGTGTGCACATGCACCTGTGGAGGCCAGAAGTTGACGTTGGGTGTTTTTTATCAGTCTCCGCATTATTTTGAGAGAGGATCTTTGGAGAAGTTGGAGTTCACTGATTTGGTGGTATGGCTGACAGGAAGCTTCAGAGAACTCTGTTTGTGCCCCAGTGCTGACATTACAGACACAGCCACCACTCTCAGCTTTTTATCTGGTTCCAGGGATCCAAACTCATCCTCAGGCTTGTGTATCAAGCATTTTACTAAGCCACATTCCCAGCCTTTTTGCTGATTTAAGAGACAATGAATTAAAGGCTCAGTCAAAATAGAAAATAAAATGTTAAAAAGAGTAAAATGATTTCAAATTATGAAGCATTAGATCAGAACTTCTGGAAAGGGGGCCCTTGGCTAGTCAACTGCGATTTATTCCTTGTTTGAGAATCTCCACACCACTCCCCTAAAGATCTTTCCATAACCCAAAAGCCAAAAACCTAGGCACATCATGTTCTCTAAACTCAGGGTTCCTATAGCTTGGAGAAAATAAAAAGAAACATTTTGAAAAAAATATTGAGTTAAGGGCCAGGTGTGGTGGCATGTACTTTTCCTTCCAGCACTCAGGAGGAAGGCAGATCTTGGTGAATCAAGGCCAATCTGGTCTATAGGGTGAGTTCCAGGACAGTCAAGTGAGAGTCTGTTTTAAAAAATGAAATAAGACAAATAAAAAAATTGACTTATATTTTAAATTGTAAGCTTTCAAATTGTACTGTAAGTCACCTAAGGTTTTTCACATTGCTTTTTAATTTCTGGAAAAGCACTGTTTGCATTTCATTTAAAAAACTGAGACTGAAAATATGCACATGAAAATATGCAAATTTTGGTATATAAAGATTCTATCAGTAGGCTATCCCTAATTTATACATACTACACATTATAAATGTAAAAATTTAAAGTTATACAAGTCTTTATATTTAATACACTTTTTCTTAAAAGAAAATTCTTTATAAGAAGAGATTGCTCTGTTAAGAAAAAGTATGGGGGGGCTGGAGAGATGGCTCAGCGGTTAAGAGCACCGTCTGCTCTTCCAGAGGACCTGGGTTCGATTCCCAGCACCCACATGGCAGCTAACAACTGTCTGTAGTTCCAGTTCCAGGCAAACACTAAGGCAAATAAATAAATAAATAAAGTTTTAACAAAAAAAAAAAAAGAAAAAGTATGGGGCTGAAGGATACCTCAAAAGTTAAGAACACCGGGTGCTCTTCCAGTAGATGGAGGTTCGGTTCCCTGAACCCACATGACAGTTCACAAGTGTCTGTAACTCCAGGTCTACTTACATATTTGGGAAAATGATCATACATACAAAATGAAAATAAATATTAAAAATAAAAGTATGAGGGTTATATATGTAGATCAGTGGTAGAGAGCATCATAGGACAGTCAATGTCCTGGCTTTGGCCTCAACATATTTTTTTTTTAATAAAAAGGTAGGATAACCATTTATCTAGACACTAGAGAATAATCAATGTATGGATCATGCGATTCTGACAAGATGAAAACATACAGAGAGAGGTTAATAATGGCTCATAACTTAATGCCAAACAAAATCATAGAGTAAGTTATATTTAATAGTGAAATCTTTTAAAAAAATTATATTCCATTTAAGTACATGTTTTCTATAAACTAATGTTTTTGTCATTTTAGAGATCTGGCCCCTTTGGTTCTGAAGTAGGCAGAATATATGTAAAAGAAAGATATACATTTTCTTTGCTTAAATTACAACCTAAACCCTCATATACACAAAAGGAAAATAAATACTAAAAGAAAAAGTGTGGTGGTTACACAAGTAGATCAGCTTCTTAAAATAGTCAGTGCCCTGGCTTCGGGCCTCAGCATTGCTTTTTAGAATTCAAATGATATCTAGAACCACAATGTATATCACACACATACATGCACACACACACACACACACACACACACCCTAATGTTTGGAAAACATTTTAATAACTTTAGTCTGTTTCTTAATGTGCAAGGCCATTGCATGCAGTTTCAGAGTTACTTAGCTGTTCAAGTCCAGAGGCATCCCAGAAATGTTCATTGCTCTTAGCACACACCCTATGTAAAGAAAGGAAGAAACAGGAGTAGGGCAAATCCAGCCTTTCAACCCACTAGGCAAGGATACTCTTCATTGTTTCGGATATCAACCACCAGGAGTTTTGGCTTACTAGACTTTGTTTTCTTGGTAGGGGTCTTGAAGTGGCCTGTCACGGTGAGCTCACACAAATCAATCAAGTCCTCTGCTGAAATCCGTGGTGATACTTCTGATTTTAGATCATTTAAAGTGATAGATTCTCTCGACTGAAAAAAAAAAGTACAAGAAATAAAGATATTGATAATTTTGTAGAGACAAACTACAGGCATTTTATACCATCCTTGGCATACCTTGGGCATATTGCCCAGGAAGAAGAGAACTCAAACACACTTTAGCTATTTATAGTGTGCTGTGTTCCTTACTAGATAGACACCAGACCATCAAACTAGGAAACTGGCCTCATCTTTGCACCTGTTATATGGTGCATGGCTAACTGACACTAAGGATATTAGCAGTTACTCTCTGTGTTATTTAGTAGAGAGAATTATTTCCTCCCTGCCTCCCACAAAAAGCAGAACAATAAATTTAACCCAACAAAAAATTAATTGAGCATCACTATTGCATTTGAAAACTTAGATGATGTAATTTAAGAATTTAAGAGCTTTAAAGGGCTGGGGATATAGCCCAGTGGAAAAGTGTTTGCCCTGTATGCATGAGGCCCTACTTTCTATTCACAATAAACAATAAACAAACAACAACAAAAACTCTAATAGCTTTCTAAATTTACTTGATTGAAGGTATGGAGATCGAAAGAGAAATTATTTATATGTTTAATCATTATTAAAATTGAGTGTATTACTATCTCATTTTTTCAGTTTCATTTTTTGATTCTACTTGGAATCTACAATTTAATATTACTAGAAAAAAGGAATATACCAGAATATACCACATAAACAATTCACTATACACATTTTTTTTTTTTTTGGAAAAACATGTGTTAAATTGGAGTTTGATGTCAGCTTTCATCTCTGGGGTTCCTCTGACTGTGTCCCCAACTCTTTAGTGGTAACTTCCTTCATTAACTTAAACAGAAATGAAACTGCTAAGCCTTATGCATTTATGACTTTTAATAAAAATAAACAATAAGAATGTCAGTTCTTTAATATAAAAAATTAAAGCTATTTAAACATTTTGAAATTATCAGCAGCCACACACCACAGCTACCCTATCCCTTTTTGCTAGATGGCAATCATTGTAGGTGTTCCTTGTGGTCTCCATATGAAGATACACACATCTTTGGAGATGAAATAAAGAGTTTCAGTTGGCCTAGTTCTGCCTTCAGTTATTTATAGTGGGACTATGTTCTGGCACATTGTAAATATTTATCCCTCCTACTGGTTTAATATAAAACTGATTGGCCAGAGGCAGACAGGGAGTATGGGCAGGGCTACAGACTAAGAAAACTCTAGGAACATCTCAGAGCAGGCAGACAAGCCAGGGAGATGCAGCAGAGATGCCAGGAGCCGAAGAGGAAAGAAGTTGAAATGCTGCTGAGAAAACGTACTGAACTGCATGGCTGAACAAGAATCATGGGTTGAGTTAAGATGAAGGAGTCAGCAAGTTATATGCCTGGGCCTTAGGTCAATCTGCATAAAATTAATGTAAGCGCCTGTAGGTTGGTCCGTCTGGGCCACAGGGCTAGACTGGAAAGGCTGGCCAGAAACATTATACAACAGTTATTAGTGATGAATGTGGCATTTTTAAATGAAAGCTTGGTCTGAGAGAAGGATGTTCGCCCGCTGATAAAGAGTACTCTATAAGGGGTGGTCTCTCTGAGCACTGCTCTACCCAAATGTGAGGGTGAGCGGTTATTAGGAAAGAGCACTGCTGCAGTTTTAAGAGCAAAAAAACAATCACTGACAAATCGTGACTTTCAAGCCTTCTCTGGATATAAAAAAGAATTTTAATATGATACACACAACTGCCTCTGCAGAGTAATTTTAGGAGTTATATAAACTAAGCTCTTAGGATAAATTACATTACTCCAAGAAGAGAACGATTTATTATTATAAGATACATATTCTAGTAGTTTTTAGTTTCCTAAGAAATCTTATAATTTATTAAAAATTTTATACTAAGAGACATAACAAAGCTCCCCTTGCACCACTTCTGTCTTATTGCACCAATAGCACTTACATCAGTGTTTCCCTAGTGTGACTGGAGTTTCTAGCTCATGGGCCTCTGCTATAGACAATGTACAGGAATTTAAAACAACTACAGAATGGTTCTGCATGCTGGATAGTTTATCATCTCAGCTGAAGAACCTATATATACAAACTCATGAGCCTTAAGAACACAGAATTATGTTATTTGGTACTTTTATATTTGAAATCTTTTTTCTTTAAATTTTCTAAAAATAAATAATAAAAAGAGAATAAAGTCCTTTTTTCCCCGTGTATCCCCTTGCTCTCCCTCCTTTTTCCCTCCCAACCCCTCGCAGTCTGCCTTCAGCCTCCCTCCTCCCAATCCTGCCATCCCTTCCCCCAAAAGGGCAAGAAGTCGCAAGGTGGATCAACTCCATACCCATTCCAGGCAGGTCCAATTTCCTCATCCTAATGTCAAGACTGGATTAGGTGTTCCTCTGGGGAGAATGGGCTTTGAAGTGCCAGTACACCCATAGAAACACAGTCTAATTCCTCCCCTTGAGGCTCCACATACTGCCCATGTCAGTGGACAGCTGCCTGTCCTTGAAGCGTCTAGTTTCTTTTCTTGAAGGTTTTCCATGGCTGTATTTAGATTTGAAATTTTTTTTTTAAACTTTATTTATTTTATTATTTATATTTATTTGCATTGGTGTTTGCCTGGAACTGGAACTACAGACAGTTGCTAGCTGCCATGTGGGTGCTGGGAATCGAACCCGGGTCCTCTGAAAGAACAGCCGGTGCTCTTAACCGCTGAGCCATCTCTCCAGCCCCTAGATTTGAAATCTTAACAAACTTTTCATGAATGTGTGGAGGTACATGTGTATGTGGGTTCAAATTTGTGTGCAGGTGTGTGTATGAGGATGTATGCGTGTGAGTGTGGCATCCAGAGGGTGTGACTGTGGCATCCAGAGGTCAGCTTCAAGCATCACACCTCAGGATCCATTCATGTTGCTTTCTGAAAGTTTCTCTCATTTCTTTTGAGTATGTAAGGCATGTTGAGTAGTGAGCTCTAAGGAACCCTTCTGAGAGCTGGGATTACAAGGGCATAGCACCATGCCCAGCTCTTTAGCATGGCTTTAGGTTCTCATGCTTGCACAGTACCCAGGTTATGGACCAGGGTATCTTCTCAGCCCCTCTCTTCATTCTGTAATATGTGATTGCTATGATTCTCACACTGACTTTGAACTTGTGCTTCTTCTGCCTTAGGCTTTTAAGTGCTGAAATCAAGTGCATATCACCATATCCAGGCAATAGCAAGCTTAGACATGTCCATTTAAAATTTACATGTCCATGTAAAAATTCAACATGTCCATCTGAGAATTTAACAAATCATATTGTTTTGTTTACCCAGAGTAGAACTTATTTGGTAGAGTATTAGTAAAATGGCTCCGTGTATAGGTTTACAGTAATTCCTGCCAAGTATCAAACACCTAAATGAGGTAACAAGACAGGCATGTTATTGTTTGCAAGCGCAACATTCTGACATGCAAGGAAGAGCCTGGCCTTTTATTTCTAATGTTTTAGTGTGTGTGTATGTTATGTGATTGTGTGTCCACATGTGTGTGTGTATGTGTGTTTGTACACATGAGTGTGTGTGTAAAACAATGAAAGGAAAAGAGGCCATGGACTTGATGGAGGGCAAAGTGAACACATGGGAGGAGTTGGAGAGAGGAAAGGAAAGGAGGAAAGGATGTAACTATACTATAATTTCAAAACAATTAGTTAATAAAAGAAATCTTTTTTTTTTTTAAAAAAGCTTTCTATCCCCACTCAACTTCGAGAAAACAACTTTCTATCCCCACTCAACTTTGAGGCTGGTATGAATGAAACAGAGATTTTAGTTAGGATCTTATTTGCAATGGTTATCTCCAAGTTTAATCCACAAGTGTCTAATCAATGTCTTGGACTCCAATCCCTGCTGTGCAACTCACTGACACAGGGGTCCTAGAATACAGTAGGAACTCTCTCAGATGAGTCTGTCCATTTGGTTTTGGTGTCTCATAAACTACCAGAAAGTTGAGAGATAGAAGCTACCAAGGAAAGCTGGGTAAATTAATGGGAAAGTAAAAGAAGACATATGAGATGAAACATAAGAAAACAGGTTGATGAAAACACCTTGGCTTGAAAGTTTTAAACATGAGGCTTGGGAAAAGATAGTTACAAACAGCAAGTAAGAAACAGGTAAATTCAGACTTAGACATATGAAAATGAGTTCACAGAGAATATCACACTGAAAATATTAAGAATAAAGCTAGAGATGAAATTAGAAATTTGTGAAAAATCACAGATAAGGGTCCCACTAGGTATCAGCATAGAATTATAGTAAACGTACAAGAAAAGGTGAACTAATTAAAAAACAAAGAAAAACTGGTAAAAATATTGTTTTGGCAGTCATAGTTCTATACAACTGGAGACAATGTTAACATGCTCTACTAGAAGAAACAGAATTGAAATGTTCTTAGAAAAAAATTCAATCAATTCTTATTTTTCTCTATGTAATTACTAAGTAGCCTCTGAAGTGTTCAGTATTTCAAGTACATGTATGAAGAACATTTATTTCCGGACAAGTACTTCAGGTGCATGTATGAAGGACAGCCTTTGTGCAAAGGCTACAGACATAAACTATCATGTTCAAGCTTTCAGAGAAAAGTCACTTTAAAAACATCACTATAAAAGCCCATCATCTACAAAGATATTTCTTCTGTACATTTAAAATAATTTATTGCTCCAGTACCACTTTTTAAGTTTATCTTTCTTATTTTTGGAGAAACAGAGGTTGCTGTTTCTAAGAGTCAGAAACAGCATCTGCAATAGAGTTTGGAACAGTTGCTCTGCTCTGAAGACTGCATAATGTGTTTCTCACACTGGAGAGGTTTTGTTCCCCTAAATAGAAGAAAGATAATATACGTGAGTATAAAATATGGAGAGGAGAGACAGAATTTTTTTTTTCAGTGATTGAAGATTTTATGCTAAAAATTTCACAGATGTGCCTATAAAAACTGTGTGCGAGCTAAATTTCTTCAAAGACAGTAATTTTTCCTTTGATTTACAGTATCAGCTTGGGGATATTTCCTCCTTTGGGCTTCAGTTTTATCATGAATAATTGAAGAAAAGAAGACAAAATGACATTTTATTTTGACTCTAGTGTTCTGTGACTTCATTTCTGATAAGCAGGAATACACTCCCAAATTCCTTCTTCCTTCCTTGAACAAAAGTGAGAAGCCTGTTTAGTGCTCTATGTTATTTGATGCTTTGATTAAAAAGGCTTAGGGGTGATCACTGCAGGCCTCCTTATAATGTAAGCAGGACATATACATACAAACACACCAGTTAAATCTTAGTATCTAAATCCAAGTTTCTGGGTCATTCCCCACCTAGTTAAAGTTGTTTTCAGTGATGATGGAAGAGATGGAAGTTTTGGTAAATGAACCATTTAAATGATTCTGAATGTCATTTAATTCACTGGGTCAGTGATTTCTGAGGCAAAGACAAGGGCAAGGTGACAATGGGGTGATACCAGATTCAGAAGCTAGGCAAATAATAATTGAATCTCAAGATTATGAAAATGCTAACTCACAATGCAAAATGATAATTAGGTCATTAAAGAAAAGATCAGAACCCTTGGAGGTCTGGATCTGGAATACAGTTAATATGGAATCTTATAACTATGATAATAATTGGATAGGAGAGGTTATTTCTAGAGGTTTAAAGAAAAATCAAAATATGAAATGTTACACCTATGGAAAGCAAGGTCATCTAAGAAGGGACTGCAAACACAGCATTCTAGAAACATTGTCTTTGCTAAGAATAATCTCAAGAGAATGACCCTCTCTTCTGGAGTATGCAGAAGGTGTGACAAAGGCAGACATTGGACCAATGAGTGCATGTCAACAAGGGACAGACAAGATAACTTCCTGCCTTCAGGAAATGCCCTGAATGGGCTTTCATGAGCCTCCCCTCCATATCAAATACAGTTCAGTCTTAAGAAGAGTATCCAATAAATGGTCAAAACAGTCTCTGATGAGAAGCTTTTTTAAATGCTTGAGGAGAAAGTCTGTAGTTCTGCCTATTCCTTCTTATGATCACACCAAGAACGAGGTGGTGAGTGAGGTCATAAAGGGATTGCATTATTATTAACATGATTAGTTTCTGATGAAATATTTGTTGGCTAGCTTTTTGTCATCTGGGAAGAAGGAACTTTGTTTGAGAATGCCTCTGTCAGATTGGTTTCTAGATAAGTCTAGAGGATGCTGTGGGACAGTGCTCTTGTACATTATAAAGATTTGTCACTCAAATTGATTTAATGAAATGCTGATTGGCCACTAGCCAGGCAGGAAGTATAGGCTGAGTGACCAGACTAGGAGAATTCTGGGAAGAGAAAGGGTGGAATCTGCCAGCTAGACCCAAAGGAAAATGCTGTTCTGAGAAAAAGTACCAAGCCACGTGGCTAAATATAGATAAAAATTATGGGTAAGAGCTAATTAGTGGTAGCTTGAGTTACTGGCTGAGCATTTAAAGTAATATGAAGCCTCCAAGTCAATTATTTTGGAAGTGGCTGTTGGGTATTTGGGAATTGCTGATGGGACAGAAACTTCTGCCTACTTGTGTGCATTCTCTTCACTAAAGGTTCTTAGAGGGCTCATCCCATTGTGGGTGGTGTTACTCCTGGGTTGGTGCTCCTTGGTTGTGTAAGAAAGCAGACTAAACCATGGGGCGCAAGCCCGTGAGCAGCATTCCTTCATGACCTCTGCTTTAGTTTCTGTTCCAGTTCTTGTGCTGACTTTCCCTGTTGATGAACTGTAAGCTGAAATAAACCCTGTCTTCCTCGTGCCACTTTTGGTCATGGTGTTTATTACAACCATGGGACGTGAAGCAGGACACAATTTTTACTTAATATCATGTCAGCTGACCACTTATAGTTGCATATATCCAGGACATCTGCAGTGAAAAGCAACAAGGTTTCAGCAGAGAACACGAAAGCAAGCAAAGGAAGGATACTCAGCTCTTTTCAATAACTAATTGCTTATTTGAATGCAACCTAAAAAAGCCAGACAATTCTCATGAGGACACTGGGTATAGAAGCCTCAAAGTCCATAATGTATTTGGCTGTATTTAACTCATTTCAAATAGGTAAAGGCATTTTGACTTTAATGAGCTCACCAAGACTACAGACAGCACACTCAACCCTAAAACCAGAGAACATGGAGATGGAACTGGAGTTTGTAATTCTGTAGCATAACAAGGCATGTGATGGAATGTGAGCTGCCAAATCTGAAGGCTTCCTTTCCGTGAAGCTAAATTGGTCCTTATGTTTCATGTTTTCTTACTGAAAATAAAAGAACCTATGAGATAAACTAATTTTACAATTCATTTAATCTCTGAATCACAAATTGAGAATAAACAAATGTAATAGCATCTTTAGAAGGAAAAGTAGACAAAGTATAGTGAGAATGGTGAGACAGAGCAGCTTGGTGTGGAAAGAAGGAAAATCTGTAGTTTGAGGAGAGGCAGAGAGAACAGGAAGACAATTAGGAAGTGGCACAGCTCCATGAGAGAGGACCAAGCAGACTCCATAACAGTGAGGACCAAGCAGACTCCATAACAGTCTGCTTGGTCTTCTCTCAAAGATCAGACCTCACTGAAAGAACCATGAACAAAGGACAATCAAATTCCAACAACCTCCCTCCCCAGCCCCCCACCCCAGCAAGACCAAGGAGGCCTGGTACATGGATGCCAGGCCCAAGCCACAGTCAGCAAGCTCAAGGTAATAACCAACTAAGGACACATCCTGGAGCTTATCCAGGCCTGTCCCCAAATGTAAGATATAGCCCTTGCCAGCCTCTGACTAGCCCTGGCCAATTAGAGTGTACTAATGACTGTCACTTGCTTAAGACAATCATATCTAAAGAGACTTAACTGCTCTAGGGCCTCCTTGTGCTTAAAAAAAGCCCACAAGTCCCTCTCAGGGTCTCTGCCATCTTGCCTTTGTGTGGTACAGCAGCAGGCCCCAGAAGCATGTTGTAATAAAAATGCATGCTCTTGCTGATTGCACACATGGATGGTGGTCTCTTGTGGGACTTCTCCAGGACTCTAACACTACACAGAACTGAGTCAGAAAGGCAACCCAGATAACAGAACAATGCAAATTGAATGCCTACCACCTCCGCAGCGAGGAACCTTCACTGCTAAGTGAAGCATGAGTTCCATGGTCCCAGCACACAAGTCAAGTATGGAAACTGGCTGGTCTGAGTGGCCAGTTTGAAACAGATCCCTTCTGTTTCAAAGAAGGAATCTTCTACAACAGTACTGCTTGATGTCACCTTGCTTGACCCTACCAACACCTTTGGGCCAGTGGATGTCTCACTGGACCCTCTCGGCATCTTGCAGTTTCAGCACAAGAGGATGCCTCTGCTACATGTTCAAGTCCAATATGAGCTAGACCTGCAGGTATTAGGGAAGGTCTCTTCCATACCTCAAGATTAGAGCTCCTAAGGCAAAGTCCCAGCTTCACCTACAACTGTCATTTCAGAGCAGGGAAAGGTACAGCTATATTCTGCAAATATAGTAATTTGGCTACTGGAGGCTTAAGTCAGTCCTCGGCACCATCTGAACCCACCTAGAGAGGAATGGGGAAGTCTGTGTCCTACTCTACAGTCTGAAGATTAAAGCTAGTACAGAAAGGCTTGTTTGTCTCCAAAGTGGAGAGGTGACAGACATGTACCACCAAGCTGGGTGACCACCATGCTGAATGACCACCATGCTGAATGACCATCATGCTGAATGACCATCATGCTGAGTGAAAAAGCAAATGAGATGACTAAATATTCCTCTAGATTAACAGGAAAGAAAAGGAAGACTCAAGATCAGAGGTGAAAACAATGTTTTTTGCAGCACAGAAATTCAAAGAACCACGAGAAACTACTATTAGAAGTTATTAGTAAAAATGTGAAATGCCTAAAAGAAATGGATAAATTTCTAAATACATGCTATCAAAAGTGAACTGAAATTAAATGAAAATCTAAATATACAAATCATGAGCTACAGCACTGAAGCAATAAATTAGAATACTCCATCGGAAAAGAACATGATAGCTTTGTTGCTGAATTATATAAAATATTGAAATGACTTATTCCTCTCCCTCTTAAACTTCCCTTCTGAAATGGGAAGGATGCTGCCAAACTTCTTCAGGAGCCAGTATTACCTGAGTATCACAACCACACAAAGGTCCCACAAAAAGAAAAACCAAAAATATATACCCCTAATGACTGTAAATGGAAACATTCTCCACAAAATATTAGAAAATTAAATTCGACAGCACCTTACACAGATCAAACAGCAAGCTCAAGTGTGACTCATCACAGGGACGGAGTAAAATATACAAATATACAATATAAGATATTATACAATGTATGCAATAAAATATAAAATATTCAGATGGACCAATGATACAACACTCCTAAGAATGCAGGATCATCTCAGTGGATATAGAAAAGGCACTCAATAAGATTTAATCATTTCTTTATAACAAAAATTGTCAGTGAGGCTTGGTGGTGCACACCTTTAATCCCAGCACTCAAGAGGCAGAGGTAGGCAGATCTCCGAGTTTGACCAGCCTGATCTACAAAGTGAGTTTTAGGCTGACCAGGGTTACATATTGTTTCTAAAACAAAACAAAATATAACTACCAAGAAATTATGACAAAAAAGAATGTACCTCAAAACATTCCAAGTTAAGTATGAAAAAACTCTACAGCTATTCTTTAAGATACAAAAAGACGGATACTCATTCTCATTTTTCTTAAGATAGAACTGGCTTTAGAAGCTCAATTACCAAAAGGAAGAAATATAGGTCATTTAAATTGTAAAGCATGTTAATTTATTCATGTTTGAAGATGACATATGCTATAAATAAAAATCAAAATTTTTTGTCAAAAAGATATTTAAATTATTAAATTAATTTAGTAAAGTTGGACAGAAAAATCATCTTTCAAACCACGACTTTAAAAATGTATAAACAATGCAATTACTTTGAAAAAGATATCAGAAATACAATCCCACTTATGACAGTTGCAGAGTAAATAAAACATTTTCAATAAGTAAGAAACTTAAAAATCTGTAAAATAAAAATTAGAAAGCACCAATGAGAGGCATTGAAAGGAATTAAAAAGAGAAAGAGATCCAATATCCATGTTGTCCCATGTTTATGGATTAGAAAAATTACTATTGCTCAGATGACCATACTCCTCTATTGTTTAATGCAATTCTCATCAAAATACTGACAACTTTTCCCACAGAAATAGGAAACAGCCTTAATATTTACATGGAAGCAGAAACAACCAAGACAAGTTATAAAAATCTAGGAAGTGGGAGAAGGAGGCACTTTAGAACTTATTACAAAACTATTGCAATCAAGTGGTATGATAGTATTACGCGTTATACACATGTAAATGGAAAAAACAAAAAATTAATTTACAAACAATAACCAAATAATTTTTAACAAAGACACCAAGAATATACAATAAATGCTCAGTCTCACAATGGCCAAAGAAAAGCAAGTCAAAAGCTGAGAAACTGGTGGAGCATATTTGTATTCTCAGCACTAGTGAAGTTTAGGCAGGCAGGGTGTGAGCTCAAGAGTACCTTGGCTTACACAGACAGACTATCTACCTCAAAAACAGCGATGACAGTAACCACTAATATAAGTCATCCAATCTCAATTAGAAAGGCTGTTATCAAAAAGGCAAATAAAGCAAATGATAATACAGATGTGAAAAAAGGGAAGTGGGATGTAAATTAGTACAGATATTATAAAATATCATATAGTATTCCTCAGAAAACTAAAAATAGTTGTACTACAAGGATAAAGTAATTTTACTATTTCGATTATATTCAAAGGAGATAAAATCTTGGTGCCAACAAAATGTATGCATTCCCATGTTTACCATAATACTGTTTACAATAGCTAGAATATGGAATCCATCTAAACATTCTGAGTAGATGAATCAGTAGAGAAAGTGTACATATAAAGACCATAAAGCATGATTGAGCCATGAAGAGTGAAACTGCCATTTAGGGTAACATGGACAGAACTAGCTCTACTATGCTAAGTGAAGAAAGTTGGACAGAGTTAGACATCACATGTTCTTGTTTCTGTAAACTGGTAAGTCAGTGTCATAGGGAAATGGAGTAGGACTGTGAGCCCTGGAGACTTGGAAGGGCATTAGAGAAAGTGAATCAAAAGAAGTTATGTAAAGAGACACTAGACCACAGTTAGGGAGGAAGAATTAGTTCTGGGTTCTCTATTACATAGAAGTATAGGTTCAAACAATCAGTGATACATTTCAAAATGACCAAAAGAGTTTGAAATTCCAACATATGAAGATGATTAGTGCTTGAAGGGATGGAAATTCTTATTATTCTGATTGCATTACTACACATTATATACATGTATTTAATTACTAAGATGTACTGCATAAACACACTATAAACACTGCACCAATAAAGAGAAAACTCAATAAACAATTTCATAAGTAAAAGTCTATCAAACAGAATAGAAATTCTAACTAATTAAAATTATCAGTTATAATGTAATGAGTGAATTAAATCAGTACTTAGTTTATATAGTCAATTTAAAAGCTGTTAAACTAAAGATCTCCACATCTATTATTTTAATACAGCTTAAAATGTAGTAACACACAATCCAAGATGAGAAAATACTTGCTAAAAGTTACAGGTAATTGGTGTTCTTCTGTAATGAAGTAAATCTTTAAGATACTGTATTGTCTACAAAATATAAGCATATTTTGATATATATACCAATAATTTAAAAATTAATTTTGACAAATTATGAGATGTTTGTGTTCATATTTTAGATATCTAAATAAAAGTCTCTATATTTTAAAAGCAGGCAATAAGTCATTTGTAAAAATGCACAGGGCAACACAGAAATCATATGATGACCTATATCAGCAGATGCCAAAAAAAAGCACTTGATAAAATCCAACATCCTTTTATGATGAAAGCTCTGGAGAAACTAAGGATTAAGGGAACATACCTAACACAATAAAGGCCATATATGATAAACCCGGGTTCTACAAGAAAGCAAGCAGAGCTAGTCATGGGAAGCAATCTCGTAAGCAGCCCTCCTCCATGGCTTGTGCATCACCTCCTGTCTTAAATTCATTTTATGATGGACTGTGATGAGGAACTCTAGGAAAAATAAACCTTTTCCTCCTACCCCCCAAAACAAAAGAAAAAGCCTGCATAGTGCTGGCACAGAACCAGATACATATATTAGTGAAATAGAGGCCTAAGATGTAAGTCCAAATAACTATAGCCCTCTAGTTTTTGACAAAAAAAAAAAAAAAAAAAAAAGGCCAAAAATGTCCATTGGAGAAAAACTTCTTCAACAAATTGTGCTGGAAAAGTGAACATGTAAATTTCAGATGCAAAGTTGAAATCTGAAGAAACACTGCTATAAACATCTCAAAATACAGGTGTAGGCAGGCTGGTGAGATGACTTAGTGGATAAAGTTGATTGTTGCCAAGCCTGCTACCCATGATACCTGGGACCCATAATGAGCTTTCTTAAGTTATCCTCTCATCGCAACATGTGCATCAAGGCATGTGTGTTCACAATTATATACTCACACAGACACAAAACAAATTCATGCAACAAAAAAATTTTTATACCCTAAAATGCTACAATTAATTTTTTAAAATGCTAAGAAACAAAAAGCATACTTTATTTTCCTAACAGTAAATTTATTTCAATTGAGGCATCATATATATAGCATCATTATGATTTTAATAACTTCTTGGTATGGGAAAGGGAAGAATAAAAATGATGTAACTGAAAAATAATCCAAATATGTATGTGAATCTAGTTTGCCATAAAGGGATATTTAGAATCAGCAAGAATATTTAGTTTGTCCAAGATAATAAACAACTTCATATTAAACTATCCATTTGATAAATAAGAAAGTTGAGTAGTTAAGAGTGTCCCTTGCTAAGTGCTTATTTTGTTTGATTCCTGTAGGAACTCTGAACAATAACTCATCAGTCTCACACACACATATATGCACTCACACAAACACATACACACTCACACACATACACACACACGTTCACACACATGCACAAACACATACACACACTCACACACACACACATACACACACTCATGCACACACTCTTACACACATGCACACACACACAGGATTCCCTCACAGGCGTGAGAGCTGCAGATGATGCTCTAGTTTCCCTAATCATTATGGCCTGTGTTAGTATGTGGAAAAAACAGACTAAAAAATATCAAATTTAAAATTTTACATATAAATTTAAATGTGACTTTTGAACTCAAGTCTCAGAACTTATTTGGTTTACATATCTTCTAGGAAGTGCTGAGGGGGCCTGAATAAATAGGACACTCATAGCCTAAAATTTGAAAATCATCAAGCTTCCTGGATCCTGTGTATAACTGTGTCTTGTTGTCACACTGTCTGTGGAATTGTGCCAGGATCCATTTCTCTCTAAATGTCACAGAATGCCAGAGATTCATGAAATGGCATCCCTGAACTTTGAGGTTGAGTAAGGAACGCCTCTGTGCAAGCCCCCAGATATTCATTAGCTCGCTGGAGTCAGGCTGCCCATCACTCTCCATGAAGAAAATGTATTCTGTAAAGTTGATGCTGGAAAAACATTGCCAGAGGATCTGTGTCAAATCGATACTGAATTAAATCAGGCTGCACAGGAAAACTGTCACCACTGTGGCCTTCCTAGCAGCTTCATGTGGATATGCTAATTACACTCTGTGAGAACAGCCCAGCTGCCCTGGAGAAATGTGCCCCTGTCTCCCTCCCATCAGCTCAGCTGCCATTCTGGACCAACCCTACTTTGGACACTCTACCCTATATCATACCAACTGTTAATTTCAACAGAAAGAAAATAATTCATATTTCTATTAAGAACGTTATCCTAACTCTGCTTCTATTCCCCTCTCCCCCACGCCAGTCTTTATCAACAAAATTCATTACTATTCTCCCGGTACAGTTTTGTCTGTCCACAGGCATATTTTCATGCACATTTCACTTGTTGCATTTACAGGACAAAGCTCTATACAGAGTATACTTGCATAAAGTGAGAGCAGAGGGGTAGTGTTTACAGTGTTAGAATGACAAGACTCAAGGGTTTCTACAACCTAGAGAGGAAACATTTGGTATGCCATTACAAATTCTCATTTTTCCAAGATAATTTCACAAAAGAATAAAAGTAAATGTTTAAAATTTACAGTGACAAAATACCAACTATAATATCTAAGTTTTAGATGGATGTGGGGAAACCATCAGATCTATTAAAAATGAGAAGTGGGAAGGTTCACTGGAAAACAGTGAACAAACACCATTAACTCACAGTTCCTTGTTGACCTGGAAAGAGAGATTCATTGTTATCGGGTTACAATATTTACTTAAACTCGTCTCATTTCACAAAGGAATTGTGATACCTTTTAGTTCTACTTACAGTCTAACACATGTTTTTATTTTTACCCTTTCCTGATACATTATTTCCATCTGCCAAAATAGTTTTCTGGTGTATTGAATTGAATTAAGTGATATCCCAAATCTGAAACTAATACCGGGAGAAAGGAAGTTTATATAAAATGATAAAAATCTTGCTAACTCTAGACTTGAGGAGCTCTGTTTTAATAACAACTGAGCTCAAAATATGCAGAACATAGTTGTAAATGAGGCATGGCAGACACTGCAGGATTTCTTCCCCTTGGTCTGCACTGACAGTATATTCCAAACCATCTTCCTTCATGTCTATGTATTTACCAAGGTACTTGGCCAGGTTCAGTCCACATTAGTGTGAAGTGAATCAAGTAGCTAGCATGTGCTCAATAAATATTTGCTAAATAAAAATTTGCCAAATTTCACCCTAATGATGAAAAGGAGAAAAGAAAAAGAATATTTCTGTAAAACAAAGGCCATTGGAAGATGATGGCCTCAGAGTCACATCAGGAGGAGCAGAGGATAACAATTTAAGAAATAAACAGAACAAGAACATTTTACCAGTCAATCACCTATTTCTCCGGGTCCAAATTCTACTGATAACAGTCCTCTATAACTGGACAAGTACTTTCTCTCCAGGCAAAGGAGACTAAAAGACTCCTATCACAAAAGTTACAAAATTGATGCTGGTGGGGTTTTCAAAGAAAGGGTTCCAAGCAACTGTAGCCAGGGCTTCTATCTGTATCCCAACAGGAAAGGGCAGGAACTAAACACAAACAATCACCAATCACTGTTCTTTGGGCACCATACACCCAACCATTCCTGACCATGGGGCCTCATCAACCGCAGTGGGGCAGTTTGCCTTGGTTATCCACAGCCCACAGCCCACAGCCTATAGCACAGAGTCAAGAAAACTCACATGAAAAGAAAGCTGGGGTTGAAAACCCACATGAAAAGAAAGCTGGGGAAGAACCCCAGGGGAAGAAGAACTCTCTTTAAAAGCATATGGAGCACAGCTAGACCAGGACCACAGAGAAAAAACAGTGTGTCCTCGAAGAGACAAAACTGGCATCCAGGCCAGCGATCTTACTTTCCTACATCAACCCCACTCTCCTCCCCCTACAACTATTCTTCATCTCCCCAGAGTCCTGTCTTCTGTCTCCACCCAGCTGCCTCTCTCTCCACAGCTCAGTCCTGTCCTCACAGTACTATGGGGCACAAAAGGAGACCAACACTAACCCTACTGCTAGTTCCTTTCTAATGATTCCCCCTCTTCCTGGCCTTTTTCCTTCCCTCCCTTTCTCTTTCTCATATCCATTCCTCTTGCTATCACATTTCCCAAAGGCTAGAGGCTGACCTGGTTTACAACATCTGGGCACCTCTGCTTAAAAGTTCAATGCTAACCGAAGCTCCCACACCTCTACATACTTTTTCTTCTGCCCCAGTTATTCCCAGTCCTATGAATGTCTCTCCTCTGCTTCCCATTTAACAATCCAGCACTGATCATTAGACCCACTGTGGTCGCTCCCCCTTTCCCTAATACTAATTAATGCACAGGCAGTGCAGGCAGTACCAGTGGGGTCTTTACTTCCTACACTAACCTGTACTTAGCAAGTGTTTGCTTTCCAGCCACCTGCTACTCTGTTTAGTCAGAGTGTGTTAACATCTGTAGTGATTGTTGCTTAGAAAGAAGCACTCATTGCACAGGGGCAGACTGGAGACAGACTGCAGACTGGAACATGAGTCCACCAGATGAAAATGTCGTCACAATTGCACTGACTACAACTCAGTCTCTCTTGAATGCTATAAACATATCCACTGAAAGAACAGAGACAATCTGAATTAAAAGAACAAAAATAATAGTGAAAATCTTAAGCAATGATACAATCCAGAGCAAAGACACAAGTAACACTAAAACCAAGAATACTTGTCTCCTCCAAAGCTATCAACCATGTACTAATGAACACTGATCAAATAACTTACACAAAATTCTAGGTAAATTCAAAAGAATAATTATAGGTATGATAAAACAATCCAGAGGACTCTAACATTTTATAACAGAAAATAAACAGCTGAATAAAATAATGAAGTCAATTCACAATATGAAAAGAAATTAAGAAATAGTAATTTTGAAGACAGCCCAAGGTAAAATGATGGTGGAAATGGAAAACACAATAAAGCAAATAAAACCCTCAGTGGAAAGCCTCTCCAATAAAATGGATCATGTAGAAGATAGAATGTTAGGTTGTAGAGACAAAATGGAAGAACTGATCATTTAGTCAAGGTCAATCATAAACTTTTAAAAACGTATGAATATAATACACAAGAAGCCTGGAACTCCAGGAAAAGACAAAACCTATATATGACAGGCATACAAGAAGGAGAACTTCATGCCAAAACTCATAAAAATATTTTTGGTGGATCATAGAATAAAGTTCCCTGAATCTAGGGGAGCATATCCCTTACAGATACAAGAGGCATATAGACACAAAAGAAGCTCCTTGATCAGATTATAGTTAAAGCACTAAATAAACATTGTACACTGAAAACTGTAGAAAAGAATGGTCAGCCACAGACAAACACCAGCCCATCAGAATAACAGCAGACTTTTTGATCTGAACAGTGAAAGCAAGGGCTTCGACTGATAAATTTTAAACTGTGAAAGATCAAAATTGCCAATCCACTCTAATATACCCAGCAAAACTGTCATAACTGATGTGAAAGCAGAGTACAGGAATTTATGACTATTGAGCTAGTTCTGTAAAGAAAGATACACACATCCAAGAGACTATAGAATACCAGAGGAAAAAAATAAATGATACTATGACACTCATTAACCAAAGAAACCTAAAATGTTCCCAATACTACAAAACCAAAACTAACAACAACCACCACAACAACAAAAACAAAGTGAGCAAAATGTACATTTTAGTAATTACTCTGAATATCATAGTCTCAGTTTATCAAAAAGATGTAGACTAGTAGATTGCATTAGAATCCTACTTTTGGCTGTTTCTGAGAAACACATTTAGTGAAATAATGTAAACGTATTCCAAGTAAAGAAATAAGAAGACATTGTCATTCTATTATTTGACAAAAATAATTCAAACTAATTTTTGTTAAAAGAAATAAAGATAGTCAGTTGCCACAATCCACTAACAGGGCATTACAAGCATATATATATATATATATATATGTATATATCATATATACAAGCTTATCAGATGCTAGATATTTCTTGTTTTCATAAAATTAAAAAAGCAATATTTTCTATTTTTATTTAAAAATTTTCATTATTTCTATGAGTTAAGTGGTCTTATTTTTTGTTTTATTGTTTTCCTGTTTCAAATGACTAATATACAAAATTTATGAGTCATTCATTGCTTAGAGAATCTTATAGGTCCCAAGGTAAATAGAGCTAATCTATAGGTCTAATGTTAAAACCACTCACTTAAAACACAATCTTTTAAAAGCAGCTTCTCTATGTCAGGGACTTGGTAGTAAACACTGTACTTGAATCTCCAATACTTCCCTTTGGGTTTTCTTTTTATTTTTTTGTTTTAAATGAAGCTTGGAACTGCTAATCAATAGCTATAGCTTCATATAATTGTACATGTTCTGACAATATTAGCTTTCTTAAATTTGGGTGTTTCCCCCTTTCACAGTATAAACTAAATATATTCTATAATGAGAGTACTAATCTGTTTCCAAATAAAACTTCATATGAAATAGTCATTACCAGTACTCACACTATTTCTTAGAGCACACTGAAATTTGCTTGTCACCTGAAATATATTTCCTACTTTGCAGAACAATGGTACCTGCACTCATTCTGTGCAAATGCATTTGAGGTAAATGACTTTAAACACTGAAAAGTAGCAAAAGAGAGAATGGGTGGATAATCATAAGATTCAAACACTAAGGACAGCATCAAAGAAGGAGCAACATAATACCCTGACACCTCTCATAGCTGGGAGATGGAAAATCCTCTTTGCAGGAGAAATGTAAGAGAATTCCATCACATTTTATCAGTGCAGATGCTTGCAATTCTAGCTCCTAGACATTTTTACCATCTTCACAGGATTGCAGCCTATAAGAAGCATGAATTTGTGTAGTATCCTGGGTTTGGAAAAGGATCTCATATATCATACATTCAACACCTAAGGTGCTACAGCCTGGAGCCATCTTGAGACATAAGCTTATGTCTGATTTTTGAACTCATCTAGAGGTCATAAACCTCTAAATATTCACATCTTTGAGATTCCTTAGGCATTATGCTGCACTGACTTAAAGGAAATGCACAGACACCTTGTGAATCCTCCCTGGCCTAGATGAGGGACTCTGGCCCACGACAATGGGTGAGCTGCACTGTATGGTTAGCTACAGTGATACAGAAGGGGGATGGAGGGTATCGTTGTTGAGAAACAGCAGATTAGAGTACTCTGGTTCTGAGCCCAAGGTTCTGGTTAGCTCCCTGTAAATTTATGCCAGAGGTAGGTAGGATCAAAGCCAAATACCCAGGTGTTCCCTGTTGTCCCAGTCTCACTGTACCACACTTAAGTGGCTGTTATAGAAAAGATGGAGAGGTAATCCTGCAGTTTCTACTGATACCTAATTTACAGGGCCTTGGGTAGGGCCTTGAGCAACTCTAGACCCAACCATTATCCTACAGCAGCAAGCACTGCTGCTAAAGAGGGAGGAGTGGGGCCACCCAGATCCAGCTGCCACGACAACCCTGAGTACACTTGGAAATCTGCTCATACCAGTCAAGATCATACAAGACAAGATCCTTAACAAATGCTGCTGCCAGCAAAGAGTAATACTATGGTTTCCATTTCCCATCTCATCTGTACAGCCCCCATCTGTACACTTGATTTAACAATCCACTGAAGTTAGGGCTGGTTTTGAGTGCCACAGAGGTGGGGCTATGATTTCTACCAATGACTCTTTAGCTGCAGCATCTGGACCAAGCCACTGACTGACTGAAGGGCAAGTGCTTTAGGACTGTCATCACTGCTGGGGTTGCCAGTGCCAGTGGGCAGTGCTAGAAGCACAGTTAGAACCAACAGGGCTTGTTGAAATTCAGATTACCAGGTAGGATCCATTACTCCTACTGCATGAGTACATGTACAGTGAGTACCACACAGCCCATGGCTATCCACACCATACTTGATGGAACTGTGTCTCCATTTCTGTGTGGGTTTCTGATTCAATCTCAATATGCATTGTGCCCAGAGTCATTAATCATAGCCAAAGAAGCTACAGGGAAACTACACTATGATGCCAGTTTAAAATACAGCCAGAATGGTTGTACCTAGTTTCTGACCCTGAATGGGCCAGAGACTCTACCCACCTGAGCCCACCTGAGGGACCCCCACCACAAATGACTCAGATGCTCATATAAATTTTATCCTGTTTGGCCTATGTCTCAGGCACATTACTAGCTAGCTCTTTTATCTTAATTCAACCCATTTCTGTTAATCTAGCCACGTGGCTGGTGGCTGGTGGCTCATCTGGGTCCCTTACATGTTTCTTCTTTGGTGGCTGGATGGAATTTTTCTGACTCTGACCTCCTTCTACCTGTCTCTCCTCTGACTCTTCCACCTACTTTTATGGTGCTCCACACAGGCCAAAATAGTTCCTTTATTTACAGAATGATATTCACTGCATACAGATGAACATTCTCATCACACAGAATTATGTTCAGACTGACCCATCTGATAGAAAAAAAATCTCTATGCAAGAGCACAAGAAATATAAAACTCAATGCAACACACCTCTAAAATCCAAATAGCCAAAACTATTTAGTAACCAATTTTTACACTTGTACAGGTAAAATATACCACAGAGAATATTTCTAAATGGTTATTTAAAAGTTCAGTGAAATCCAAGAGAAAACAAATAAGCTATTAAATAAAATTAGAAAGATAATTGAAATTTAAAATTCTAGAAATTCAGAAAAGAGTCAAAGAGTTTGAAATTGTTGGAAATAAAGAGATAAATATGTCACCTAAAATAAATACTGTTAAAAACTCTTGTAATAGACTAGATTATGTAAAACAAACAAACAAATAAAAAAGAGTATCTGCACTGAAGCCAGGTCCTCTGAAATAGCCTAGATACCTCTCATCTCCAAACAAACAAAGAATGAAGTATGTATTCAATAACTTTAAGACACCATTGAACAAACAAATCTCCATATTTTTGGAATAGAAATGCAAAGATAAAGAAGCTTATGGCAAAGAAAAACTATTTAATAAAATCAGAGTAGATTATTCTCCCAACTTTGGGAAAGATATGATAGCCACATATAAGAAATATACAGAACACCAAATAGACAAGTCCAGAAAAGATCTCTACATGGCATGTTATAGTCAAAAAAGTTCAGAAGAAAAAAAACTGTCTAAAACTTGTAAGAGAAAGACTCCAAATCATACTCATGAGTTTCTCTATAAACAGGTATATTTGCTAGCAAAACCAAACCAAAACAAAAGCTATACCAAAAACTGTTTCAGGAGGAAATGAAAAATCATATTTTTAGTTCTGAAAAACATAAATTTTCATCAAGAATATCCAGCAGGGATATCTTTTAGAACTGAAAGATAAATAGACCATTTCTAAGAGCAATGAAATAGATTTATGAATTCCTGACTATTCTTACAAAATATACTTAAATGAGAGGTGGGTATCATCACTTCTAGGCCTTCGGGCTAAAATTAGAGTAAAACAGGTACCGGCATGGAAGAAGAGACACACACACAAAAAGAATAAACCAAGCACTATCAAACCACAGGGAAGGGATAAAAGAAGAAAAAAGAATCTCAAAGAAAGACGGCAACAGACAGGACTAAGTTCCTATGTACCAGTAATAATTAATGAAAATAGACTGAATTCTTTAACTGAAGGACATAGACTGGTTGAATATATTTAAAAATATAACTTCAACTCAACAACATGCACTCAAGAAATTTACATCACCTCTATAGACACATACATGGACAGAAAGAAAAAAAGATATTTCAAGCAAATAAGAACCTGAAGAAGAAGGAGTAGCTATACTCACACTATGCACAACAGACTTTAGGATAAAAAAAATTAATATTGAGAGAAAAAGTGCATCATCCAGTGATCAAGACATCAGCTCACCGAGAAGTCATGGTGACTTACACCTCTAATCTGAGCAGCAGGGTAAAGACAGCCTACAGAATGGGAGGGAACATTTCCCACCTGACAAAGGGCTGACAGCTAGAATATCTAGAGAACCCGCACAGAGAGAGAACAGATGAAAAGCTAAAAGCTCTGTCCTCCTCCTGATTTGAATAGCCAAGTCAAATAATGTTTAGGTAAACTTAGGGTCTATATTTTACTCTTGATACTATGTTAGCAAAAACAAAAATCACATATTTTCCCATGCACTTTACTATAAACTATCCATCTTATTTAAAAGTAACAAGTGGCTATACATGTGACAATGTACACCTAGTGAAACTGAAAAAAAAACATAGTGAGATCTTGACAAATTATGACTTTAGAGTACTATGTGAGATAGATTTATATATATTATACACACGTACACAAATTCATGTACACACACACACGAGTTATCAAGGGTACTAAACACTTTTCACTACTGATAAAATAGCAGTTTGTAAGTTATACTGCATTAATTAGCTTGTTTTAACTCTCAAATGGGGAGTAAAAATACTTTAGAGATTAGTTTAGGGGAAGAAAATATACTCGAATACCTGAAAACTATAAAGTCCTGTGAGACATTTTTTTTTAAATTGTTCAAATTATGTAAAGTTTATTATTGAGATTAAATTTTATACGCTAGTGTTTATATTTGACTTTTAAAAGCTATTCCATCATAAAATATAAAAATGTTTGAAAGACTCTAAACTCATTTAGTTAATATGTAAAGCAATCATTATAGAGTTGAAGACCATTCAGTGAATATTCTATCTTATTCATGACAATAGTATCTTCAAATAGTTACCATTATTTGAATAAAATAAAGATTAGTTTTTAAGATTTTGGGGTACTACATGTGTTCTTAATTGGGTTATTGTGAAAAAGAATAATTCTTGCTTTGTCACAGATTGCATATAATTAATATACTATTCATACACAAATTCATATGCTGCTCAAATTTGTCAAAGAGACACAAAAATATCTAAAGTTAATCACCATCTTTTCCTAAAAAACACATTCAGTTAAAAAAAAAAAATCCACTTTGACCTTGTGGCTGGGAGAGTGTAGCTGGTAAATGTTTCGGCTCTGCAAACTGAAGGACAGACCTATCACTAGCACCTCAAGAGCTAGGTCCGGGCTGTGCACCTGTGAGCCCTGTTCTGCGCTATGCTCCTATGACCCCTGTTTCATGATGTGCACCTGTGACAACTGTGACCCATCTTCTGTGCTATGCACCTGTGACCCCTGTTACGCACTGTCCATCTTTGACCCCTGTTACGCGCTGTCCATCTTTGACCCCTGCTCTGTGCTGTGCACCTGTGACCCCTGCTCTGTGCTGTGCACCTGTGATCCCTGCTCTGTGCTGTGCACCTGTGACCCCTGTTACGTGCTGTGCACCTGTGACCCCTGCTCCGTGCTGTGCACCTGTGACCCCTGCTCCGTGCTGTGCACCTGTGACCCATGTTCCGTGATGTGCACTTGTGACCCCTGTACTGGGTTTGTGGATGCAGGAGGACATCTGACCAGACAGCCTGAGCTAAAACTGGTGAACTTCAGGACCCATGGAAAGATTGTGTCTCAAAACCAAGATGAAGTGACAGGCAAGGTTGCTGCTGACCTGTGATGTCTGTGTTCACATCATCTCCACCCCACATGAGAATTTGCGCTTCCATCTTGTTCCCTGGAAGTTCTTACCTTTACTCACTGTTCTCTTCAATCGGTGAACTATGACCCAAATTCTCATGTAGACTTTTTTTTTTCTATTTAAGGATAAAACTAGATGGGAGAGATGTTGGCAGGAGATGAAATAACTCTTTTGGCAATTCTTTAGTGGCTTGAAAATCAAAACGGTATTAAAACTAAGAAGTAAAGGTCAAAGTGAAATTTTAACTGAAATTACTAGGGTAGAGCTGCCAGAAGATTCCTTCTCTTGAAAGTGGGCCTCCAACTCTTCCCCTGCCTCGCTGTTTGTGCAGTCTGAATGTAAAGTGACATTCTGCTGCTGACATAGCGAAGGACATGGATTTTCAGAACACCACCGATCATACAAGAGTCAGAAGATTATTGTCATAAAGTTCTATATAGTTTACAGTGTTGAATTTTTTATTCCTTAATTACCAAGTATGTAAAAATAATTGTTACTAGTTAGATTCTTGTTATAGATCATGCACTGAGTGTATACTTTGTATGTTATTTGTAAAATGACTTTGCTAAGCCTAGGAATTATGCTGTGATAATATTACCGATTTGACTAGACTAAAAAATGCACAGAAGAGAGTGAAGCACAATTCTTGGTGTGTCTGTGACATTTCCAGGGATGTGTAGACCAAGAGATTCCTGAGTTAATGAATGAACTAGACGACTGTTGGGTTCTAACATGCTGCTGCTATGGTGAGGAGAGCAGCAAGCAGGGCAAGGTGGAGGAACTAAGTCCCTAGGGCTGTGTCTTGCCGGACCTCTTTCTGTATCCCCCTCTCCCTGCTCTCTGGCTCATCAAATGAACTACTCGGGTCCACAGCACAGCTCCCGACTTAACAGACTGGCATCTTTGAAACTGCAAGCCAAAATACATTTTCACTCTTGAGCATTTCTGTATTTTATCACAAAAATAAGGCATATAACATGTGTTAGCACTTATAAGTAGGTAAGTGGAGAGGTTGGGGATTATTCAGTGTTACACAGCAAAAAACAAGCAGGGTTGAAATTAAAGCCAACTCTATGAAACAGTAAACATGTTCTTTCTACTATAAATGAATTTTAAAGAATCTAACATAAGCTGAATATAGAGCTGTAGGCCTTTAATCCCAGTACCTGGGAGGCAGAAGCAGGAGATCTCTGTGAGTTTAAGGCCAGCCTGCTCTACATAACAGGCCAGCTGGGGACACATAGGAAGGCCTTATCTCAACAACAAAAGCAACCAAGAAATGGAAAAGACAAACACAAATGTATGGTATTATATGATCTAAATTGTGATTGCCCCAATTTTAATGAATATGCTGCACATATATTTTTTTCTATCTGCTTTCCTTTATATTAACATTTAAATCTAAACATTCAAAAACATGGGAAAGAGGACAAAATTTCAGATTAGAAATATTTTATATAGGGGCTGTAGAGATGGCCCAGCAGTTTGGAACACTCGTTCTCCCAGATGACTTGAGTTCAATCCCAGCATCCACATGGTGGCTCACAGGTATTCATAATTCCAGTTCCATGGGATCAGACACATGCTTCTGACCTCTGAGGATATGAGGCATATATATGGTACAAATACATTCAAGCAGGCAAAACATTCATACACATAAATAAAAATTTAAAAATAACACGTTAAATATTCACTTTTTATCCCAATAAATGTCAATCCTCCCCATGGGAGGCCTACTCCACTTTTGGAAGACTAGTGTGAATATTATTTCCTAGTGTAGGCTCTTATTCTTATCTATCAAGGTCCTTTAGTGGCTTCTAACCTTTCTCACATATACCCTTGGAGCCACTACCTCTTTATCACCCAGGTTCCTGTCTGTTGTTAGTAAATACAATTTGGCTGCAATTAGAAATGTGAAAACATTCCTTTTTGCACATTAAAGTCTATCTTATTAAACTTACCTAGTTATCACTAAAACAATGCATGCATATTAACTGAAATTCAATTTCATGAAAATACTTAAGAACATAAAATTGGGATTTTTAAAACTTGTTTTTATCATAAACAAATAAATTCCTATTACAGCAACAACTCAACACTGATTTATTTAAAAAATTTCCTTTACTTCCATAAACTCACGTAACAAGTTGGTGTATTACTAGCTAGTATACTTATGTAGAAAATAAAACAAAGCTATAGTCATCAGAAGACCATGTCCAAACAATCTTCCTCACTGTAACAACAACAAAGACAGAGGTCTTCTGAAATAACCATGTGAACACAATCATATATTAGGAAATAGCTACTTTAAAAGAACATAAGTGACACTATTATGGGCAATAATGATATTAGGACATGCCGACAATTCCTCTTTTAGGATATATAGCTGGTGTCTGCTAACACATACCAGGTCTGTCCTCGGAGCATCTGTGCAGTCAACAGAGAAGTAAGGTGCTGAGGTTCGCACTCCACTGCCCTCAGAAGCCGGTTTTGGAGGTTGAGCATGTTGTCTGTAGGTAGCACTTTTAGGAGTCCAACAAAACAGATTGACTGACTCTCGAACACAGCGTTCAATGTCAATTTCTAGACAGAAAAATAAAAAAATGAAAAATTTATAGAATTTGGACTGCATTATTAAATAAAAAATCCCTATTTGTATACGTATACATGTGTATATGTAAGATGAAAACTAAGTAGGAAAGAATCCAACAAAAACAATGTAGATATTAATGAGCATATTAATGATTGGAAGGGTAGGAGATATTTATTATTATATGCATATCTGCATTTAAATATATATACATGTTATTATATGTGGGTTTTATTTGACATTATTTATGTATGCATGAACATTTTTGTTTATTTAGGTATATCATCTAAATACCATAAAATATGTTTTATTTAACAATCTTATACATTTACCCAGATAAATGTTTCTCTTTTGCAAAGTAAAACAGAGGTTTAGATGTAGGAATGGGTAAACAAAAGACTCAGATGTTGATTGACCACAGCTTTTAGTAAAATATACTAACTTTCAAAGCTGTTTAGTAAATAAAACATAATACATTCAGAGAAAAATTGATTGAAACCTCAATGTAGGCAATTCCCCATCATTTATAATTTCTTGAGTTTTATACAGAGATCAAATGCACTCAATTAAAATGATTTTTTAAAAAAGTTTTCATGGATTTCTTTTTCTTTCTCAGCTTTGTTGCCAAGGCAGTGTATATATGTGCTCATTACGAGTGTAAACCACTCTTTGATTGGACCGATGCCAACAATTTTGATGAGGAATTAACCATTTCTATATGAGGAAGGTGGAGTAAGGTGGAGGAATTCCACATGAAAGAGATGGAGCCTAGCACTGGCTAGTTTTGCCCCTTTTTTATTCCTAAACCAGGAAATAGAACCATTGTCTTTCCAGAAGTTCAATCATGTTAGTTCAGATGAGCAATGGCTAAAAAAAAAAAAAAATGTGTTTAAAATACAAACAGATATGTTTTCTATTTCTCTTTAAGGAGAAGAGGAAAAAGGCATGAAAGAGATTTGGTGGATGGTGTGTGTGCTATGACCTTGACTACATGGAGAAACACACCTTAATTGATAAAGCGTACTTCTTTTTTTATTTTTTACAGTATCCACATTAAAGCATACTTCTGATTGGACCAAGAGGGCAGAAGGTGGCTGGCAGGTCTGGAGGGATATTTAATCACTGTCTTTCTTCTTGTTCTCTTTTGCTATTTCCTCTGCTGTAAGTTTTCTGCCATTGATGTTCAACCTCACCATAGGCCCAAAGGCAGCAGAATCTAGTAATCACAGACTAAAAGATCTGAATCTGTGAGCCAAAACATATCACATATTTTTAAAAGTTGTTTATCTCAAGTGTTTTGTTATAGAGACAGAAAATTAACAGTCCATGTCTCATGATGGATTTAGAATCGTTTGTCATCATGAAATAGAGCATCTATTGTGAAGGAAATATAGCACTTATTGGGTCCCCACTACCTGGCATGGCTTTATATTATATATTCTTGGAACATTTATTTTTACAGTGATCCTGAAGTCACTTCCCACTCCAGCCACGAGGAAGCAAAATTACTATTAAGTGTCTGAGCTACTAAAGGATTATGGGCATCTGAATTATTTAGATTTGGAATGTAATAGCAGTTCTGGAAAGATCAGCTACCCAATTAAGTATTACTTTATCTGTTTTTAGCAATTTTTGCCACTTCACAGATGGTTACTTCTGTTGCTACATACAGAGGTCAGATTTGAGATTTCATCACTCCATATGTTATTCCTACTATAAAATTCTGTAAAGAATAATTAAGCAGGATTTTAAACATAAGTAAATTTGTTTGAATGTGATGTTAATACAGTAAAATATTTTTAAAATTTTTCTACCATTGTCAACTTGAAGACAATCACCAACTAGAAGAAAATAAAATTATAAGTTGTCTCCACATGTTTACAAAAAATATGAACAGTTTATTTTAGAAAGTTTCCAACTAAAATAGTTAAGATTAAATGCTTATTAGCTAAAGAGAAGAAATGACCACTTATATAAATTTTATTTAATAGTATGTAGTCTGCAAAAAAAAAAAAGAATTTTAGTCCACTGATTTTTGCAGCTCCATTCTTCAAATCACTTTGACACATCTGTCATGCAGCAAAAGCTTCAAATCAAGCCAGTGATCCATATCGGCAGCACAGTTCCACCCGTCACTGGCAAAGGAAAATGCCAATCTGTATCTGATGTCAAAGAATGTTCCTAGCTCTGCATAAGGTGTACAGTGAACCCTGAAGTCTGTGGAGGCCTCGCCCTGTTTGACTGTCAGTACTAGAAGATGTACCATCCTCCATCCACCTAACTTGTTCATCTTTAAATCTTTCCAGAGCATTTTCTCACAATTAAAATAAAATGCAAATGTATTTTATAACTGTATGACATGCGATCATTTTTATAGGACAATCTCTTGTCTATAGCACTGGTATTTTTTTTAACTTTAGATTTGTAAATTAAGCATGACTCCTTGTTAGGGTCTCTAAAGACCCATAAAGGTTTTTGGGAGTGAGTAAAATAATTTTTCTAACTCTCAGGTTTCTTCATCCTCACCCACCTGTATCTTATCTCTGAGAAAAACTTAAACATTTTTAATATGTTAAAAAACACATTTCATAGTTTCTCTCTTAATATATATATTACATATATATTTAACATTTTTTGTTTTCCCTGTGAGGAAGGTTAGGTTAAAAAGCTACCTCTCTTTAAGCCCTTGCTTCTTTGGCTGATGGTAATGAATTGCTTCTTAGCTCTCCAGAATCCTTGCTTCCCTGACACTCCTTACTATTATCTAAGTCTTTTTGGCTTTCCTGTATATTCCTGTATATCTAACCCTCCCTCCCTCCTTTTTTTTTTTTTTGGAACAGAGGTAAGACATTCATTTTCTCGACGCACTTAATCTTGATATCTCTCACTTTCCAGGAGCCTCTAGGAGACAACACACATGTGTATCTTTATTTTGCCTCTGGTGATGGCTTCATCAGCCACAGTAATTCAGGTTGGATCCTCTTCCTTCAGAATTATGAAGGACTTTACTATTTTCTCTTGAGATTTGGATTAGAAAATCTGCATGTGATTTATTCCTTTTGTGTGCTTTCAAGATCTCTGTCTCCTCAAATTTCATGATTTAAAATTTTACTCCACAGAGTAGACAATGTTAGAAAAAGTTTAGAACATGCATAAACCTCAAAAATGATTTAAAGTTGGTAGAAGTAGAGAGTCCCTGCATTGCCAAGATCTTCTATTTCCACCATGGTAAGAAAGGAACACCAATGATGTATAAGTTTGGGTTAAATCTAAACACCATTTCTCCATGCAAACAGGAAATGGTCACTCTACTGCTTATTTACTGAGTTTGTACAGTGTCCAAGGTGTATTACTGGTCCTTACAAAGAGAACTAACAGTTCAGAAATTGGAGAGTTTGCTCTAGATTTGGAGTGAGCCTTTTAGTTAGATCTACAAAGCTACATTCTTGGATTAAGTTTTAAAAACTTTGAACCAGACACATATTAATACAAGATAAAACCAAATACAGACAAAAAGAAGACCCATCGGTATTTAATACTCTGGAATAAAGGCCAAGTTCATTCTTTAAAAAAAAAAGCCAGACTACAATTTATGTGTATTAATACAAACCACACAATCAACAATGATACCTAAAGCAGAAAATGTAATATTTGTTTCTCATGACTGAGAAACAAACAAAAAGGAATGGACATAAATTATCTAGATATTGAACCTGACAGATTAGAGTATTAATATAAATATGTTAAAGACTTAAAAGGAAACTACTTAAGGCAAATGGGTAAATGGAAAACAAAATAGAGAACCAGCTTAAAACACTGCATAGATGGACACTAAGTGGAGTAGCTGAATAGCCTTGAAGGAAAAGGTAAAAAACTACAGGGAGGGACCACAGTCACACTGTAGAGGCCACAGACAAGGTGGAAGAGCAGCGGCCATGATGAACACGGAGGAGACTCGCTGTGGCTTCTTTAGTGTGTTCAGAAGACAGCTGTGAACACTAAAATCAGATGCACTGTGGGGTTGTGACAAGTGCAGTTGTAAAGTGTTTATCAACAACACTGCAAGTTATAGAAGGTGGTGAAATGACCACTTTTACAAAAATCTGACATCTTCCACAAAGTTGTATATCAGCTCTGCGTAGACTGAAGTAAGCTTCAGACTATAGTCCCTAGAGAAATGCTCAGTATATAATTCAAAAGATAAACTAAAAGCCAATAAGAATATTAAGACAAGTTAAAAATGTATTAATTAACCATTTTCTGTATCTGCCCATATTCTTATACATGTCTGCATTCTCAGTGCAGGTACATTTACTCAGGATCTTCACTGAACAGAGACCTTTTAAAGACATGTTTGAGGTCACCTATGCAGAACAGGTGACCTCCCTCCACTCTGACTCAGTGTTTTCCCTCTTCTGACTCCTTCTACTGACCCCTCTCTGGCCTCAATTTCCCTGGCAGTAGAGGGACCTTTTTCTAAGCAATAGTTCTTGACAGCAAATGAACCTCATGACTATGCTGATCCATTCAACTCTTGCTTGGTCAAGGGTGAGATGGGCCTGTCTCCTGTTTCCCTTCTTTCTAATGCTATTTCAGTAAACAATTAAAGGCTGACTGTTACTTTCAGTTAGCGTTCTTGCCATAACTATCAGTTTTAACTCAGCTGCTCAGTTTGCCGGAGTACACATTAGCTCTTTAAAATTTAAAAAGTCTGATTATTAAAACAAACAATACAGGGAATAAAAGCCCCAACCTGTAAAGCTCTCATATCCTAGAAAATGAGGCAATGGGGACATGTCCATTAGAAAGCAAGGAATGAATTTTCTGGGCTGATTGGATTATTTGGCATCTTCACTGGAGTGAGATTTATATATCTGCTGATAACTGTGAGATACACTGAATTATATAATTAACTCTATACATCTCACTAAAATATGTCCAAGTAGAAAAATAAAAATAATTTTTATACTTCTTTTCATTTAAATTTCTTTATGTGTAATTTTTTTTTTGTTTTTCTTTTGTTTTGTTTTTTTTTTTAAAAAAAAACAAACTTTATTTATTTATGTTGGTGTTTTGCCTGGAACTGGAATCACAGACAGTTGTTAGCTGCCATGTGGGTGCTGGGAATCGAACCCGGGTCCTCTGGAAGAACAGCCGGTGCTCTTAACCTCTGAGCCATCTCTCCAGCCCCATGTGTAATATTTATAGTTTAAAATAAAGACATTTGATTTAGAAATGAATACTAACTGTAAAATTAACCACACATAGTTTCAGTTTCCAAAAAATTTTTTGTGTAAGAAAATGTTTTGCCTACATGTATATAGGTCTGTCATGAGCATGCCCTGTGCCAGTAGAGGTCAGAAGAAGGTGCTGGATTCCCTGGAAATGGAGTTATAGATGGGATGGCTGCAAGCCACCATAAAGGTGATGGGAACTGAACCTGGGTCTTCTGAATAACAGCAAGCTCTGAGCCATCTCTGCTCCCACAACTTCACTTCTCACACTACAAATACGTCAGGACAGAGATGTGTTTAAATCTAATTTTCTATTGGGTTCAACAATTGCTCTTTCCATTTTTAATATTTTTATTTATTTTTTTGAGAACTTCATACACTATATTTTGATTATAATCTTTCCATCCCCCAATTCTTTCCAGATCCTATGCGACTACCTACACACTAACTTCATGTTCGTTCTTAGGGAAAACCCAAACCGTGACAAAGCAAGCACAAACCCACATGAAGTGCATTTTGTGCTGACCAACTCCTCCTGAGCATGAGGCCAGGAATGGAGTGTGGGTGGTATTCCTGGTGTCACCCACCGAAAGCTGATTTTCCCTCTCCTGGCAGCTACAAAATTGCAAATCCCTTGTTGGCTAGAGTGGACTTTACATCCACTTCCCCTTCTTTTTACTGCAATGTTGTCTGGCTTGAACTCGTGCAGGTTTTACGCACACTGTCAGTCTCTGTATGTTCATATGTGCTTCAGTCCCTCAACAACCAACATTCTGAAACACGGAATTTGTAAAAGAAGATTCTATGAACTTTAAGTACTGAAATCTTATGATATAAAAACATTTCAAAAATACTACAACAGGACTCTAAACTACAGCAAATAGACTATAAGAGGGTTAAATTATTAGTAGAGAACATAATAAACAGTAAAATATGTGCACCACAGAGCACTATCTACACAGAAAAGTGCATGATACTATCAGGCTGATAACACCTTTATCATTTTTTAATGTCTTCGGATGAAGAATAACTAAAACAAATAGTTATAGTGTGCTAGAGTTTCAAAGAAAGACACACTTTCTGCAGGAACCTGGCGCCCACAAGGACTGCTCGTAAGGAGTACAACCAAGGTTCGGACACCGCATAAGGAAAGGAGAGGCTCTGAGGCACTGCATATCAATCACTCAGGTTTGTCAGGTAGTCTATTTTGTTAAAGAGCCCAATTCAATAACAACTCTTTTACCATATTCTTGTCTGCACTCCTGGATATCTCTCTTCCTCTTTCTTAGTGTACAGCACTGTGAAGGTGCCCACCTCATGTTCCACACCATAACTGGAACCATTTTTCTAAAATGCACATAATATCCTATACCTTCCCTTTTTATCCCTTTCAGATGACATACAGAGTAAAAGCCAGATTCCTCAGGATGTCAAGCAATGCCCCCTAACTAGCACTCTGCTAGTGTCACCAATCTTTGTAACCCACCACAACCATCTAGTTCATTCCAACCCCTAGTCACTTAATTTCCATCTGACTTGCATCAGGGTACTGTGTAGTTTCACATCTGCATTGTCTTTATGCTATTTTATCAGTTCCCAGTGTTTTATCATTCTCCTATACAAAGCTTTAAGATTGTATTTATCTCTACGCTCCAAGTGCACAGTACAATGCTTATCACAGTAATGTTTGCTAAGCACGTGTTAAGTGCATGAGCACAGGTATCACAGACAGTGCTGAAGGATTTTTACAGCCAGTTCACATGCTTTGGGTGCTTCCCACCTTGAAAACACTGAAGCAAAGCAGGGGAGATTTCTTGGTGCTAAGCATTACTGGATGTTTTCCAGGTACAATTAGACTCTTGCCTTGTCATTTTGTCCTATATGCCATTTTGATCTATATGTGGCACTTTTTAAATACTCCTCATAGATTGGGGCTTAGCTTTGCTGACACTATTACTGAAGCAAATAAGATCTTTGAATTATTTGTCCCATATATATATTCTTCTTCACATATGTAGATCATGTCTATATTGAACAAAACGAAGGGAACAATATCCTTTCATATTCTGAGGAGACAAGAGGAAAGAACTACTTGATATCTACAGCAGTCTATTCTCTTTCCCTAGGTTGCTTTCAATGGAACCAGTTTTTACTAAGCCTAGCCAGTTGCAGGCCATTTTGCACTCCAATATTCAAATTATGCTGATCATTTTATCATTAAAAAATCTACAATAGTACTCCAGCTGCTCAAACTAGCTGCCCTACACACATTTAAAGCTTTAATCCACTACCTTTCCTAACACCGTACCCATCAATACCCTGTTTTCCACTCCCAGCTTCTGCTAATACATAGGAATCCACCCAAACACTTACTATTCTGCCAGATTTCAAATCCTGTTGATTCCACAGAGCAACTCTTTGGGGGAAGTTGAATTCCCAACCGGAAAAGATTTGAGAACCAATGCATCACCAGTTAGGTGACCTGCTAGGACAATGCAATTATAGTAAATTTAATTAAGATGACTCAAAAGTGTTAATCACCTTTAAATAATTCACTCATTAATGCTCTATGCCAAAGAGCAAGGAACAGAAACCAGTAACAAGTTATACATATATATGCACACTTGTTATTAGGTATGTACATACTCCTTTTAGGAAGTCTGCAGTATCTTTGGAGTGGATGGATGTATATTTAAATGCAACTTTGGCAATGTCTAAGATAAAAGAATGGATGATGCTGTCAGGATTCTGGCTTTAATTCACTCCCCTTTCAAGTAGTCTATGCTTCTGTAATTACCTACACAGTTTCCAATGCACCCATCATTCTTGCTGCTTAATGCCCATAATGAAGTGATATATAATTAAAAATGCATTAAACAGTGTTATCCATGGGCATGTAGACTGTTTTTCTCCTCTTGATGTAACTGTCTTTATCAGTTACAGTGGAACAGACAGACACCAGGGTGCACAGCAGTAGGTGTTGCCAAGTGACAAGCCTCACACCTCAAAAAGAACAGAGGCAGCTGAGAAGACAGCATGGGGCAGTGACAGACATTTTCTCTTTAACACTTCAGAGTTAATCACAGACAAACAGGAGCTTTTGACTTTTGTGGCAACTAGAACAAATCTATTTGTTCAAACTTGATATGCGCTTTCCAGGCAATTGGTAATAAGTAAAATGGTTTTAATTTCTCAAACCAGCTAAGTGTAGTTTCTTCTATTAAACATTTCTTGTATGATGAACACTTTAGTCATTCCCTCCCGGCTTCCGTCTTGAGGGGCAGGCCACTACAGACACTGGGATTCCATCCCCTTTCACACAGTCTAGGTCTGGCTGCTTGCTTTTAAAATTGCATTTGCTTTGCTCTGATTCAGCACATTCACTGCATTCTGAGAGCCGCGTGGTGGTTGAGAAGTTATTTTCCATTCTGTTGAAGACCACAGTTTAAACAAGGCAGAACATCAGAGCACTCTCAATTTTTTTCTTTTCGTTTCTTTTCTTTCTTTCTTTTTTTTCCTTGTGCCAAATGTAAAGAGATATAGGGGTTAGGTGGGCAGGAGAGATAAAAAAAAAACACCTGGGAGTGTTACTATCTTACTAAAGTACAAATCATGTTCAGAAAATACGTGATAAACAGCACTTTAAAATATAAAACAGTTCAGTCTCTGAATTCTTCCTTGTGGTATTTATTATCAACAAATGTTAGAAATTTCAAAATTAGTTTCTGATTTTTTTTTTAAAAAAGATTCATTTTATTTTATGTATATGTATTTTCCCTGCATGTATGTCTGTGTACCTACATGCCTGGTACCTTCAGAGGTCATAAGAGCATGCTGGACCCCTTGGAACTGGAGTTCCTAGCTACCATGTGGGTGCTAGGAACCAACCCTGTGCTCTTAATACTAAGCCATCTTTCTCGTCCTAATTTCTCATTTTTAAAATATTTTATGATTATTTTTAATATGTAATATAGATTTTGAGTGATTTGAAAGTCAAGATACACATAGCCAACAATAAGTCCAACAAAACTAATTTTATCAGTGGTATGATGAATAAGATATATTAACACTGATATAAATTATCAGATAATATTTAGACCACTCACAAAAACTAGTAGTAAAATAAATAGTTCCACCACAGTGAAAGACTTCTTACAAAGTTTCTGAAAACTTGAGACTGGTTCTAACATGAATTATTACTTTAGTTCACATTCTAGCTTCAAAGTCATTACAGAACACTGGCCTACCCTGACTTTAGTTATTAACATGGAATGTTTTTTATTACTCATATGTATAAGTATCTGCATAAGCTTGTCCAAGGAGACTTGAAGTTGATATCACTACTGTGTTTTATGTTACTGAGGAAAGGTATCTTGCTGAACTCAGAGTTTACCAATTACCGCTAGTCTGATTTGCCAGCCTGCCCACAGGTTCCTGTTTCTGCCTTGTAAGTGTTAGAATTACATGTGGGTAGGACATCTGCCTAGTTTTTCCATGAATTCTGGGGTTCTGAACTTCAGTCCTCATCCTGTATGGCAAGTGTTTTATCTACTGAGACATCTTCCAGCCCCCACTTTTATGTTTGGAGAGCATTCCTCAGGTCAGTGTCATGAAAAGTCTGGATTCCTGGAGTCATGTCACAATATGGTAACCTTACCACCCTGTTACTGCTTTTATATTTTACCAAATTATTTATTTTAGCTTAGAAATGATGCACTATAAGATTTAATAAATCTTTTATTTTTCATAAATAATGGAGCAATTGTACCCCCTTGCCCTATTAACTAGGCCGAATATAAACTGACATTTTGAAAAAAAAAAGATTTCCATGATATTTTATTTCAGTGGCCATACAATCAGAGCATGCATTACGCTCTCAAAAAAAAAAAAAAAAAAAAAAACCTCTTCAAATTAACTGCTTTCTCATTTATACTTAACAGTTTTTAAACTCAAAATAATTTAATGTACCATCTAGAATGGATGGCATATAACATATAATTTTTAGAAGTGGGTAGAAGAGAAGGGGCATAGATAAAGATCTCTATATTTAGTTTCTTTTATAATCATCCCTTTGCAATTCTAAGAGGGTCAATAGTGACAGACATAGACATGCACAATACCGTAAAATTACAGGCTGAAATGGGCATTACTAACAGATTCAAAGTTCTGAGTAAATTAGCATGAATTTTACAGGCAGAATTCATGGTGGTCATGACAACAAGTTGTTTTCTGTAAATCATGGAGAACTCTCAAGAGCATTTCCAAGAAGACACCTGCTTTATTTAAACCAAAGCTCATGGAGAAGGCAGAGGAAACATGCTCCATAAGTATCACCATGGAATCCACACTTTTTGAACCCCATATTACTTTCAACAATATTTATTTATTTCAAGACTACTAAATGTAAATATCTCTACACATATATTTAAAGTATCTCATGTGTCCACAATGATGCTTTCCTGTCTGTACTTTCTATTCTCTTTTTGAGCCAGCTCCCCCTTGATTATAATCTGTGCCACTGTAGGGGTGTCACTATAAGTGTGTCACTGTAGGGGTGGGCTTTGTGGTTTCATATATGCTCAAGATACTGCCCAGTGTCTGAGACAACTTCCTGTTTCCTATAAGTCAAGATGTAGGACACTCAGCTACATATCCAGAATCATTATAGCCTGCATGCCACCATGTTGCACCATGATAACAATGGACTAAACCTCTGAACTATAACTGAGCCACCACAATTAAGTGTTTTTCCATTATAAGAGTTGCTATGGTCATAGTGTCTCTTCATAGCAGATATACTCCCAAGTGACTTAAATTAACATAGATGTCAGATATTAGCAGTCTATTAGCTATAATCATTAATATTTGGCTCATATCTTATAGGGGTTAACATTTGTGATATTGTTTACTTCTTGGAGTATATAAATATTATTGTAACCTGCTTTGGAGATGTAGCTCAATTGGAGAGCGCTTGCCTAACTTGTACGGAATCTTGGGTTTGATTCATAGCAGTTTATTAACTAGGCATGGAGGCTATACCTGTAAGTTCAGCACTGGGGAAGTAAAGGCAGGAAGATCAGGAACTCAACGTCATCTTTTGGCTATATTTCAAATTTCTTGCCAATAGGGAGACCTTAGGCGCTGACTTATAAAAATTTATTATTATAACCTTATTTCATTTATATTTATCCCTAAGTGAAAAAAATCTGATAATTGACAACTGGAAGCTTTTCATTTGTATAGTTAAAAAAAATCCCTAAAATTCATTTGGAACTGAAATTTTAATTTCAGTAAGTCTATATTATCTAGGCAAAAGCTTTGGTGCATCTATAATTATTTGATAGCTTTTCATTATTGTTGTCCAGTGATGAGAATTTTAATACCCCTTTAGGAGACACAAAGATTTCTGCCTCTATCATGGCACTAAGAACATGCCTCTATAGAAAAATTCTACTGACCTCAAGAGTCCCATGTTTTTCTATTTCTTTTTTTTATTTATAAAATAAAGACTTTTTCTGCATCTAATGAGATGATCATGTGGTTTTTCTTTCAGTTTGTTTATATAATGGATGACATTCACAGTTTCTCGTATGCTGAACCATCCCTGCATCTCTGGAATGAAGACTACTTGACTGTGGTGGATAACTTTTCTTAAATATGTTTTTGGATTCAGTTTTCCAGAATTTTGTTTTTTATATTAGGTACTGAACACAGGAGAAAGTTTTATTTGGGGACTGTCTATTCATTGATGACTGTCCTAAGTCACAGTGCTGATACCACCTCTCCTCATTGGTTAAGCATTTTATATTTATATCTGATATTTCTAATTAATAAATGGAAATAAGTTTTAGCTAAAACACTGAATTGGCTTATGCTTTTGACCAAATTAATGTTTATCTTCTAGTTCAAAGCCTATGCTCTTAGAGAATAAATTCTTTCAAACTCTGTATCACATAGGGTAATGAAGTGTAAAACTGAGAATTCAGATATCTATATCTAAATATACATGGAAAAGAATCAGTCTAAATGACCAAATTACTATCAAGCATGCATATTATTGTTTTATATTTCTAATCTGTTGTATTTCTTCTTCTAAAATGAACAAAATAGAAATAGTAACTCAAGCATACTTGGCCCCACAATGGCATAGACTGAATTCTGAGCCTGTGTATACTAGGCAATTGTTCTTCTATCTCTGAGCTACACACTCAGCCTTTCAAAAACACCTTTATGAGTTAAAAATCTACAAATCTCAAATTTGAATTTAGTTTGAAATATGAGCTTATTTATTTGAAGTTTGTAAAATAATCAGTTTAGAAGAGAGATGGTAACTATTAAAAGGGATAAACAGAACACAGAAAAGCTAGAAATGTGATTTCTCCTACCTATTCAAGTATAATAATGTCCACTGTCCACACACTGGCATGTAGGAACAGAGTTCTCAACTTGAATTTATAACTTGGATGATTAATGGCACTATTAAGAGGTGTGGCTTGGCTGGAGGAAGTGTGTCACTGTAGCAGTGGCCTTTGAGGTCTCTCTCATATATGCTCAAGTGCCGCCCAGTGTCTCAGACCACTTCCTACTGACTATAGGATCAGGATGTAGCTCCTTCTTCACTCTCAGCTCTGCCTGCATGTTGTCATGTCCCATCATGATGATAATGGACTAAACCTCTGAAAATGCAAATCACCAATTAGATGTTTTCCTTTATAAGGTCAAGGTGTCTCTCTCTGCAGCAATAGAAACTCTATTTGGGACAGAAGGTGGTTTCAGGGATTGGGATATTACTATGATAGGCCCGACCATGTTTTTGTTTGGAAGAATTTGGACTTTGGTACTTTGTGTTAGGAAAGCAGTGAAATGCTTTAAGTACTGCTTAATGGGCCAAACTACTAGGCACATGGAACACTGGAACATTGGTTTTAGGGGAGAAGAATTTTAGTATGCTGCCTAGAGATTGTTCTTGTGATATTTTGGTGAAGGAAGTGGCTGCCTTTTGCCCTTGTCCGAAGAGTCTGACTGAGGCTAAAGAGATTCAAATTAAATCCTTTGGCAGAGAAAAATGTCAAAACAGCCTAGTACTGACTATGTTGTGTGGTCATCACTAGTCACTCTTATATAAATTTATAATGAAAAGGAGAAAGCTGAGCAGGAAAAATAAAAAATGTACAATATGAGGCAAAAAGGAGCACCAGCAAGTGGAATGGACCTGAATTCAGGGAGATAAACAGATTAAAAAAAATAGAAGGGAGTGGTGATCTCAGGGCAAGATCCCACACAGCTAAATTTCTAACTTGTAAAGAGTAACTAAATAAAAGTTTGTAGCTGAGTATGGTGTGGTGGTGCATACCTTTAATCCCAGCACTTGGAAGGCACAGGCTGATGAGTCTCTGAGTTTGAGACCAGCTTACAGATGCAGTTTGAGGACAGCCAAGCTTAGGCAGTGAAAGAAACCACTGAAAACAGAAATTTGGAAAAGATATATATAATTGAATCAGGGGGGGCGTGTTCCAGCCTCAGTAAGCAGCAGAACTTGGCAGCTTTAGCCAGAAGGTTCTGGAATTAAGAATAAAAGAAAGGGGCTATGGAATTTGCCTCCAGGACTAACGAAAGCTGTTGAGGCCAGGCAGGTATCAAGGGTATACCTGAATGGAGGCCAAGAGTGGCCATTCTGTGAAGCTGTGAAGTTGAAGCCTGGATTGCCTTAGAGACTCCAGCGTAGGAGATGCCAAAACTATTGGATACATGCCAAAAAAAAAAAAAAAAAAAAAAAAGCTGCTAACAGGGAGTGGAATGAGCCCAAGAGAAAGTAGTAGTGTGTTACAGTCAACAAAGCTGAAAGGAGTTGGAGATCTGAAGAGCATTTTGACATCAGACATTAAGATAGAGTTTGGAGTTTGCCCAGCTGGTTTTCGGTCTTGCTTTGGTCGAGAATTTCCTCATTGTGCTCCTTTCCTATGTTTTGGAATGGTAATATATATTTTGTGCCATTGTATGTTGGAAGTATGTGAGCTTTTTTTGATTGTGATTTGATTGTGATTTTATAGGGAATTAGAGATAAGAGATTGCATGAATCTCAAAAGAGTCTTTGAACTTCCGACTTTTAAACATTGTTGATACTGTGGTAAACTATAGGGATTTCTGAAGTTGGATTAAATGCATTTTATATTATGATACTGTTACAGGCTTAGGTGACCAGGGAGAGGAATGTGGTGTTTTGAATGTAATTGGCTCCTACAAGCTCCTAGGGAGAAGCACTATTAGAGTAGGTGTGGCCTTCTTTGAGGCAGTGTGCCACTGTGGGGGTGCACTTTGAGTCTCATATATGCTCAAGCCATGCCCAGTATTTCAGACCACTTCCTATTGCTTTCAATTAAGATGGAGAACTCTCAGCTCCTTCTCCAGCACCATGTCTGCCTGCATGATGCCATATCCCAATAGGAAAATGGACTAAGCCTCTGAAATTGTATGTCATCCAATGAAATGTTTTCCTTCATAAGAGTAGTCATGGTCACTGTGCCTCTTCACAGCAATAGAAACCCTAACTAAGACAGTGCGGAGTGAATCTACTTCAAGAGAAATTAGTTGAACAGAGTGTTCTCAACAACACTGGGAGATTAATTAGTGTGGTAGTTTCAGTGAGATGTTCCCCCAAAGTCATAGGCTAAGAAGATCTGGCCCTCAGTTTATAGTGCTATTTGGAAGGTTTAGAACGTGTGCCCTTATTGAAAGAAGTAAGTCACTGGTGATGGGTTGTGAGAATTTAGCAACTCTAGCTTTATGCCTGCTATTCAAGATGCCAACCCTGAGCTTCTGCATCAGATACATGCTGCCGCCTACTGCCTCTCTACTCTGTTATCAGGAACTCTAAGGCTTTGGAACTGAAAACCTAGATAAACTCTTTTATATGGTTTCCTTGGTCATAGTGTTTTCTCACAGACACAGAGAAGTAATCCAATTAAGTTGATATATGTGTTCATATAGTGAACACAAATGATAAAAATGTCTAGGATTTTTTTCCTAAGGCTCAAAAAAAGCAGGTAATATTTACTAGATGTTCATTATTCATAATGTTAAACTTTCATAGCTTCAAATTAAGAAACTTTAAAAGTAGCCTTTTAAATGCTATGTAACATAAAGCCATTGTTTTTCCTCTCTGGTATGTAGTAAGATAAAAATCTGCCACTTGACTATAAAAACCATCATCTTGCTATTGTGAAAGGTTTAGTACTAATTCTATTGATATTTATTATAACTGGACATTTTGGAATTTATTTCTACCAGGCAACAACATTGGGAAGATAGCAATTAATGAATTTTGAAGAATTATTAATAAGTAATTATTTAACTTAACTTTGTTCTTTCCTTTTATAATGACACCTCATAACTAAACCAACTGTGATTAGTAGTATCTAAATATAACATACATTCTTTTTATTACTAGCATCCATCAGCATTTATGCTAGAAAATTAACCTAAGAAGAATCTAGTATGGGTTTGTATGAGTGACTTGTTTCCTGGTTCCTGCCAATCATACTCTGTTGTTTTGAGAGGCATGCCACCAACTGTATGCATACACTCAGAAGCTACCTCACAGAAACACATAAGTGGAGAGATTAAATAAAGGTTTAGGGTCTCATTATATGTGTATAGATGAAAAGTACCACTATTGCTTTAGGATCTCATTATACTCATGTAGAAGAAAGTACCACCAATTTTTATATCCACACAGAGTTAAAAGATCTTTTTCTATATAAGCACTATTTGCCATTTGGGTTTTTAATTTCTACTCTCTATAATAAAGATTATGATATATATGAAAGCAAATGCCATAATGAAACTTATAACTTCGTATATAAATTTAAAAAATAAAACTAGCAAATTAAACATACATACATAGTGCTAGTGTTCCTTACATTTTCCCATATCTTCCTTTCATTCTTAAAAGTAATTTTTATTGTTTTAACCTTTCTTTTAATGTCAAAGTCATTTGGATTTCAGTGTAAGCTGAGTCTTCTAATGCCAATTCCTCAGTTTCCTTCTATAGTTCTTTAGGAAGAACTTCTTCTCTGCCTCTAAAGATTCCAATCTTTGTAGGTGCTCAGTATGCTGAGATACACATTCTAAGAATTTATTTGAAACACATAAAATAGTATTAACATGGAAGATTCTGTACAAAATAACAACAACAGCAGAATAAAAATAATTTAAACTTTTCAGGTTACATAAATCCCCTGTAAAAGTATTACCACTTTGGTCTTATTCGAATACACTCATCTTCAAAACTGCTGACATATATCCTTAACCACTAAATGGCAAATGGCTACAATAGCAGAATGGAATCTAAGGGGCAAAGAAGAATGAAGACTGACAGACCTCATCACATGAATAGTTAAAGTTATGAAAATAACTACATTAACTGCAGCAGCCCAAATCCAGTCGTGGATGATGCTGTGAAATTCCCAGTATCCTTCACAACACCCTGCCACTATTTTTACATTGTATGAGAAATGCCAAAGACCAATTTCATTAATTCTGCTAAGTGCTGATATGGCACATGTATAAGTCAACAAAGTTCAGAAAAAAATTCTAGAGCTATTTGTACGTACTTGGAATATAAATGACACTATTTCACTGCAAACCAATAGAAGTTAAGAACATTTCTGGACAAGGCTTTCTGCTGAGCTTTTCGTGCAAAACCAAGCATTAGCAAAAAGTGATGTCAAGAACTGAAAAAGGAGCACTCATGTTATATATTCAAAATATTACGTGTTGTATGTACTTATAAAGAGTGTCTGGGCATACTTCCCTTTATGGGGTTTATGCCAGCTGCATTTTGTATATTATTTTAGTAGTCACCATAACATTATAACACATTATTAGCACTTCAATGAAAGCTTCTTTATATGTAGGATTCTCTTTCCAGTGAGAGAAAGTCTTCATAGTTCACATGGTGTCTTAGGGTTACTATTGCTATGATGAAACACCATAACGAAAGCAACTTGGAGAGGAAAGGGTTTATTCAGCTTACTCACCCACAGCACTGTGTATTATCAAAGGAAGTCAGGACAGAGACTCAGGCACTGGGAGGAGCTGAGGTAGAGACTAGAAAGGAGCACTGGCTTGCACCATGGCTTGTTCAGCCTGCTTTTTTTATGTAACCCTAGACCACAAGCCCAGGGATGGCATTACCCACAATGGCTGGGCTCATCCACCTCAATTACTAACTAAGAAAAATGCCCTACAGGCTTGCCTATGACATGGTCTTTGAAGGCATTTTCTCCATTGAGGCTCTCCTCTCTGATTATGCTAATGTGTGTCAAGTTAACATAAAACTAGCCAGTACACATAGCTAACGTGAAATGAACATAGCTGTAGCTCACTCTGTAGAACACACTTTTCCACAAGTAGCACCATACTACAAATTTCCCAGTTCACACAGGTTGAAGAGGATGGAACTAGAGTCAAACTCATGTATGTCCTGACTTCTAAGTCTGTGAGTGCTCCTCTATAAAAGTGATCTTCAAGCAAGAAAAGATGTCCTTTCCAATTATAAAACACAATTCACTGAAGGCTTAATTTTAAAGGGAATTTCTCATTAGCTTTCTCTACTAAAGAATTCTTATGATTGATATTTGCTTTCAAGAGTTTTTTAAAGACTAAGATGGAGATTGCTGTTTTTATTTTTAAAAAGGCACATTATATTAAATAAAAAGTGAGAAGCATAATAATAATGATAATAGCATTAATAACATTCCCAATTTATACTGTTCTCTGATGCTTTAAGTTCTTCATCGATACTGATTTAACAGAATGGTCTCCAGGCAGAAAATGCTGCCGTTCTCAGAGTGAGAGATGAGGAAACAGATGCAGAGGTTACACTGCTTTTCAAAGGTTTCCATCAGCCAGGTGGTGATGGGAATCTCAGATCTAAACCAGGTGACCCTGCTGCATGGTCCACACTTGTAAACACTTGGCTATTCCTTGAAGAAGGAGCTAAAACTGATGACTTTTCTATTCACAACTTATCACTGAATAGTTATGTGCTATTATAGATAAGATCTAGAATAGGGAATTTGATTTATCAGGCTTTGTTAATTTATTTTGCTTACTTATTTAACTTCTGTGAGATTTCCCTGTAACACAACATATTTAATGAGTTAAACTAAATGTTGATCCTGGCCTTTTAAGGATATTTTAAATTGAATTTTATTTAAAAGTACAATTTTTTGTTAGCCTATCTCTTCTTTGTAGGTCAGCTAAACAATTTGTTTCAAAGTGTTCAACTACTGTATCATCTAACGCTTTGGATGTATTAGTGTATGTATGTGTGTGTTGGTCTGCTTTCATATTTTAGGCCTGTCCATGGCTACTTTTAAAGTTCTTCAAGCACAGATGGAGAGCTTAGTATGCTGAAAAGTGAAACCTCTATGTGAAAAACCCATTCCACTCAAGTACAATATGGTTAAAAAAAAAAAACATGGGTTACTTAAGGGTAAAGTTTATACCAAAAGCATTTATGCTTCTTTAGAAAATCCATGTACTTCTTTTTTTTTTTTCATGTACTTCTTACTAACAAGAATCACCTACAGTGACTAAATAGTGGTGATCAGGAATAACAGCACAGTGGTTCAGTGCAATTCACACCAGGAGAAGACATCCAAGAGAAGTTTACCTTTTAACTACTTAGTTCTAAAAAACGTAAATGCTAACTTTCTAACTTCAGAGGTTTTTAAAAATTGTTGAAGCTGCGCTAGCACTGGTCACTCATTTGCTCACAAAACACTATCACAGATTGCTTTTTACCAGCATTTATGGAAACATTTTAAAGCTTGGGAGAAAGACAACTAAATTTACTTAATTTGAAAATGCATAATCAGCATTTCCAATATGCTTATTTTTATAACTGACCAAAAAAATTCTTTTAATCCTAATCAATCATTCCCTGTTTACTTTGGCAAGCTGTGGATGACAAGAAAACATCTGTGGAACACAGACAACTTCTGAGTTTGTGAAATTTGCTTCTTTTTTCCTTTTCAGACCAACTCCCCAAACCCCACAAATCCTTGATTTTCACTATCTTCCAGAATAAAACTTGAAAACTAAAACCCAGAACTATTATTTGTTAATATAAGAAATTTTGTGAAAAATGAGAAGAGGGAGTTCTAAATTTTTCCAAGGCATTTTATCTTGTTATTTTTTCCCTCAAAAGTTGAAGACCTGTAACAGAAAGACGGTAGAATAGAAAATACACACTAAATATAAGCAAGGTAGATGGCAGATCCTTTATTTCTATTGAAAGTGCCTAATAAATGTCTAATCTCAAAGTATGTATAATCATTAGTTTTTGTTTGGTGTCCAGGGACTTTGTTTTGGACAGTTTTAAGTATGTTTGTGATTGCACTCTTGTATCTTTCTGAAAATATGGAGGGCAGCAGCAGAACCAACAAAAACCATGGTAACAGAACTTTGTGATAAAAATTTTTTATTAAAAATTATTTTTATTTTATACTTTATGCTTATGAGTATTTGTTTGCATGTATGTATGTGTACCACATGTGTGCTTAGTGCCCACAGAGGCAGGAGGAGGGTATTAGATCCTCAAGAACTAGAGTTACAGATGGTTGTTAGCTACCATGTGACTGCTGGAAACCAAATCCATGTTCTCTGCAAAATCAACAAGTGCTTTTAACTGCTGAGTCTTCTCTTCAGCTCAAATTTTGTATCTTCACAAAGTAGTTTTCCCCATTTTATAGATATATTACATCTTAGGTGGTGACATAAACTTTATCTTTTCAGTGTCAAGAACCAAACCATAGTTATCTTCTGTAATTTTATATTGAATCATTCTACCCAAGGGTTTCAAACTTCCCCTTGTGGATATCTTACACAGCTTAGCCACTGTCTTCTATTACATAATATATTCTATAGAGTCTGACTCGTTTTCCTAAAAGGACAGTGTTTCCTGTTCTTAAACTGTCAAGTTGTTACCAAGCAGCTGTGGCTAGGAGGGAGCAAAGTTCCATGTGAATACCATCCTTATATAAACACATTCTCAAACACCTTCTTGAGTGGCCTTTATTTACTCTCCATCAGCTGAAGATAAATGGCTAAGCCCTAAGAAAAGGGTAAATATGTTACTCCCTCATAGCCATGATCTTTTATCCTTTTGGTGACATTAGTGTGATGGAAATAATTCACAGTGGCTTAGTATGACCTACATTAGTTTCTGCATTCCTGGGCTAACAAAATGAACTGATTATCCTAACAGTAAAAACAGAACAAACCAGAGGAGAATCTGAAGGCTGAATGATTCTCTTAGATAGCTAAGACAGTACATTATTTTACAGTCAAAGTTGCATTAAGTGATTCCTTCATATAGCCACATACCTGGTAAATCAGAGAAGAGTAGGATGCATTCATTGAAGCCATTAGCCAAGAGCCTGTCCCGCAGCTGCTGGAGAATGGCTACTCCAATGCAGAATGGGAAAGAGGAATTTCCAAGGAGCAATGTATCCCAGAGGTGAAAAATTTTGTGCAGTGGAAATACATCTGTAGAAAGTGTTTTATAAAATTTTCTTAAACAAAAAGTAAAATTTATTAAAAATATAATAGCTGCATAATTAGATATAAGACTATTATTACTTCCAAGGTCAAGATTGTTGCTCATGTGTTAAACTGTGCTGATAAAATGCTTCACTAAATTTTTTAAAAGATTTTTATTTGTGCATGTGCATTTGTGTGTGTTTGGGTACATATGCATGCACACATGCATGCAAGTATCTATGGATCTATAGAAAGCTTTAGACTTCTTTGAGCTTGAATTACAGGTAGCAGTGAGCCACTCAATATGGGTGCTGGCTAGTTCTTTGCCAGAGCAGAAAGTTCTCTTAACAACTCAGCTAACTCACTAGCCCCTGATTCTGTTAATTTACAGCTTCCTAAGTCCCTTTAATAAACTGTTCTCAGATCGCTCAGACATTACATTTTCTGACTCCCATTAACAACTGGTATGTTTATCTAATCCAGAATTTCTCCCAGAACAATTAGTAACATTATCTATACAAGTTTACATCTGTAGATGAACTTTAAAACTGCTTTATGTACAATTAGGTAACATTTCATTATGTATCACAAATAATTGCTTTATTGAACTTCCACCAAAAATTCTGTTAATTACAAAAATATAACTTCTTTCTCACTTAATAGTACTGTGAATATCTTTCTAGGCCAACAAAGGGAGACTTATTTCAAATGTTATTCCACTTATCATGTATATACTTCATTTAAGCCTGGCTGTCCACTCCCATTATAGTCACACTGTAATTGATTAAAGCATTATAAAGTCACATAATAGGATTGATTTCTAGAGGATTCAGTGTAAGAAATAAAACCATGAGTTAATAGAGAACACGTAGAAAGTAAGCCAATTCAGTTGGAAACTGGCCTCAAAAACTTGACGTAAATACTGTAGTTGATGTTGAATTCTCTTCTTAAAAAGGAGTAAAACTGTATATGACATGCAAAATTGACTTAATCATTTCCAATGTCTTTTTAATTTTAAGGTTAGAACTCTTGAAATTACTGTCTATAAACTGTATCATGTTAAAACTTATTAAGATGCACATTATATTTACTTAATATTCTCAGAAATTTAAAATTCCAAGGAAGAATGAGGCTGTGCTGCAGATAACACTAAAGGAGAAAGGGTACTTACGAGTGAACATGGTAAGAAACCAAGGGATGGCATAGAGCTGTGAGCAGACCAGGAGCACAAGACATGAATGAAGAGAAAGTAAAAGGCACAATTAGAATGATCACCACCAAACCTAATGGTTGAAAACACTACTTTGCTCTATTCCACCGAATACAATATGAAAGAATGCAGGTAATAGTAAGTAAATAAGTGGATAGTTTTTAGTTGTAGATTTTTAAGCCCCTTAGAATTCTTAATCATTTGTGTTAAACTGACAGACGATTAGGATGCTCAGAAGTGAATAAACATTATCTTGGGATGCATCTCTGAGCACAGTCTGCGGGGGTGTGGGGGTGTGGGGGGAACTAACTTTTGAAAAAGGCTGGTGGACTGTCTCCTGTGTGAACAGGCATCACCAGTCCACTGAGGACCCTGGAGAGAAGGAGAGTAGAGGAAGAATAAATCCCCCCTTTAGGTTCTGTCCTCTGCTTAAGCTGGACATTTCATTTCATCTGCTTCTTGGACTGGACCAGTTAATACTAAGTCTTAACAATAAAGATACTTTGTCAGTGAATACAAGCTACAGCTAAAAAAGGCTTAGGCTACCTACTTAGATAAACATCCTCTCAGCACATATCAATTATAAATTTATGAGGGGAGTAGCATTCTCTCTTAGTAGTGTATACACAAGAGTACATATAATATCAAAAGGCCAGTCAAAAACTAAAAGTAAAGATATATAGTACAGTACAATATAAATATCATGCAAAATGATGAACATTGATTTCCATATGATCACTGACTTAAGCTGACAGGCTGACAATTCTTTCCAGAGATGTTGCAAATGTAAAAGAGGAAGCTCAGATCGGTATGTGGCTTTACAGCAATTAGTGTGCATTATTCAAAATAATAAAATCTAACAAAGTATAAATTTTATATCTTAATTTAAACTTAAAAACACAAGGGTGATTTAATCACATTATTTGACCTTTAAGGACATAACATCAATCATATTACCGCTGAGCATTCTGACGAGAGCCAATTATTTATCATTAAGGATCTGGTCAAATTTTATTAGTGCTGTTATGCTTTGTATAATTCACTCTGAGCACTTCTGTTCATTCACCCAACATAAAATGTTTTGTGCTTATGCAGAAGAAACAGACATGTTAAAAGAGACTGAAATGCTTTGTAGCTATGCAGTACAATGCAGAGGTAGGTACTGGCTAGGGAGTTAATGACAAAGCTGTAGAAGTGGATGGCCTCTTTTACCAAGATGGTAACTTTCTTGTGGGTAAAGGTTACTTCACTCTATATTCATTCAGTCGACAAACATGGAGTGAACAGTCAATACATGCCATGACTGTTCACAGAAACACAGGACAGAGCAGTGACCAGGTAAGTCATAGTTCTAAGCTCTATGGAGCTGAGAGTAAAGAACAACATTCATTAATTTCATAGTTTCTCATTTCATTCCAATCAGCTGGCTATTGATGGTTTCCATGTTGCCAAATTTCTGTTAATTTTTTAAACCACTCAGTAATGCCAGACATTGTTGACCACTGCCCGTTTATGACAACACATTTCTCATTTCTCTTTACTTGGCTTCCAGACAACCTCTCCATACAGCTTTCTTTTTTTACACTGCTGTTTATCCATTTTGCTTCCTTTCCCCCTCTAAGTTTCTCTTCATCTTTCTGATTTAAGCTTCATTTTTTCTATTTGTCTTCAAATGTTGATTACAGCATGAAGACTGGCATATTTTCAACTCTCCAAGCCCATCTTCTCCCATAAATTCCTAACATATATTTCAAAAATGTCTATTTATCTCTCACTGTATATGCCAAACATAAATCAATCCTTCTTTCTCTCTTTTCCTTCACGTGAACTCTTGAAATTTTCTTCAAACTCTGTACCTCCAAACAGAAGAGCACTTTATCCTTCTACTTGCTAAGATAAAAAACAAAACAACAATAACAAAAAAGTTCTGTGGTCATCGTTGACTCCTAGCTTCTTAAACCTCGTGTATCAGCAGTCTTGCTGTTCTACCTTTAAAATGGTAATCTGTGAGTAGGGAAAATTTCTCATTACCTCTACTGCTAATATCTCAATCAAGCTGCCACCATCTTATGGCCCTGCTTATTCCATAGCTACAACAGGCCTACTATATTACATCCTTCCCTGTCCTTGGATTTTAGCTAGCAAGATGTCAAAATGTTCTTGTTATGATGTTACATCAGGGTCACTATTCTATTCAAAATCATCGTGTTTCTTTGTGGTGCTAAAATAAAGCCAGTGGTGATGATGTATCTGTAATAATCAAAGTCCTCTCCTCTCCATTCCCTGCCATGTGATCTCATGTTTGCTCACTGTGCTCCATTTCTAGTGGATATTTCTTCAACAATGTTTACGTAAGAGAATTTTTCCAGGATGTACCATGTATACCATGAAAAGTACCTGGAGGAGGGTGTCACATCCCCTGAAACTGGAGTTACCAAGGCTGTGAGCCATCATATGAGTACTGAAAAAAGAACTTGGGTCCTCTGTAAAAGCTCTTAACTGCCAAGCCACCTCTCCAGCCCCATTACTTACCTCTTTATCACATATTTTCACAAAAATATTAAGCCACAGGATTTTGTCTTTTCCCTTTTAATGTATCCAAGGGATAAAATAATACATAGCATACACTAGGCACCAAATATTTGTTTAAACAGTGAAGGAAATACAAAATGGAGATATCCAGAATCTAGAACCAAATGCTCCCAAGACTGTACTTTCCTGAGAAGTCTTCAAACAAGCATAAATGGATGAGGAAAGGACTCAACCTCTGACTGCTCTATTGGGAAGAAAATTTTCATAGTAAATAGCAGGAGTACTGGAAACATCACCAAATCTACTTTTACAGACATAGACTTTGCTAACAGTTACTTTTAAAGGGTATAAAATTAAGTTGAATGAAGTTTACTCTAATGATATTAGAAAACTGATAATCCAGATTCAATTAACATATTCAAGATAACTCAGAGACACTGAGACAGGTTACTCTAGCACCAGATATTTCTTACCAATAAAATTAAGACCAGGTAAACAGAATGATACTATGTGAAACATATTTCTTCTATTCTTTCTTCATTTTTCCATTTTAAAATCCTTATTTCTTAACTAATTTTTTTGAGGGGATGTCTTAGACTTAGAGATTGAATCCAGGGCCAGGAAAGCACTGTGCCATAAGTACATCCTCAGCCTGCTTTTACCTTCTAGTTCACATGTATCTTGCTAAGTTGTCCAGGCTGCCTCCAAACCCAAGGCCTCTGTAACAAAGGGAAGTCTTGAACTTTTGAATCTTTTGCCTCAACTTCCCAACTAGCTGGGATGACAGACTTGCTCCATGAGGCCAGCTGAATTCATCTTTGTCTCAGAGTTTAAAGTAGCATCTGATACATACAAGGATATTCAAATAAGATAATTTTGAATAACAGATTTTATTTTGAATGGTTCCTAGTTTTTAAACACTTCGTTATAAATACAAAAATAAATGTAGTCTCAGCTATTTTCAAGTTTCAAGTTAGACGCTGAAAATTAATAAAATGTACATGTTCAGAGTATTCTGCAGATCACAAATGTGAGCCTGACTTGGCAATGTGCTCGCCTGTAGCTGTCAGCTAAGTAAATGCTGCCCCCTAGCCACAGCAAACAAGAACTGGCAGCAGTTAGCCAGTCTCTGCATTGAATAATGCTGGCAAAAACAGAAGCAAGTGAGATTATAAATATTGTTTTGTTATCAATTATTTGAAAAATAAAATGAATATAGTTCCTTTTAATTTGAAATTATAGATATGGAACCTGATATTAATCTTAAAATATTAATGATCTTATTAACACTATGTTGTGAAATATTTTATTTTAGTCATATAATAATTATGTTATCATCACCAATAAGTTGTTTGTAATTGTGATTAAAAACATAAGAGTAACAAGAAAGCAAAAGAACAATGGAATTTCTTTGTTATTCTAAAAATTTTTGGTCCATTTTGTTTTCCTATGACATCATTCCATAGATTAGATAAAGTGATAATAGAGTTTCATCTGACTCACAATCTTAGGACCAGCAAGGTTTAGAATCAGGTACATTTGGGTGAGGACTTTCCTTGTGCCATGACAGCTACAGAAACACTGGTGAGAGTGACAAGCAGAAAGCGTGGAGTCCTGTTCTACTCACTGTTTTTGCTGGGCTGACATTTATGTTGACAGTGGAAGTCTCAAGTGGATAAAAGAGCAGAAATCAAGACAATGGCCCCAACATATAATAGTTATGTTTGTAAAGGGGCAAAATTAGGACTCTAAAATTCTTCAGTAATATTTGGTGAGATGATTTGGGGGCAATGTGCTCTGCACTGAGGTATGAGGAGGAGCTGGACAATCGCTTGAGCTATATGGTGCTTTCTATAAGAGGTATGGCTTGTACTTGAAAGAATAACAGAAATAATGCTTTAAAGCTTGGATATTTACATTTCTCAAAAAAAGAATAAAATAATCCCCTTAACTCATGAAACATTTCAGCTGAGATGAGGTTTATTAGTATAATAAAGGGGCTGGGAAGAAGGGCTAACAGTTAAGAATATGTGTCCTTTGGGGCCCTCCCTCCGAATTTGGTTTCCAGGACCACGTTAGGCAACTCACAACCACCTGTAATTCTAGTTCTAGACAATTTAACACCTCTAGTCTCCGTAAGCACCTACACATACCTGTGGGTGGTGATCTTTAACCCCAACACTCAGGAGGCAGAGGCAGGTATTCTCTATGAGTTTGAGGCTGGCCTGGTCTATACAGCCAATTCCAAAACAGCCACAGAAACACAATAAAACTCTGTCTCATAAAACTGAAAAAAAAAAATACCTCCTCCCCATACACATATCCCTCCACAAAGAAATATACTCAAAACAAGATAAATTTAAAAGAATGTTACAAGACTGCTTTTCAGTACCAATCCCTCTCCCTGTGTGTAAGTTTGTGATGAAGGTTAGATGTTGACACTGGTCTCTTTGCTTATTTGTTTGTTTATTGAGACAGAGCTTCTCTGTGTTTCCCTGGCTGCCCTGGAACTCACTCTGTAGACCAGGCTGGCCTTAACTCAGGTAGATCCACTTGCCTCTGCTACACCAGTTCTAAGATTAAAGGCATGCACCATCACTGGTATCTTGATGCAGGCTTTCCCACTTGAATCCAGGGCTTGCTGGTCCGGTTAGTGTAGGGTGCCCTGTTTCTGCTTCCTACACACTGAAATCACAGATAGGTCACCACACCCAGCTATAAATTATAAGTGAGTGTTTGATATCTAAACTCTAGTCTTCTTGGTTGCACACCAAACACTGTACCCTCTCAACTATGTTCTGCCAACTATTTAATGACTTGTTATATGTTCAGTGATGACATTAACATATATGATTATTTTAGATTTTGTATAATGAAATGTTTCATAGTTGGTAGATATGAAAACTCAGTGAATCAATATTTTCCAAGTTGCTGATACACAACATTACAACATCATGTACAGGGGAAAAAACTATTGAAAATGTAAGGCAGACTAATGGACTGTAATGGAATCCAGGATAAAAAATTCACTGATAACAGTTTTAGGTTGTACATTTCAAGTCAGCTTAAGACATGCTTTGATATGCTTGTAATCAAAATGAGTGGCAACAAACAGAAGGCAGAAGTAGATGAGAATCCTGCTGTTTTAACATAGAAAACAAAATAAAATAGCACTCTTCTATTTTGATAGAAACAGTTATTTTTTTAAATATACAAGTTTGGTTAGCAAGTTATTATTGATGTTTTACTTTTTTTTGTGATACTGTCTTGCTATAGAGCTTAGATCTTGGCCTTGAATTCCTGAGACCCAGGAACTTTTACTGCCATGCCTAGTTAGTTGTTATCAGTCCACATGGCTCAATAGTTACTAATCTATGAAATACATACACAAAACTCCTGGGGCTTCTCATTAATTTTAAAAACACAAAATGACCCTGAGTTGTGAATAGATATCATAAACCATATTCTGTTTGTTTTTTGCTTGCCCATCAATAGTATGAAGATACATTAGATCAGAAACACTGCAGATCTAGGGATTCAACTGAGGATTTACTGAAGAGCACTTTTTAGATACTTAAATTACAAATGATTCTTAAAAGTTACTAAGCTAGCATTTTGTCTTCCCTGCTAGGAATAGTAAACCTTTGGTGTCTAAGGTTTGGGCTCTTACTACAAGGTAGTAACCAAGTTTTACTATAAAATAGAACCTAGTAAGTTTTTTGCATTCAAAGGTCATAGGCATTATAGCAAGCTCATCACAGCAGATAGACAAAAAGTATTCTTTAGGACTACAGATACTCTACAATATACTTTGGGGTATTATAAATAAAGTATTCATTTTCCTAGTTTTTCCTGCAATGCATTTTGATAAAAAAAAAAATCAAAAGCTTATTGTCAGAAGTCTCTTTGGACTAAAAGCTAAAACTTCTTCTTCTTCTTCTTTTTTTTTTTTAAAAAAAAACTTTATTTATTTATTATTTATTTGCCTTGGTGTTTGCCTGGAACTGGAACTACAGACAGTTGTCAGCTGCCATGTGGGTGCTGGGAATCGAACCCGGGTCCTCTGGAAGAGCAGACGGTGCTCTTAACCGCTGAGCCATCTCTCCAGCCCCAAGCTAAAACTTCTTAAAGACTAGAAACAATTGAAGAAACTAAAAACATTCTGTGCTTTCTGTTGACAAAAAGGCCAGTGGAAGATGACTGTAAAAGCTTTTAAAGAGGGAAAAAATTAGTAGTAGTGTGAGCATCTTTTATCACCTATAGTTAACTGATGATGTATCAGTGAATTTGTTATCTTTAGCTAAGTCAGTATGGTCAAAGATACATGCTATTGAGAGCTAGCCAGTATCATTTCTCTAAATGACCCCCTGACAACTGTTCATAAGAGGAAAGTTGAATGCTATTCTGAATCTTTTAGAAAAACCTGTTCCCTTAAGAATGAGGAAGCACACTTTCCTATTCTCATTTTTAAGGACCTACTATATTTACAGAAGCAGAAATGCGTTAAGAGAGAATGATAAAAATCACTCTGGCCCCAGCTTCTCCAAATACATATTACCTACTCTATTTATATGTAAATCACAGAACTGCTGTGACTTAGATAATCTAGGTATCACATCAGTGCACAATATCCCAAGCTACTTAAGCTTCAGCACTGCTCTGTGCCCAGAGTTCTGTGACCCACAGCAAATGGAAAGAAGCCAGAAATTACAATCTCTCCTGTAACAGGAGCCTGATTTCCATGGTGGAGGATTAATGAAGGCTTGCTTTGATAGGATTAGTTCTTGAGTGAGAACTCAGTTTGGGATCTCATTATCAGTGAACAAACCTACTCTTTGTTTAGATGACTCTAGCCTACAATATTGTTAGAGGCACAGTCACAATTTTCTCAAAAGTAATTTTAAAGGAAAAATACTGAAAATAATAATTGAAGAGAAAAATAAAATGCTGCATACAAATGCTGATGAAGTACAAGTAAGAAATGATCCCTTTCATCATACACCGTCCAGAACTATTCACTGTCAAAGACCTCTACATTTAAAACTTCAAATATGGTAACAAGGTTAAGTTTTTTTTTTGTAAAAAAAAAAGCTAATTTATTTTTAAAATTTAAGTTTTATATGTCTATTTACAGCATTTCCCTCTTCCCTTCTTCTACTCACACCACTCAAATTCATGGCCTCTTTTTTTATTTATCAATTATTACTGTTACATATAAATATAAGAATTAATACATACATACAACCTATTGAATTAATTCATTGTTGTTTGTTATACTTTAGAGATAACCAACATATTAGACAACCAATCAGAGGCTCATCCATGGGGAAAGACTCATTTTCCCTTTCAGCAGTCATTAATTTGCCTGTGATTCTCCAAATTAAAAGACAAGAGTAGCTGTTGTTTTTATAATCATCCAGCTAACGTTTTCTTTTTATTTCATAAAAAGTTTCATTTGCTTACTTTCTGTGGCAAAGAACAGTCATAGATGGGACTTCTCTATGGGTTAAGATACAGTCATTTTCTTCCTCAGTTATCCTTTTGCTGCCATATTCAAAATAGTGAGAGCACAGCCTAGAGGGCACTTGGAAATAGGAAATAGGAAGGAATAACCTTCCAGAAATACATGCAGAAGCATGAATAGGAAGTGGTGGGGATTAGGGATGTCCTGAGTTTGCTCTGTATACTGTAAACTACTTCACAGAGCACTACATTCCATGCACAGCATTCATGAACGTCTTACAAGAGAAATCACATTTGTTAATATTACTTCAATTATACTCTCACTATTATGAGTTTAAAAAATTATGTGAAAATGTCTCACTAGTTTTAGGAGTAGGTCATCAACAAAAAGAAAGAACATAAAAATGTATTATATCAAAGTTACTGAGTTACTGAATAAATACTCTTAGTGCAAAGCCAAACAGATACCCTCAAAGGACTTCTCATATTTAACAAGATTTAATGTTTTGCAACACTTACTTAAAAAAAGACTTTTAAATCACATCAATAAATTACCCACACAATGTAAGCTCCTTGTACAACTCAATTCTAATTCTTTCTTTTAAACTTGTTATGTACTTCCTTAACTGTACTCATTTTTATAGACATATACCAAACATATTTTAAATGAATGAAAGCTGCTAAACCTGCAGAATAAATAAAGAATATTAAGAGCTGCAAAGGAAAAAGGCTAAGTAACTTATAAAAACATATAACTTTATATGCTTATAAGTACAACCAATTACTCAATGGAAACAATTAAAGTCAGAAAGTCCTGGTCAGATGTTATACAGACACTAAGAGACTACAGATGCCAGTTCAGACTATTACACCCAGCAAAACTATCAATCACCATAGGTGGAATAAACGAGATATTTCATGATAAAACCAGATTTAAAAAATACCTATCCACAAACCCAAACCTACAGAAAGCACTAGAAGGAAAAGTCTAACCTAAAGAAGCTAGATACACCTAAAAGCCATAGCAATAAAGAATTCCACAGAAAGAAACCCCAAAGAAGTGAAACACATACATACACACACACTCTACTACCCAAAAAAAACAGGAATCAACAATCACTGGTCATTAATATCCCTTAATATAAACGGACTCAATTCACCTATAAAAAGACACACCCTCACACAATGGATACAAAAACAGAATCCATCCTTCTGCTGCATATAAGAGATACACCTCAACTTCAAAGGCAGACACTGCCTCAGAGTTAAGGGTTAGAAAAAGACTTTCCAATCAAATGGACTCAAGAAAAAAAGCTGGTGTAGCTATCCTAATATCTAATAAAATAGACTTCAAACTAAAATCAACTAAAAGAGATCAGGAAGGGCATTTCTTATTCATCTCATGAAAAATCCATCAAGATGAAGTCTTAATCCTGACCATTTATGTCCCCCACACAAAGGCACCCACATATGTAAAATAAACATTACTAAAGCTCAAATCTCACATGAAACCCCACACATTAATAGTGGGAGACTTCAATACCCCACTATCACCAATGGACACATCTATTAGACAGAAACTTAACAGAGAAATAAGGGAGCTAACAGATATTATGATTCAATTGGACCTAACAGATATATTCAGAGCATTCCACCCAAACACCAAAGAATTCTCAGCACTCCAGAGAATTTTCTCTAAAACTGACATCATCCTCGATCATAAAGCAAATGTGAATAGATACAAAAATGGGAATAACCGCTTGCATCCTATCAGACTACCATGGACTAAAGTTAGAGTTCAACAACAACACAAACCACAGAAAGCCTACAAACTCATGGAAACTGAATGTCTCTCAATTTTACCATGAGGAAAGTTCATAGCACTAGGAACCTACATAAAAAATTTGGAGAAATCTCACACAAGAGACTTAATAGCACAGCCAACAGTTCTAGAACAAATAGAAGCAAACTCACCCAGAAGAAGTAGATGGCAGAAAATAATCAAACTCAGGGATGAAATCAATAAAATTGAAACAAAGAAAACAATGAAACAAAGAGTTGGTTCTTTGAGAAAGTCAACAAGAAAGACAAATCCTTATCCAAACTATCCAAAAGACAGAAAGAGAATATTCAAATTAACAAAATAAGAAATGAAAAGGGAGACATAAGAAGAGACATCCAGGAAATCCAAAGAATCATTAGGTCATACTTCAAAAACCTGAACTCTACAAAACTTGAAAACCTAAATGCTTTCTGGATAGGTACCACTTACCAAAATTAAATCAAGACCTGATAAAACACCTAAATAGACTTACAACCCTCAGGGAAATAGAATCAGTTATTAAAAGTCTCCGAACACCCCCCAAAAACCTGACAACAGATGGTTTCAGGATATAATTCTACCAGAATTTCAAAGAAAGTCTAATACTAATACTCCTCAATTTCTTCCACAACAATCTGAAACAGAAGGAACATTTACAAACTCTTTTTATGAGGCTACAGTCACCCTGATACCCAGACCACACAACAATGCTACAAAGAAAGAGAATTATAGACCCGTCTCCCACATGAATATTGATGCTATGGGGAGTCCTTACCCTCTCTGTGGAAGAGGAGATGGGGTGGGGGAAACCCTTACAAAATGGATAAAATCTTCTATCTTAAAGACTCAGAACAAACAGAAGCCTCCCTTCTGGGAATATCAGGAAGACAGGCTGACTGTCCATGAAACATAGTTAAAATCATAGTGCATGTATTGTCCTGCTACTGTCCACTACTCATGTAGGTGTCCCCTGGGCCCTTAGGGGAGTTCCCATTAGGATGTGATTGGCAGTAAGGGAAAACAAACAGTCTGAGGCCCGTGATGCTAGTTATGAGTGGGAAAATCCTTCATCTGACATTGGAGCCTTGAGTTCTCTGGTGTCCAGGAAACAGTAATAGGTTAATTTATAAGCTTGAAAGTCAGGTCAAATCAAGTTTCAAACATAAAAGAATTCCTGACTCAATGTCAAAAAACAATGTGTATTTTAGCTTCCCCTTAAAATAATATAAAACATTACTACAATGTTTTAAAAGTGGATTTTCCACCTAGTCTTTCATAAAATATTCTTACTGTTGTTATCTAAAGTTTTATTTTCATAATTCTAATCCTTCCTAAATTGACATAATGAATAAATACTTAACAGTTACTGTTTATAAACTTGGAGTATTTGGTGAATCATAAAGAGGACAGACCAGTACTTGTACACAGTAAACATATACTATATTCATTTTATGCACTGACAGTGTTTTGTTTTCCATTTCTTAAATCATTTTTTTATTTTACTAAAACAAAGCTAAATGTTTTCCCTTTGATGTTTTCTGAGTTACACTTGTATTTGTGAATATGTGTAAGGATTTTGATCAGACTACATATATGATTTCATTCATATTAGTCTATGTATTAGTCTACATATTTTCTATCAGTTTATAACTTTGAAGTAATTTTACATTTAGTTGTGAGTGTACTTTAGCTAGTTTAAGTACAGTCTTCTGATAATAATTACCACTTGTTTCAATCTGAATTTTTAGTCCTAGAAGCCTTTGTCCACTCTGAAACAGAACACCACCCCGCTGCAGCAGTTATTTCCTTTATAATCTCTAGTTCTAACCATAAGATCAATCTAGTATTAGCTCTCAAATTTACAATGTAAGACATTTATTTAAAATTTAATAAAATGAATACTTAATATATATATTGGTTAGTTTGTTCTATAGAGGTTTTTTTTTTCCTCAATGATTATAGCTATCTTTGTACAGTTTGAATTCCATGTGTATTTTTAGCCCTCAAAAGCTGTTTCTCTCTGAATCTGGCACTGGTAATGGGGATGATCACTTAAAGCCAATCCAAAGACCAATAGAACTGGAGAAGATGGACTGTTCCTAGTTTCGCAATAGAAGAGGTAGCAGACCAGGGTTGGGATGAATGGGTAAGAGTCAGAGTTTAAGCTTTAGAACTAATTAGTTATTTTTAAGCTTTCAAACACTCTCCACACATTAATTTGATCACGGCTATTGTTAGTACTTCAAAATGTATGAAGTATTAATATAAATATTTTCACCCTAGCCTTGTTTTTGTTTTTTTGACAATTTTTTTACATAGGAACCACAGTTCCCCTTCCCTTCCTTCCTCCCACTCCACCCTCTCAAAGAGGATAAGGCCTCCTATGGCAAGTCAACAAAGTCTGGCATATCAAGTTGAGAGGACTAAGCCCCTCCCCCTCTGCATCAAGGCTAAGCAAGGTTTCCCTGTATAGGGAATGCCACCCTAACCTTTCAACAGCCAGTTTCAGTGTAGAAACTTCCCAGAGGAAAGGCTGATCAGAAAATAAAGAGGTTAAGATAGATAAAGAAATCTCTATCTTGAAGTTTATTTATTTATTATTAGTTTATTTTTTTCTAAATTCTTCATACAAGCATTTTTAGATTGTTAACCTGGTAATTTATAAATGTTTTAAAATAGAAGAAAATGTGCAGGAAGTATGAAATACTGTGTGGTAAGTTTGTTTTAGCTACACACAGAGATACACGCAGACACACACACACAGATACATATGCCAAATACACACATAGACACACATGTACATTAAGGATTCTCAATTTTCTGTGTCTTGAGCTTCAATAAAAAACACAATTTGCTGGGGCTGGAGAGATGGCTCAGGGGTTAGGAGCACTGGCTGCTCTTCCGGAGGTCCTGAGTTCAATTCCCAGCAACCACATGGTGGCTCACAGCCATCTATAATGAGATCCGGTACCCCCGTCTGTACACTGTATACATAATAAATAAATAAATATTTGAAAAAAAAACACAATTTGCCTATATATTATGATAAAACTTACTAAATATTATGACATGCTTTATATTTTTATGTTTAAATATTGTAACAGTTGAAATGACAGTGATTTTAAACTATATCTATTCTTCCAAAAATCACCTCTACCACCACAAACTTCTTTAACCTAAGATAATCAAAATTAATATGTGGTATAACTTTTAGCTGTTTCTGTATATATATTGACATATATTTCATTTTAGGAAGATAAGATAAGACCATAGTACCTTATAAAGTCTTTTTTCTATTTTAGCAATATAGAGCTAAAATTATATCTGACAAGATAATATTATATCTTAACTTTTCAATAGAACAAATCTCTAAAAACAGTTACTTGCAGAAAAACCATGCTTTCTCAATTTAATCATTAAATGAGACATTCAGAGTATTAAAAATAAGTTAAAAACTAAATTGAACCCCTTACATTACTACAATTTAAATGCCTTTGGAAAATGTAACATGTTATTAGTTTTTAAATTTTTTAACTTTTTTAACATATATGCAATATGGTGATGTTTTAATACATGCTTATCTTCTGAGCTTTTAAAATAATAACTAAATGTCAGAAATGAATATAAATAACTGGCTAAGCATATCCCAACTAACTTTTGAATGTACCTTTCTAACAGACAGCCAAAATCTTGCAAAATTTCTAAAGTCATATACTAAGCAAAACACCAAAATATTCAGGATAAATGTCTAATTTCTCAATATCTAGCCCAAAAATTATAAAGTCAAGGTAAAAGCCTTTCAGGGCACAATTTAACAGAACACGGCTCTTTAGTAAGTTGTCCATGCCCCACACTCAAGGTATCTGGATGCACAAACTGACTTGATGAATTTAGAGAGGAGAGAGGAAGGGACCAACAGTGCACACAAAGTTAGACAGGCAGGGAAAAGAGAGAGATGCATTTGGTAGATGGAAGAAGGGTTAATATGACCAAAATACATTGTATATAATTTGTGAAGAATCCATAAAAGTATTATTTTTTAATCCACTCTTCAATGGATTTTAGATAACAAATTGTTAATAGTAAGTATACCAAGAAAAATGAAACTGTATCTTTCATTACATGAGGACATGGGAAGTCACTGTACAAACACAATGCTATAGTTAGTTTCAGCAACTATGCAGACATGACCACTAACAACTTAAGAATACCATTTTTCATTCTGTCATTTCTGCTTGACTATCACTTTTCACCTCCTGTTCTGCTAACATACCAGGTGTACTTACATCAGGAATGAAGCCAATCTCGTTGAGATGATTACTTAGCTCTGGATCGTGGAATGCAATCATCTGAGAGAACACAGTCAGGTACTCTGAAAGGACAATAATGTTAAAGGCCACCACTGTCTTCACCACTACCTCAAAGACGTAAATAAGTGAACCATAGTGTATGCTGAATGAGAATCGAACTGTACCACAAAGCAAGGGTGTTTTGATATGCTATTTTCCATTCTGTTACTACTTTAGTCCCAATGCTAAGCATTAAACAAACACACCAATAAACTAAGCCACAGTTTACTTTCAGAGATATCTATTATTTATTGAGTCAAAAATTAAACACAGGAATGACTGATGCTTTCTAATCAAACGGTACAAATACATTTGCTCTGGCAACAGTAGATCCGTTTCTCACTGACTGAATGTTCAGAAGGTGAAAAGATCCAGAAATAAGAAACAGTAAAAAATAAAAAGTCATAGAAGAATAACTGTGCCCCAGTTTCTATATAACATTTCAGCATCTTTTTTCCTATCGACAATTATATGTTTGGCATATGTAGGAACTTAAAACTATAACTAATGGAAAGTAGGTAAACAGTAGGCATTTAAAAATATTTTTATTTTGAGAGAGAGAGAGAGAGAGAGACAGAGAGAGAGAGAGAGAGAGACAGAGAGAGAGACAGAGAGAGAGAGCGCACAAGCTTGGTGGGTTAGAAGATGGATCAATGAGAGACCCTGTCTCAAAAGATTAGGTAGTGAGTGATTTAGGAAGACATCTAACTTCACCTTCCAGTATCCACATGCAGGCGCATGGGTTAGAATACCTGCATGCACATGTGGACACAACACATACACACACACACACAGAAAGGGGGGAAGGGGGATAAAAGGTCCTTGAGTATGTAGATAAGCACTGAAAAAGCCAGGAAAAGTTAAACATTAGGGCTTATCTCTTCAAAGGAAAGAGATATTTACCTGTCTTCTTTTCTGAACACTGTGAGTTTACAACCTGGTAATCCTTTGCTATCTGTAGGGCTAGGCTCAACTGAAGCCCTCAGAATATTATGTTTGTTTATCCCAGACTTTTCCTCCTAAATCTTGAGCAATGCTTCTGAGTCCATAAAACCATCCTTAAGAGAGACATCACAACAGCCCAAGTGACATCTGTGTTATCTTAGGCCAGGCCAATCCTGACTACCACAGCATTATGTTTCCCTCAGTCATTCTCCCTAGATCCTACCTTTAGTTAACAGAAAGCATTGTTATGTAAGAAGTCACATATCTTTGTAAAGAGTTCCAATGTAAACATGTTTTAAGCTTTGTTGTACATATGGAATTGAGTTAGTTGTTATGGCAAAACTTTTGTGACAAAATTGTACTGTGCTCATTAGTTATTAAACATGCTAAAATAAATGACCTAGGGTCAGACTTCTTAAGTTTGAACCAGTAATGGCTAACTGAGTTGAGTTTCATTCTTGTCTCTGTGGCTTATTTTGAAGGGATCCCTCCGACCAACAACAACAACCACAACACACACACACACACACACACACACACACACACACACACACACTTTTTAAATATCCTAATCCTATTACAAGTTTCTGGTTTACTATGACATTCACACTTTCTCCTTTGTTTCACCAGCTTACTCTTTATTCATGACATATTAATGGACCTAAATAAGATTGTGGTAATATGTGCTCCAAACCAGTAACTTTACTTTGCCTATTAAAAAAATTAAAGCCTATAATCTCAGCACTTTGGGAGTGGAGAGAAGACTGTAAAATCTAAGACATCTTGTGCTACAAGGCAAAAGAAAAAAAAACCCAGCAAGATAGTGAGCTCAATTTTTTTTAAATTGAAATCACAATAACTTAATAAAAACAAAAAATAGATAATTTAAATTTTGTTTAACAACATAACTGATTTTAAAAAATAAATCATTTGGTGAAATGATCTCTAAATATGGTGTTTCCATGCTTTATATGTTTATACAAGCACTGTGTTAGTTCAAGAAATAATAATAAGTAAAAATAACCTATTATTTTTTCTCAACTAAACCGATTCCTAATACTTGCTTATAAATACTGTGCACGTTTTTAACAAGCAGCACCAGGTCAAGCAAAGGAAATGTCAATCCTGCACTCAATTCAACGATATAATTGAACCACATCACTGACCTAATGTGATAACATGAGGAACGCTGTCCACTCATTCTAGATAGAGAATGGGATGGTCAATTGACACATTCTTGATTTACTTTTCAGTCTGATACAACAAATTTCAATTTATCCACAATCCCAGTTTTTCCTTCTCAGAACATAATGCTATAACCTCAATTAGCTTAGAGAGTCACAAATGAAATTGAAGATCTAGGACATATTTGAAGGCCCTAGGAAACTTTGACATTAACTTTTTTATAACTGGTTTTCTGCCCTCCCTTATGGTATATGTATAATTTTAATTTACCTGAAAGGCAGAAGTATGCATCATCAGCTACCATAAGTACTCAACTGTATATTGATAGGCTATAGTTATTAACTTCCATCTTCTAAATAGCATGTTTCAATTTAAAGCAGAAATTCATGCCTCAGGCAATTCTCCACAGGTATGCTTAGGTTTATTAAACATCATTCATACTTAAGCCTGATAAACTTAATTACTATGGGATTTACACAGCCAATTAAGGATTTAGTGAAGAAACCTTACCCATCTTTTACTTCTGTTCTGCCAAACACTGATGACTGGATATATACCAGCATGCATATACACAAATATACCATTTATGCATTATTATATTGAATCTACCTTCACATAGGCAAATATAATTTACAAAGTCAGCAAAGTTTGCATTATGGGGAACAAGCTTTCAGATGAATCTCAGAGTGAGCTCTTTATTTCAAGGAGCACATGAGACAACACACATGTCAACATGTTAAACATATCATATTGCAATTGTCTCCTAATAGAATTAAAAATTCCCCAAAGCAACAAAAAACTCAATTGCACATATCCTTTGACTTGGTTTTAAGAAGGGAATTAATGGTAGTTACAAAGAAATAAAAAGTCGTTAGAGTAAAACAAAGATTCTACACATTCAGCACTGATTCTTTTAATATATACATATATTTCAATGTATACATATTTTGTCTGTATTGCATGATCATGCCTGTGTCCAAAGGAGTGAGAAGAGGGCATTGGTTCTTCTGGAGCTGCAGTTAGAAAGTTCTGACCTGTCATGTGGGTGCTGAGAGTTGATCAGGTCTTTTGAAAGAGCAGTGCTAACTACTGAGCCATCTCTGCAGCCGCTACTGACCCATTTTAAGGAAATATTAAAATGCTAGAGCACTATGAGTTTCAAAAATGATAAAAGTATAAATTATGGTTCTTAAAATAGTCTCAATGATTGTATTTTCTAAAGGTGAATATTACTCAGATATTTTTTAAAAATTATTTATAAAATCATCCCTAAAACCTCAAGTGTAGTTTCTATACTATTCTATAAAACCACATATAAACCTCCTATATATTAATAAGAAATCTTGTATTTTCAGCTTTTGAAATGAGGGATATACGAAGATAATAAATTGTGCTTTCTAATTTTTGTGTATTAAAATTTATTGTCTTCTTTTACATATTGCATATTATGTAATTACAATCTCCAATGAAACTGATGTAAGAATTTCATGTGATAATATCATAAATTTTATGGCAGTTTATAAATAAGCCATATTTGTTTCTGTTAAAGCTGCATGGGGTACATGAGATGAATGTTCCAAATCTCCACACAAGTATCTGCATTGGTTTTCTCTCTGACAAGCTTCTAGTGAGGAAGCACACTGAAGACAGAATCAAAGCAAATACTTGTGTCTGCTTACTACTTATACTCTTAATTGGCTAACTATTACCTTCTATAAGATTGATAATTTATCCTAAAGATGATGGAAGCATTAGCAGTGATCATGTGTGCTTCCAACCCAGCATTCATTCCAGAGGCAAGAGGAACAAAGCCTGCTTGAGCTATGTATCGAGTTTCAGACATACAACTTAGAGTCAAAACCCACACTAACCAAGCAACACAAGACAGGCGATCCCAGCACCCAAGAAGCAATGATGAAGTTATTTGCACTAACAAGGTAGCAATAAAGGTTTGACCTTACTAAAAGCCAAAGAACAAGCAAAATTTTTATAATTAAATGGAAAGAGGGAGCTTAAAAGAAGAGAAGAAGAAAAATGGTTTTTTAAAAATATGGTGGTGTTGGGGACTGAACCAGGGCCTCCTCACACATACTAGGCAAGCACTGTTACTTCCTCAGCCCAAGAAAATCAATCTTGATTTAGGGTTATATATGTGAAGCATTTTTTTTTTTAAAGTAGCACGCAAGCTTATCTAGTAGCCTTCCTATTTAAACAGAACATTTTCTATAGTGGAAAAAAAAAAAAAGCTTAGTCATGTGATACAAGACATTCTTGCCAGACTCAATACTTCATATATTCCTTGCTTTGTCCATATATCATACCATTAAAACAAAGTATCATGAATGTCTACTATACTGGCTTTTCTAAATCACAACTTTGAAGGTGATTTTAACCTTCTCCAACACACCCAGTGTATAGGAGAAAGGAGACTTACTTGCATATGTCACATTTGACAGCTACATTGTTTATGTTTGTCTTTCTCCCTTTCTCTAGGTCAAGGACTTGCTGAATGCCTGTGTGGTGGGATCATATATCCTAGTTTGTGCTGGTTTACCACACTGCATTTGGTGCAGTTTCTGCCATATTTAGCTTTCAAGAACACTTGGATTTAGTCATGTACTAACCTAAAGCAACATGGTAGTGCTATCAATGTCATGAATATAACTGTGAAAACAATATTGGGCTTTCCTTTAAAGGACTTAATTATACACCTGGAGAGAAAATTGGGGAAATTTTATAACCTAGACTTAGATAGTATGTATCTTTTCCATTCTAATTTATAGGAGTCTTATCTTTAAGGTGTGATACACCATGATCTTATAAAACAATTCATAATCCAATGCTGTGCCAAATTTCATTGGCAAACATATGCCTATAGTGGAAGCTATAAAAGACTCCTCCAAAATACTGTGTTCTCATTTTAATTGGTAGAGACAAAGAACAAACTGCACATCCTTAAACTAACATGTCTGCATCTGAACTGAGTTGAGAGCAGATATTAAATAGTCAAAAAAATGATTATATTATAAAAGTAGAAAAAAATTTCCTTATCTTTTTCTGGGTTTTAATGATGAACCATCAACATAATGCTACTAGAACAAAATTATCCTGAATATTTGTTATTTTTGGTAAAATTGTGCCCCTATATGAAGATAAGATTGGTTATTTTGGATAGAAATTTGCCCTATACAGAGAAAGGAAAAGGCATTTGCTTACCTTGTATCACATGTGAGTTGTCTTTCAAGAAGAAGTTATATAGGTATTTGGGAATAAAAGCAGACATGCATGCATAAGCTAAAGCTAAGAAAAAAAAAACAAATTCTAATCAGCTAATAGGGTATTGACCAGATGTTCACTAAACACAATTTTTTTGAGTCAACTATTAAACAACAAATATGGAATAAGTGCTGGAAACAAAAAGTTATAGGGAGAAAAGATTCTGCTGTTTAAGATAAGCATTTCAGTAACTTCAATTTCAAACTGCTATGGCAATCATTATCCCACAATAATAAAATCTTCATTGCCTGAACTTCATTTATTTTAATTTTTAAGCATTCAGTATTAACAAGGTACATGAACCTCACAATCCTTAATTAAAACTGATAGTAATATTCCAGGAGTTAGGAATATTAGTCATAACCTGTACTTTCAAATAGAGATATTTTGTTCCTTTTGGATTGGTGTCTAATAATTAGATATACTTAAGTAAACAAGGCAAAAGCTGAAGTCCAGACTAATGAGTGAGTATATCAGAACAGAGCACTATTTACATCATTCTGAAAGAGAAATGTAAATTCATGGAGATTATGCCATCTTTACTCAATTCTAGAATTTTCTCTTGCTTAGACTATGATAACGTATGAAAAAATAGAGATTCTGAGGTGAGATACCTATATATTAAAACAATGTAGGCTGGTATACTCCATTGTGATATAATTCAAAATTCTAACTTTGATTCTATTGAATCTACCAAATGCTATTTTAAATCTATTATAAAACTTCTTTATTTTACATAACAACCACAGTCCCCTTTCCCTCCCCTCTTCCCCCTCACCCACCCCCAGCTTTCCCCTACTTTCCCAATCCTCCAAAAAAATCTATAAAAGTGGTTATCAAAGCAGGTGAATTAATTTAGAATAATTAGTCAAATTCTCACCAAACTTATAGAGATGGCCTGGTGACAGGAAATACCTTTCAATACTAAATTAATTATTTTCACTATCTAAGATAAATTAGTATTATTTTACAATATTTTATGATATATACAAGGTAAAACATAAGAATTTTAAGATAAGAACTTCTATTTTTGAGCCTGATATTTTAAAATAATATGTGTAATGATCTCTCAATAATAATAATAATAAATTATAATCGCTTACCTTCATTGTTGAAATTTAGATATAGGAATGGAGCGCAAAGTGAGTCAAGACCTGATGCAGATGAGATGAAGCAAAAGAGTAAAATGAGTATGTTCCAGTAGAACTGTAAATCCCTTACTCTATTCCTTGCATTCTTTCCAAATACATAGGCATTGTAAGTACATCTACACAGGGACATGTTCTATCAGTAGGTACTATAGAGAATAAATAATAGCATCTGACATACCATCAGTGTCCAAAACAAGTTGTTTATTATTAATCATCCATATGACTATGGGGCAAAGAGCAATACAGCAATAGTGAGACAAAGTATGTTAGAGGGCGCTACGTCACAATTCTGACTCAAATCATATGTGAATCTGCTAACTATTTGGCCTCTTCAGGTATGTTTCCTCATTTAAGAGAAGGGTCTTTCCCATACAAGTTCTTTAGTTCAGGATTATGAAAAAAACTTTATGAGTGAAACATATTCAAATACATATTTATTTTATTGATAATGCAAAAATAGTCAAAGCTCTAAGAGTGGCAAGTAAGCAATATGCAACTTAAACTCAAAAACTACTGCTCAGAACAAAACACGCAAAAATAAGGTTGGATCGAACAGGGTTCTCACTTATGAAGTAATGATCATAAAGATAATAAGAACAAATGCTAAAAATTCAGGATTAGAGACATCCATATTGCAGAGAAAAGGAAACAAATTAAATGAACAAGTTTAAAGTAATATTTCATTCCTAATAACTATAATAATTATACATTAGGAATACTTAGTTAACATTCTCAAATAGCCTAACATCTTTTATGGTATAAGTTATTTCACTACTTTGATGAGATTAAAATTGTTTCCACAAGATTAGACTTTGCTTTCCTAATGTCACCACAAGCTACTTATTTTTAAATATCATGTAAAATGTTATCTTGAAAGCATTTAGACCAAATTTGTTTGATCATTTATGCAAAGTTAACATCTTCAAAATGTACTGGAATTTTAGTGGTTTTTTTTCTCCCTCAAAAGGAAAGATAAAAGACTTGAAGAAAAGTCTTAATAACTGAAAAGTTACCTTGCCAGTACACAAGATCAGGATGAGAAACTACCCAAGCTTTTAGTACACGCCGGAACTTTGCATGACCTTCTGGAGACGATAACAGTTCATCATACTGATGGCAGCGAGGGATATCCACTTCAATCTATAACAAACAAAGAAATACTGTACAACTATAATGGATGATTCCTACAGACTTCTCTTCAATACATAAGAGAAGAGATACACTACAGAATATTTCACCTTTATAATCTGTTGATAAAAGTTTTTGAGTTTGTCAATTAATCTTTACATCACACATTAGTTTCTGAGCATAAATAACTCCTTTTCTAACACCATGTACATCAGGCAGTAATAAAATATTCATAATAAAAGAAAGAGGATTTTCTCACTACTTTTAACATTTAAAGAACTGGCAGAATTGCCTTAGGAAAACCTTACTTGTCTATCTGTGGGTATTGGAGTGTCTTTATCAATTGCATCATACTTGGCATGAATAGCTCCCTGCAAAAAATAAAATAAGACATTAATTTAGTATACCCTTAATAAAATGTCTTTATACATTAATATGTTAGAATCTTAAATATTTCAACTTTATAGTTTTCCTAATTTTAGAATATTTGTATAAAATTCATTGGTACAGTATCTCTCATCTAAAAAATGCAAAATTAATTAGATTTTCAGCAAGATGTCAATACTCAAAGCTTTTAAATTTCAAAGTTTTAAATTAGATAGAGAAACCTGTTTCACAAAAATAACTATTTTTGAAGACCTATCGAATTATGGTGAACTCAAGTTAGTCCATAACTTAGAAATTTTCCACATCTTTGATAGAGGACTACAGTAAGTGCCATTTGCCATTTTGGTGAGATAGACTTTCACCAGGTATGTTGGTGTACACCTTTAATGCCAACACTCAGGAGGCAGAAGCAGGCAGATGCTATGGCAACAGAGGATGATCTTGCTCCCAAAAGAAAGAAGAACAATAGCCAGAAGAGCCCTCTGACTTCCATACACCTACAGGGAAAGGACACAAGTCACTTAGCTCAGAGAATTCCCAGCTGCTATCTTCTGTGAATAACTAACTCATACATCAAAATTTTCATAAAGAAAATAGTATTTTAGAAAGTGGTTTATCTTAATAAAAATTTTCTGTTAACATTGGAAAGGTAAATAAAACATTTATTTTTCAGAGTGACAGTGCCAGGAGTGTTTAGGGTAGGGTTGAAACCCTGTAATTATAGAAGTATTAGGCTCATTAACATTTCTTAGTTACAGCGTTACCCAAAGAATAACTAACTATACTAAATATCATTCATGCTCTATAGAATCACACATGAAAAAAATTCTTATTTTTCTGACTTACTATAGTGGTAGGGAAAGCAATGAATTTAGTAAAATTATTTGCTGGATCAATTTCTTTCATTATATTAATAACAGGCTTGAAAATTCTGATGTTGTAAGTCTCTGGACTTTAGTACTAATTATTAATATGAAATAAGGAACACTAGGTAGTTTTATAAAGTAAGGAAGCAAATAAAAAAATTTAGATGCTCATTAAAAAAACCAAGAATAAAGACAGAAAATTCTGCCAATAAAGGTCTTTAAAGGTAAAAAATAATTGATGTTACTCTATATGGCCCCACACCCAGGAGTAGTGGGCTAACATAAAATGGACTCCATGTATTTCTGGGCACTTGTTATTATTATTTTTTGTTTTACTAACTTTTGTTTATCATTTGATTGTCTGTTTTGATTTTTCTTTTTGAGATAGTACACTCTCAAGTATGAACAGAAAGCTGGGTGGGTAGGGAGATAGGGAGGATCTGGGAGAAGTTGGAGCAGGAGAAAGAATATGATAAAATACATTATATGAAATATAAGCAGGGGATGTACTCACTCACTAGTGGTCTCTAAGCAAACAAACAAACAAGAAAAAAAACCAAACATGCCCAAGTGGCAAACCACAACCACTGAACAGCTTGGGATCAGAAACACCCTGGACTGACTCTTTGAACCCCACTCCAACTATAGGAACACCAGACTCACTCTTGAGGGAGGGGGGACAAAACTGGATTTGGCCAGGAGTGGAGACTGATCCAGGCATTATTGGGTCAGTGGGACCATAGGACTGTCTGCTCCCTGCCCAGGGAAGGGATGGGGAGTTGCAGAGAAGAAAAATGTCAAGAGGTGGTGGGAGGGGGAAGGGACCTTGAATAAGGAAATACAGGGATGGGAAAAAAAAATTTCAGAGGGAAAGCTGAACACATAGTAAATATATGTGTAGCAATCTTATTTGCATTGCCACCCTTGATAAGCCATGCTTATGATACTTATCCTCTTCATAGTTATTGTTAACTTTTCCTCATTTTAAATTCATGTTACTGTTTTTTTGTTAAATACAAAATAAAAAAATGAAATAAAATAAAAAAGAATATGATAAAATATATTATATGAAATACATTTAAATAAGAATTTTTAAAAATTAAAAATGTTTAGGGAACTAAAATGATGGCTTGTTTCTATGTGAGAATCCAGGAAGACAGAAGGAAAAAGAGACAGAAAATAAAAGAATGTGGCAAGAATCTTTCATCAACATGATGTGTTTTCAGACTTTTCTGGTAACACAACAAGCTTCATAAGTAGCCCTGTGACAATACCCTCTACCTCACGGCCACAGATGAGGTATGGGAGACAAAACAGCTTGACCAAAGTGGAGCAGCCACATTAAGACCCACTAAGTTATATTCATGATTTTTGACAAGACACAATTAGAATAAGAGATTTATCAATTTGGAACAACTTGAAAATTGAAGTTATATTTTAAAAGAGGAATACTTCATAAGCAGGATGGCACACTTATAACTAACATATTCATTAGATAACCTGTTTAAAATAATAATGAGATTTACTATAGGCATTAATAAATAAAATATTAAAGAACACCAATAATTGTATTTTATACTCTATTTTTTCTTCATATATTTTTCTACTTAAAACTTTCAAAATTCTGGTGTTCATATTTCAATATATAATTTCTATTAAGACTGTAAAATTAGATGGAAAGTATTATAGCTTTTCAGAGACAAGATTCTCCCATGTGTTCTGTGCTGTCTTGAGCTCACCACCTGCTGTCACAGCTTCCCAAGCTTTTGCAATGTGTAGGACCAGAAGTACCAGAAGCACTACACATTTTACATTCTTATACACTACTCATCAACTATAACCTTCTGCTTTTTTACCTCCACTCCCAGAAGAGCAGCCCAGGTTAAACCTCTCATAAGTGGAGGGATGTCAACTCTTGCTTCTTTCCAGATCTGATTTTTCTTATATGGATAAGCCTATGATAAAATAAAAAATAGTCAAAAAAAAAAAAAAAAAAAGGGCCTAGGTGGTAGCTGAGCTGGTCAGTCTATTACCTCAGGGTTGGTTCCCTCTCATCCCAGGGCCAGTGAAGAGCAGGGCCAGGTCAGCATGGCCCTCTGATTTTATCTCACATGGATCCTAAACTACCTGCTGTGACACAGGGCTCTGGGTTGGCCCTCCCAAACATCTACTCCATCTAGGACCTGCTGAAGCTTGTAAAGAGACTGGTCCTATGAAACATTGCCTACAGGATATCCAAGACTTAGGGTGGCTACAGGATATCCCAGAGTTTTGGTGAGAATCCACTGATGCTGGTGTACCAGTAACCAGAGGAATTGAACCAGACCAGTGACTCATTGCAATGAACATTTGCTAGTAAAACTGACAGAACGAAAAGGTACACTATGTGACACATTGCAGCTCCCAGTGCCACCAGGACAAATGAGGTGTTGGGAGGCAGGATTGTTGCTGTTCGTGTTTTTGTTTGTTTGTTTGCTTATGTTGTTTTCTTTGGGAGGGGTGCTACAGGGTTGAGGGGCAAATATGGGAATGCAGGAAGCGAGCAGAACTGGGGTGCATGATGTGAAACTCCCAAAAAATCTATAAAGAAGTTCCAAAAAATCAGTAAAGAAGTTAAACTTAAAAATGTCAAAAAGTAAAAGCACATCATGCACATTTATCAACCACAATACAATAAAACTAAAAATCAATCACCAGAAGAAGTTTGGAACTAACACAAACACACAAGAATTCAACAGTATACTTCTGATTTATCAGTTGATCCAATGGCAACATTATGAAGTGAATTAAAACATTTTTTAAAGCAAACAGTAATAGAAACAACATTACCCCTTCTTCCATAAAGCAAAACAAAACAAAACAAAACAAAAACCTACGCTATATGGTAAAATCAGCTCAATGAAAAACTATACAGAAATCAGTAACCATATCAAATAAATAGAAACATTTAACATCAACAATGTATATAAAGGAAGTTGGAGAAAGAATACACAAAATCAAACATTAGAAGAGAAATTAAATAATAAATATTAGAACAAGAATAAGAAAGAGTCCATGAAAACAATAAAAGTTAAATAAAATGGCATTTTGAAAACAAAATTAACAAACCCTTAGCTATACTATAAAAAAAAGAATCAGAAAAAGAGGGGCCTGAGAATGGTTCTGTGGTGAAGAACACTTGCTATTTTCCTAAGGACCAGGGTTTGGCTCAAAGTACACACATATTGACTCACATTGCTTATAACTCCAGTTATAGGGGGTCCAACACTCTTCTAGCCTTATCAGACACTGCACATACATAAACACACACACACACGCACACACATACACACACAAATGAATTTATTAAAATAGATAAAAGCCTCAAATAATCAGAAATAAAAAACTATGTGAATGATATCACAGAAATATAAGGGATTATCATCAGAGACTATCAAGAACAACTACAGCGTGGGATTATGCTCTTAGTATCTGTGCTACTAGTACTACATTTAGAAAGTGGTCTCCTGTCCTAATGCATTTAAGGCTACTTCCTACTTTCTCTTCTATCAGGCTCAGTGTAAGTAGATTATGTTGAGGTCTTTGATCCACTTGTACTTGAGTTTTGTGCATGGCAACAGATTTACAGTCTACATGTTGATATACAGTTATGGCAGCACTATTTGTTGAAGATGTTTTCTTTTTTCCATTGTACAGTTTTGGTATCTTTGTAAAAAAAAATCAGGTGCAGATTAATGTCAGGGTATTTAATTCTATTCTGTTGGTACACATGTCAGTTTTTATGCCGATACCAAGCTGTTATTATTAATACAGCTCTATAGTAAAGCTTGAGGTCATCGATGGTAATGCCTCCAAAAGTTGCTTTATTGTACAGGCTGTTTTGGCAATCTTGGGTTTCTTGGTTTTTCATATGAAGTTGAATATTGTTCTTTCAAGGTCTGTGAAGAAATGTGTTGGGATTTTGATGAGGATTGCATTGAATTTGTAGATTGCTTTAGGTAAGATTGCCATTTTTATCATTTTGGTCCTATCAATCCATGAGCATGGGAGATCTTTCCATATTCTCATATCTTCTTCAATATCTTTCTTTAAAGACTTAAAGTTCTTGTCAAACAGGTCTTTCACTTGCTTAGTTATCCCAAGGTATTTTATATCATTTGTGGCTATTGTAAAGGGTGATGTTTCTCTTATTTGTTTGCCTGTTTATCATTTGTATATAGGAGAGATACTGATTTTTTTAAAGTTATTCTTGTGTCTTGCCACATTACTGAAGGCGTTTATCAGCTTTAGGAGCTCCCTGGTACAATTTTTTTGGGTCACTTATGTATACTATCGTATCATCTGTATATAGTGATAATTTGACTTCTTCCTTTCCAATCTGTATCCTCTTGATCTCCTTTTGTTCTCTTATTGCTCTAGCCAGAACTTTGAGTACTGCATTGAATAGATATGGGAAGAGTTGACAGCCTTGTCTTTTTCCTGAATTTGGTGGTGCTGTGAGTTTCTCCCCATTTAATTTGATGTTCGTTGTTGGTTTGCTGTCTACTGCCTATATTATGTTTAGGTATGTTCCTTATTTCTCTGATTTTTCCAAGACCTTTATCATGAAGGGGAGATAGATTTTGTCAAAGGCTTTTTCAGCAACTTATGAGATGACCATGTGGTTATTTTTCTTTTAGTTTGTTTATAAAGTGGATTGCACTGACAGATTTTTATATGTTGAGCCATCCATGCATCTCTGGAATAAAGCCTACTTGACTATGGGTGACTTTTTATTTTGATGTGTTCTTCTTTTCCATTTTATTGAGTATTCTACATCAATATCCAGGAAGGAGATTGGTCTGTAATTCTTTTTTTTACTGCATCTTTGTGTGGTTTCAGTGCCAGTGTAACTGTAGCCTCATAAGAAGAGTTTGCCAATGTTTCTTCTGTTTCTATTGTGTGGAACAACTTAAAGAGTATTGGTATTAACTTTTCTTTAAAATGCTGGTAGACTTCTGCACTGAAACCCTCTGGCCCTGGGCTTGTTATGGTTGGGAAACTTTTAATGACTGCTTCTATTTCCTTAGGAGTTATAGGTTCATTGTGGTGGTATTTAATAAAGCTTCTCTGATAATCAGAAAGCAAAGCCAAGCCAAGAAGGTCAGGGAAAGCTGAGCCATGCCTTTAATCCCAGCACTTGGGAGTTCAAGGCCAAACAAAGCCAAATGGTGGTAGCACACAACTTTAACACTAGCATTAGAAAAATTAAACTAGGAAGTGAGATAGCTGGGTGAAGAAAGAGGAGGCAGGAGTTCAGCCCCTTGTCTGTGCTCCCTTTCTTTCTCAGCTGAGGACTCAGAAGCCTTCAATCTGAGCACTGTGAGGAGTGTCTAGGTGAGAAGTGGCTGAGGCTTGTTTCTCTGTCTCTTTGATCTTTCACTTTTTCTACATTATCTAGCTCTAGCATGTTATTATAAGACTAAGTAAATAGGCAACATTTTGTGCCCAACATGGGGCTATTTATCATTTCTTATGGGAGAACCTTCTATTGATATCTCTTTACAGACCAAGAATTATTATAAGTAGGCAATGTAAAGGCAAATTTTCCTTTGTCTTTTTCTTGTGGAGGTATATTTAAGAAACAATCTTTTAAATAAATAACTAGAAAAGGCCATCCTTTAGGTAATGGAGAAGGCAAAGGAATTCCAGATTGTAAAGGGCCCACTGGCTGAATCACCTTGTTAACTGCTCTTAGATCTGTTACCATTCTCTATTTTCCAGATTTCTTTTTGATGACAAATACAGGAGAATTCCAAGGGCTGAGCATTTAAGTGCTCTTCCAGCTGTTCTAAGGCCTGGAATTTCTCTTTGGCTAAAGGCCATTAGTGAATCATGACTTACCTGTTAACCATTTTTAAAGTACAGGTGTTCATGCCTTTGAAAGATCAGCAGCTGCTGTGGTTTGGTTTTGTACAACCTGAATAGTCAGTGACTGATTTTCATAATACTTTCTAATTATTTTTCCCAGAGATCGGGGGAATGCTAATCTGAGTATTCCATTGTTGTAATAAATCCTATCCTCATAAATTAAAGGCAATGTTAGCCACATATGGCTTTAATTTTCCTCTCTCTCCTTCTGCCCCTCTATATTTGTGCAGTCATCTATTGCTCTGTTTTATCTCTGATAACATTCCAGTCTCCTAAAGCTGAACATTTGACTCCTGAAGGAGCCAATTTAGATGCCAAGATTCTGGTGAAATTATTGTTATATAAACACCTATGTCTATCAGACCTTCAATAGCATCATTTATTTGTATTTTTAATTTTTGTCTTTTTTCATTTATAGAAGATTGCCAGCAGTCTGATTTTTTTTAGAACAAGCTTTAAGTTCTTTAATTGCTCTGGGAAGCAATCCATGATGACAAGATAAGACTGAAATGGATTTGATATTGGGGGGGGGGAGTTGTGTGAGGCTTCTCGGAGCATTTTCTAAAGGCAAAAGTTACCTTGCCTGTCCCTTTTTGACCTACATTTCTTGGTTCAATGCCTGCCTTTGCCACACCTTCTGCATACTCCAGAAGAAAGAAGCATTCTGTTGAGGTTATTCCTAGCAAAAACATTGTTTCTAGAAATATATTCAATAAAAATAGCCTGAAATATCAGAGCACAGAGCCAAACCATGAAGGCCATTAAGTGGCTACCTACACCATTAATCCCAACACTCCAAGAGACAGAGATCCTGAAGATTTCTGAGTTCAAGGCCAAATGATAGTGACACACACCTTTAATCCTAGCACTAGGAAAGTTGAACCAGAAAGTGAAATACATGGGCAGAGAAAGAGGAGGGAGGAGTTCAGTTTTGCCTGCATTCCCTTTCAGCTGAGAACTCAGAGATATTTAGTCTGAGCATTTATGAAGAAGGCCTATCCTTTCCAGCCTGAGATGTTGGCTAGGTGACAACTAGCTGTGGCTTGGTTCTGTCTCTCTGATATTTTATTGTGTCCCCAATATCTGGCTATGGGTTTTTATTAATAATACCAATTATTTTTGCAACAGAGCACTTTGTTTACAGTCCCCTTTTAGGTGACCTTGTTTCCCACAGTTGTAACATTTGGTATTTTGATTTTCCTATAAACTTTTAGAAATAACTTCTATTCAAGCATCAACATAGTTATGAGATTCCATATTAACTGTGTCTCAGATTCAATTTTCTAAGGGTGTTGATGTGGATATATATTACATATTTAATAAAACATAAATATTGGGGAGAGAGTACACAGTCAAATCCTAGGCAGACAACTCAGAAAATTCTTGATCCTTGAGTACAAGGATAAACAGCTGAGATTCAATCACACACACCTTTAATCCCAGCACAGAGAAAGATGGGAGTGGTAACCTACACCCTTAATCCTATAACTGACAGAACTTCTTCTGTTTCTGAGAGTTCAAGGCTAGCTAGAAATAGAGTAGTACACACCTTTAATCCTATCCTGTATGGGGTACAGCTGACAAGAGGGGTATATAAGGGATCGTAGGAACCCAGCAGAGGCAGAAATGACAGGCAGAAGCAATCATGAGAAAGGCTGAGGAAGTTGCAAGACAGCTGGGTGAGAATTGACTGTGATGCTTCCACAGTTTTATTAAATACGTAATATATATCCACATGCTGATCTTGCCTTTTATGGCCTAATTATCACTTTGTACAAGCAGTTTTCAAAAGCCAAAGATTCAATTATGATTTGTCTAACATCTAAATTTGGTATCATCCTGTTTACTGCTGAAGTCAATCTTTATAAGAAATGAGTGAAGGTTTCTTTTAGGCCTTGTATGACTTCTGTAAATGACTCAATTTTCTTTCCTACTTCTTCAGTTCTATCCCAAGCATTCAAGGCTGCCATTTGGCATACAGGGTGTGGTCATCATATAAAGATTGCCTTTCTACATTAGCATAATCTCACTCCCCAATAAGTTAGTCTTGGGAGATTTCAAAACCTCTATTCTGCTGTGATGTTCAAAGGCCTTATCTTCATTTTTCTGTTAGGTCCTCCATTGTAACTCGGGACTAGCCTCCAAGACTGATGTAACCAGGTGTTGTTTACTGTCAGATCAAGGCCAGGCTGTTTTGAGACATACTGCTCTGCAATCTTTGACTTTCTGCATGTCAACTACCCTGACTGCTTAATGTTCAACCTGCTACTGTTATTGTTAAGTCCAGAATTTCAATGTCATTCTTGGTCTGGGAAAAAGTTATGTGCAAGATCAAGCATTCACACTGGATGATCTTTGTAACCTTATGTTATGAAAATGAGGTGGGTCCTGAAAATGTAACATATAATTGTCTACAATTTGGCTAAGGAGGCAGGGAGCAGTGGCAATGTAGTGCGAAGGAGAGAAGGAGGAATGAGTCTGTATGAATGAGAGAGTGTGTAAGAGCAGCAGCAATGTAGGGATGAAGTTATGCAGAATGTGAGTGAGTGTGTGCTGAGTGAGAAATGATGTCTAAAGAGAGGATGAGAGATGTGTGAGAGAATGAATGAGCGAGAGAGTGTGAGCAAAGAATGAATGATGTAAAAAAGCATATATGTGTGAGTGAATATGAGAGATAAAGCTGTGTGAAAGAATTGTTGCTACATATAGAAACTGTGCAAAGAGCTGTATAAGAATGTGTAAGAACAATGTAAAATGTTATATGATGAGAGAGATATGTATGTGAGATGAATAACTATGGTTGTATGAAGATTTGTAACTATGTGCGGTAAGAAAAATGTAACTGTTTAAAAGGAGATGTAGAAGAGAAATGTATGTAAAAGGCAGATGTGAAGTAAAAATAGACATGACTGTGTATAGAGATGTATGTATTATGTAAAGTAAGTTATTTAGTTGTATGTATAGAATGCAGCAGTGATATACCTGAATGGAGGCAGAGTCAGAGACCATTTTTAAGAAGTAAAGAATAACGTTACCATTACAAGTTGTGTATGTTTCCTTATTTTATGAGTCAGTTAGACAAAGATTTAGTCTTAATAACCTTCAGATAAAAAAGTTTATCCTTTCATTACTCAGAGGCATTTCTTTTATCACTCTGAATCATATCAGAAGAGCCAGCCTCTCTCGGTCCACATTAGGAAACAAAGAAGTAGGAGCTAGAATCAGGGCTGACTTACAAACTTCAAAGTCTACTGTTAGGTCTCCTGTCCTCTAGCTAGGCTGCATTTCTTATGGGTTCCACAACATCTTAAAGCACAATGACCAGGTGCTCACAGACTCAAACCTGTGCGGGCATTGTACATCCAAACTATACCACTTATTATGATCCACGAATTCCAATTTTGAGTATGAATCCAAATGAAATGGAATCACTATGTCTAGGAGACATCTGGACTGACATGTGTACTGAACTACCATAATTCATAATATGCAACAAATAGAGTTAATTATGTCATTCAATGATGAGTAGATAAAGGAAACATGGTATATTTTATTATTATACCATAATATTATTCAGGTCCCAAACATAAAATACTATAATTTGTGAGAGCATGATAAAAACAGGAAAATATTATTATTACATCAAATAGACTAATCATAGAAGACAAATACATGGTCTCACTCATATGTGAATTAGAAGAGAAGCAATTAGAAAAGAAAGGTGGTCTCCTACAAGTTCAAAGAAGACAAGTTCAGTGTCGCTAGTAGAAGCTGGAGAGGAGAGTGCTGAAGGAAGGACTGAAAAAGTTTCTGAATGTGTGCAGTTAGGTCAATGAGATACAGTGTGCTATTGCATACTTACAGAGTGGCTATTTATAAAAATAATAGTATACAATGTATTCTACAATAAAGCTACAAAAATTGATAATTGTTTTGTCACAAAGAGATGGTTAACTGCTTAAAGAAATAGATGAGCTTATTTTTACTTGAGAATTATATTTTGAACAGTGGTACCTCATACTTATTATGCACAGCTATATATGCCAGTTATATAACTAACATATGACTAAAAAGGAGTCAGGGGAAAAGGCACTTGCTGTACTAACCTGAAGAACTGAGATTGATGCCTGGGATCCATATAAAGGAAAAAAATGGACTCCACAAAGTTTGTTTCTACATTCTCACTCTGGCGCAGAGGCCCTCACATATATCACACATACATAATAATAAATAAATAAATAAACAAACAAACAAATATACATATATGTAATTTGAGAATAATAAAAAGGAAAACAGAATCAAGGCAAGAAATAAGAGGGTTATAGTGTATGTCAAATAAGACAATAGGTCCAAGAGCCTTGTAAACTTCTTCTGGTATAGAAAGTATGCACTGACCATAAGCTATTCTGACTTCTTGTATATCTAGCACATGTGTTCTTCTGTAAATCTGTAATGTGAAGGGATTTCTAAAAGATAATTATTAGAGAACACAACCTTAAAATTGCTTTGCAAAATGTTTCCAATCTGCTCTAAAAGAAGAAGATTGGTCTTTACCAGCCCATGCTGGTCTTGTTAATGATGTGGAAGAATATCCCCATTGCAATTGTGTATTATCATTTCTTGTAGAGGTAAGTTTAGTATATTTGTTGTCTAATTGTATTTATATTTTATACTCTATTTCTCCCTATCAATACTGGTTCTTTTTCCTATAGACTTATGTGCCTTATTTTAAAATTATGTCAATTATTTGCCTAAGATTATTTTTCACATATTGTCATCTTTGGAACTTCTATCAATTCTATAATTTAGAGAAGTTAATTAGAACAGAGATAATGACAATTCTTTTCTCATAATTTCAAGATGCAAGAATTAACAGCATTAAAGGAAAACTCATATGGACTTGATATGCTACAATTCCTACCTTTAGCAGCCTGTCGAAAAGAATAATTCTGTTTAGCTGATATTCTGTATCTCTCTCTCTGATGATTAAAGGCAGGGTAGCAGCTGCAGATAATTCATTATTGCTGTTTGAATGAGGTAAGTTTGACTGGCTGTAAAGGAACAAAAAAGTAAAAATACTGACAAAGACAATATTATAATAAGTTAAAGCACTGCTTCCTACATGTTCTATTTAAAATCTACAAACTTCTTATTAGTTTAATAGAAACTGAAAAAAGTCAAATAAAGCAACATATACTCACTCATCTTCAAGTAATGGATAAAATGCTTCTCCTCCAACATCTTTTAATCTCTGTAGATTTAAAAACAAAATATATATAAATCATTATGTTGGGTGGCAAGAGTAATATCTATTTAAAAAAATAATAATATAAAAGTTATAAATTCTCAACAGCCCAAAGAAGTAAACACTGGATCTAGAGATTAGTTTCTTTCATGAACATTCAGACACATCACATTTCTCACAAGGATTAAGCACAAGCAAGATGTTCCCTTTTCCCCTCTATAGTTGGGATTCTTATCATTTCCTCACACACAACACCAACACATTACCAACATTAATACAAATGTAAATATATAAAATATTTTAAAATAAGACTAATCACTAAAAAGAGTTACATTTTATATATTCATTTATTAAAGATTATTTAAAAAGAGGTGCTTTTAAATATATTGATTAAAGATATTTGCATGATTATAGGCAGTGCAGTCACAAAATTTGGAATATCGTTTTTAATGTTCTTAAATGAGAACTCATTCAGAAATACTGATAAAATATAAAAAGTGGTAATATACAGAACAGGTAAGTAAATAACTGAAATTCATATATGCACTAGAATGAAGTGATTGTGTATGTGTAGCAGGTAACTTTAAAGCATCAAAATCTGATCACTACAATTATTTAAAATTTAATATCATATATTACTAAATGGAGAAACAGGAAGACTTATTTGATGATGCCAATGGCAAAATAAACACTGTTGTGAGCAACCAGACAGTGTATGCGAAAGCTGAAGTTACACAGATGCCATTTTGTCCACAGTTCTTATCATTACAGAAGCTCTGTTGTGTATTCGGAAATCAGACATGAAGGCAAAGTACCTTGTGTTACCTTAAAAGTGTTAATGTTTTAAAAATTATGAAGCATATGTGGTGAATTTTCATCCTTACGTTTCTTAGTTGGCACAAGGACAATGTCACAGTGGTATCATCTAAGAGTGAGCTTCGATCTCGACCTTGCCCAAAACTCTCACCATCTTCAAAGAGAAAACTAAGATTTAAAAAAAGAAAGAAAAAGTTATTATAATAATCATAGAAAACCCATTTTATTTCTTCTAGAAATAAGTTTTCCTACCACAATCCCAAAAATTAAGAAATAAAATTCAGACTAGACAGTTAATTTTGAAAACAAAGCCCAGCACGGTGCACATGCCTGGATCCCAGCGCATGGAAAGTGGAGGCAGGAGCATCAGGAGTTTGGGGACAGACAGGTACAGTCAGTTTAATTCTACCATGGGCTACATAAGATCTTGTCTTAAACACAAAGTTTTCAAAAACTGTAGTTGCTAGTTGAAGTTTTTCTAAACAAGTCAGACTTTATATATATGTATATCTGTTGATTAGTTATAAATCTGGTATATGCTGTCCTGGTTAGTTTTAACTATCACTTTGACAAAGACTAGAGTCATCAAAAGGCAAAGCCCCAGGGGAGGAATTGCCTAGATCAGATTGGCATGTGGGCATGTCTGTGGGAGACTTTCTAGATTGTTAGTTGATGCAGGATTTCCTGGCCAAGAATGAGAGGCATCATTTCTAGGCAGGTGGTCCTGAACTATACAGGAAAGCTAGCTGAATATATGCTAGAATTCACCCGAGCTGGGTAGCAGCATCTTACATGCTTCCCTCTGTACTTCCTGACTGTCAAGTGAGTTTCCTGGTCAGACATAATGCTGTACCTTCAAGTTTCTGCCCTGAGTGCCTGTCTTGACTTCCCCAGTGATGCATTGTGATGGTTAGAGTGACCTTTCCTGCCTAAGCTGCTCTTGGTCAGGGTATTTGTCACAGGAGAAGAGATAAAACTGCTACACAGACATAGTACTGCAGGATACAAAGGTGAGATTTGCAATCTCTCTTTAAGCAATGGTAAATGACTGTCATAACAGTATTCAAATGTGCTTTAGAGAAGTGTGCCTTGGTGAGACCTGCAAGGAGAGGAAGAGAAAGCACACGGGTTGAGCAAGAACAACAAATGCTTGGAACTGCTTAGAATCTCAAAAGCCTACTTTTCAGAATCTAACATCCAAATAATTTTCATTTTTCTATAATTTATTTCTGATTTCACATTTAACTCAATGAGTGGCATAATAGAAATTAACATCTAAAAAACTGCTCATAAAGGACAGAAAGAGCTAATAATGCAATTTAGTAACAGAATACTTGCCTTGCCTCATGTGTATGGTCTTGGTTTGAAAAACAGTACAAAAATTTGAAATAAGGAAAACAAAAAAACTAATGATCTATCTAAATAAATAATCTAAAAGTTTAACAAAAATAGTTTATAAGATAATTTCAACTGTTCCTCTTATGGTGGTTTGAATTAGTAAGGTTCCACATAGGTTCATGGTTTGAACACTTGGTCGTCAAATAATGGAGCTGTTTGGGAAGGTTAGGGCATTTTTAGGAGGTGCAGCCTTGATAAAGGAAGTGCATCACTGAGGGCTTTGAGGTTGTATATCCTTGTCCCTCTTCCTGTTTGCCCCCCCTCCCGCTTCCTGTGTACAGATGAGAATGTGACCTCTCATTCCCGCTATCACACCTTCCAGCCATTAGGGACGCTCCTTCTGGAATAGTAAGCCCATATAAACCCATTTTTCTACTAATTGGGTTTTGATCACGGTATTTTTATCACAGAATAGAAAAGTAACTAATATACCTATTGTCAAATCTGTTATAGACCACGAAACTGAAAATTTAAAGGTCAAGAAATACACATTCATGTTTTGGAAAATAACAGATTTTTTTCTTTTCATTACTGATGTATTATTCATACTGTTTATTATTGATATTACATAATTTTCAAGTAGATAACAAAGCAAATTATTTCTCTTTTCATTTTATTTTAAATTTTTTCATTTTACATATCAACTCCTGTTCCCCCTCCCTCCTCTCCTCCTCCCCTCAGCAACTCCTTAGAGAGGGTAGGGTCTTCCATCGGGAGTCAACAAAGTCTGGCATACCAAGCTGAGGTATTACCAAGCCCTGTCCTCTGTATCAAGGCTTAGCAAGGTATCTCTGCATAGGGAATGGGCTCCATAAAGCTAGTTCATGCACTAGAGATAAATCCAGGGCCCCACACAACTGTCATCCACATTCAGAGGACCTAGTTCTGCCCCATGTAGGTTTTCCAGCTGTCAGTCCAGAGTCTGAGAGCTCCCAGTAGCTTGGGTCAGCTGTGTCTGTGGGTTTCCCCATCATGATCTTGGCCCCTTTACTCATATAATCTCTCCTCCCTCTCTTTAATTTGACTGGAACTCAGTCTAGTGTTAAGCTGTGGATCTCTGCATCTGCTTCCATCAGTTACTGGATGAAGGTAATATGATGACAATTAGGGTGGTCATCAATTTGATGACAGGGGAAGGCCAGGTCAGGTACTCTCTCTAATATGGCCAGGAGGAATCTTAGCTGGGGTCATCTTGTAGATTCCTGAAAATTTCCCTAGTACCAGGTTTCTTCCTAGCCCTATAAGGGCTCCTTCTATCAAGATATCACTTTCCTTGCTCTCCCTCTCTGACCCTCCCCCAGCTTGCCCATCCCATTCCCTCATGTTCCCATCTCCCATCCCCATTCACCCTCCCTCCTTGCTCCCAGTTTACCCAGGAGATCTTATCTAGTAATAAATATTGATGGAAACTCTACTATTACAAAACATTTAACAAGTTATAAAGTTCTAACTATTTCCAAGTTCACTTAATTAGAATATCTACTAAAATTAATTTTTAGAAAAATTAAATAAAAATTTAAAATCAACAAAAAATTTAAACCGCTATCACCAGATGTGTTCTTTACTTACTTCGGGAGTGTGCAGATAGGTGGTTTGGATCGAATAATTTCCTTGTTTGTAAGCTCCTTCTCCAGGTCTCCACCAGCCAAACACCACAGGTAGTAAACCTCCTCAATAGATCTCTCAGCCAGGTGGTCACTCTCAGTGTCCACTAATGGTATAACGTTCACAATTACCATTACAATTTCCATCTGTAGTAACAGCTGATGGCAATAATTGCTGGCATTTTAATAGAAGTAACTAAAGAAAAGGTTATCACATTTGTATGTAAGGACTTTGCAAGTTGCCACTCCGTCTAACACTATAACAAAGGAGACTAAGTCAGGAGTTCTTGTAAGAACCATGAGAAAGCAATGGTTTGAAGGCAACCAACTACCCACAAGACGAGAGAAGCAGACAGGGGGATGCAAAAAGCCATGGAACAGAGGAAAGTCTCAGGAACCTGAACTGGAATAGTAAGGGCTGAACTATAATTGATAAGTTCCTGAAGGCTGGGGTGGACAAGTCTGAGAGTTTAAAATCTCAGGGGTTGCAGTCATAAGGGATCACTGCACTCCTGTGAGTTTTACTACTAGAAGCTTGATCAACTCCTCACAGTAAATACTGGAGAAACATTACTAGCCTGTGCTCTGGCAATGGGAGGAGAAAACAGAACCAATCTGAAATCCAGCCTGAGGACTCCTTTCTTCCTTACAGGGCTGTCCTCATTAGTTCCTCAGTGCCTAACTGACGTAGGAGGAGGAAACAGCTTCTATGACGTGGTATGGTAAGAAGGAGGGAAAGCATACTGTGGTCCTACAAGCAGGTGGCATAATTAAGTGACAGTGCCTCTGGACAGTGCTGGTGACAATCTTCCTCCCCATAGTGACACTGGAATGGGTGTTGCTTCAGCTTTCAACAGGTGTGTCATGACCATCAGATTTTGATTCTTCCTTTTAACAGGTTGAACTCCTACTAAAAGTGAATTATGCATAAAGACACTCAAGAGGCCCTAGCCTGACAAAATTCTAGACACACTTCCTACACTGGAATGGAAGGAGAAAAGCTACTTCAGTACTTTTCTGGTCAGGGGAGCACTTCCCCTTCAATAAGCCCACAAGCCAAATCACATCCACTGTGATCCTATTAGTCAACTTCAGTGACAAAATGCTTCTTATAGCAAGAGAAACTGGAAAAGAAAAAATCTGGAAAGTTTAATCCAATGTTAGAGGTTCAGAACAGGAATTTTTATACTCTATAGCAAAAAAGGAATATGGGTAAGAAAAACCACATATCAACAAAGTGTTCCTTTTCATGTTTCAAGGCAGATTATGATGGTATGGACTTCCTACTGATAATATAATTAAGACCACTTAAAATAAATTATATAAAATATTAGTAACCTACAGTCTAAAATTTTAATTATATTTTAAATATTCCAGAATCTGCAGTGAAATATTAGTTTAATATTGTGTTACATCTGTTTATTTTGTAGAATATTTGTTTAATGTTGCAAAGATGTGTTGCATTCTTTTATGTTGCATTTGTTTAACTCTGTAAATCTGTTTACTTTGCCATCTAAAACACCTGATTAGTCAAATAAAGTGCTGAATGACTATTAGCTAGGCTGGAGAGAGAAACAGGCAGGGCTGGCAAGCAGAGAGAATAAGTAGGAGAAAAAGGAGAGGAGGACACCAGGGGCAGCCACCCGGCAATACAGCCAGGCAGAGTAAGAAGGAAAAAAGACACAGGATAAAGAAAGGTAAAAGCCCAAAGGCAAAAGGGAAATGGAATAATTTAAGTTAAGAAAAACTGTCTAGAGATAATCCAAGCTAAGACTGGGCATTCATAAGTAAGAATAAGTATCTGTGTATTTATTTTAGAGCTGGGTGGCAGGTCCCCAAAGAACAAATAGGAAAAAAAAATTACAAGAATCACATCTCAATTCCCTGGCTATTATCCACAAAGCCCCAGAATGTAATACCTGTTACTAACAAATTCAAAAGTAAGCATGTTATGGGACTTCTTTTGGAAACAAGGTTCACATTATCATGTTTTATTCATCTTTACCTTTACACAAGTCATCGATATCCTCAGGCAGAGTTAAATCAGCACATCGCAGAGAAGATGAAAACAGACTGGCAGGTTTGATAAAGGGGGTGTATAAAGGTGACACCTCACTGAACACCTGGTCCCTCATTAATTCATCGGGAGTCGGCCTTGAGAAAAACAATTAAAAAATACTCACCATGGATAAAAGTCAAAATTTTCCAACAAAACATAATACACATTCAAGGTGGCAGTTAAAAGTCTTAGAAAACTCCTTAACACAGAAAATAGTCAAGGGGCTCCTTCAGCAGAGTCTAGCTGTTGCTGCTAGATAACTCAATGCTAAATTATGTTCTAATAAAACATCATTTCATAAACACCCAAGTTCTTCCTTTGTGCCTACCATGGCTTGATGAAGTGCCTTTTAATGACAAATAGAATACATTCTTTTCCAGCATTATACTTAGGAGACTCAGGAATAGCTACGTAATTAAAAGCAACACCATGAAATGAAACAAAAAGTCAAGGAAATTCTTAATTTTTATCAGTAACTACAAACTTAACCTTTTGCCAAGCTTAGTATATAATACATAATGGCAACAAACTTTTGTTATTGCTCAAATGTCATTAGAGCTAGAGTGCTGACATTCCTGTTTACTTGATTTTCTTCCTGAGGAAGGAGATGAATTAGAAACTATTTTGGGATAGTCCAGTTTTCTGAACATTTTTTGATTTCTTTTATAACAAAAATTGACTGTGAATCACACTTATAATACTAGTATCAATCATGTACTGTTCCACATGAAGCTATTGTTCTTAGTCTATCAGTCTCCTACCAAATACTACATCACCTCTACACAAAGAGGATCTTAGGATAAGCATAAAGTCTTTAGGAATCACCTCTTGGAAGGATGGAAGGTGAGGCACTTCTTCAAAATTTTTGTCACACTTTCAGGGAGCTCCTGGCAAATAAAGATAAAAATACATAAACAATCAATTCTAGAAACATCTTTTACTGAAATATTTAAATCTCATAAGCTATGATTCTAAAAAATCTTTATTTGGACTTTGTTTAAATTTTTAATCATTTGTCACTCTGATTAAAAAAAAAAAACCCCAGCATTTGTAGAGGAATAAGTACAGCTTTAAAAGCTTGTTATTGTATCCAGATGTGAAAATAACCTTTCATAAACAAATTGTTCTGGTTTGACTGTACCCTCATCAAAAACCTCAGTCTTCAAACTTAACACCCTAGTAGATAACATTTAGAAATGAGATGCTAGAGCGAACCTGCTACTATTGTTCTGCTAAATGGATATCATATTGCCCTCTAAATTTTTATCTCTTTACTCATGGATTAATGCAGTTTTCAAACTGTGACAGAAAAATTTCTTTGTGCATCAAATGCTGTCTTAGGCAGAAATTCATAAGAGATTAAGTACTGAGAGTAATCCGTATGTCGTAACCCCTCTGCACAGCTCAGTGGCCATCGTGGAGGAGTGGGTGGGAGGATATGCAAAGCCAGAGGGTGAGGAGCTAATGAAAACTAGCAAAAGAAGGGAGAGTCAGTTATTTGTAAGGGTCTGGCTCCTCGTGGATGGGCCATGCCTAATGGACAGGCCATGCCTAATGGACAACCTCACAGCCAGGAGAATATGGGCCACACATCTGGAGCTGATAGGTTATGAAAAGGACAGACATGACTTCGGAGGAGTAGAAAGTCATGGGTTGGTCTGAGAGAGGTTAGGGAAAGGAATTGGGGTAAACACAATCAAAACCTTATAAGAAATTCTCAAGAGGGCCTGGAGAGATGGCTCAGTGGTTAAGAGCACCGTCTGCTCTTCCAGAGGACCCGGGTTCGATTCCCAGCACCCACATGGCAGCTAACAACTGTCTGTAGTTCCAGTTCCAGGCAAACACCAAGGCAAATAAATAAATAAAGTTTTTTGTTTTTTTTTTTAAAAGAAATTCTCAAGAATTTATAAAACAACAATACTGAGGTGGGGTTGTCAGAGATGATTAGGTCACAAGGGCCCTCATCTTGGGTATGGAATTTTATCAAACACCCCATGTGCCCACTATATCCTCTGCCAGCTTGCTTTTCTGCTCTGTGAGGAGTGCCCTCTCCTTGTCAGAAAACTGAGTCTGTGTGTCCCTTTGCCTTGACATTTCCAGCCTCAAAAACTTTGACATGTTAAGTTTTGTTCTTTCAAAATGACCCAGTCTTAAATAGTCTCTTAGAACAGCATCCCGAAGCACAACGAACCTTGATGATGTCCAGACAACCATGTTCCTCAGCCAGAACTATTATAGTGTCATCTACACAGCCTAAGAAAAAGAAAAGCCAGATGAGCATGCACTGCTTTTAAATCCATCACAATAACAGAAAAAATAATAACCTATAGTAAAACATTTCCAAATATCATAATGTAGTTTTGGTGCTTAAACTAAATTTTTTTAAATTAACTTTCCCTACACATTCCAATAAAACACGGAATCAATTCACTCAATTCAGTTAAACATTGGTAGTAAAATATAGCAACTTAAACAGAATTATGGAAGAAATTTTGAGACAGTTTTAAAGATGCTGTTGTTTGCTGTGGAATATTTGTACATGTTGTGAAGATGTGCTGTTTTGATTGGCAGGAGAGGATAGGTCAGACTTTTCAGACTGAAAGAGAGAGAGAAAAAGAGAGAAGGAGGGAGGGAGAGAGAGAGAGAGAATAAATAAATTGAGTCACACAATTTTGCCAGCAGACTCTGAGGAAGTTAGATGTGCCGCACCAAGAAGAGGTATCTGAGCCATGTGGCAGAACACAGATGAATAGAAACAGGTTCTTTTCAGTGATAAGAGATAGATGAGGGCAAGCCTGAGCTAAGGCCAAACTTTCAAAATTAATAAGTCTCTGGGTCATTATTTGCAGGCTGGTGGTCCAAAGATAGTGTGAAAACGAAGCTTGGCTACAGTTCTACTTTCATAATTACAAGAATAATTTATTTTTATTATATGAGGTTTGAAGAATGTACCCAGTTATCTCTAGGGATATAAAGTATATATTTAATTTAGCAATGCTCCAAATTCCCTGACAGCTGTAGTATGTATTCTTTGTAAAGAAGTCATGAATCAGATAAAATTTTGTACAATTTAGTTAAAATTCATAAATACTTAACTATTTCCCTGAGTTTCATTATTTGTAAACTCTATTGCTGGAATGTTGAAGTCACACAGATTTATATGAAATAGTCTGTTGGTTTTTCTCTCTTATTACCACACATTTAACTTGTTCTATTCTAAATGAGATCACAAATTTGTTACTATAAATTTCCAACATAATATATATATATACCAATTATAAAGAAAAATGAGCATTCTTCCAAAACTGTTCTTCATATACAACTATTCACATAGAAAGGTAGTTCAAAACTTAGACATTGTGTTGATCGTACAGTTTTAAATCCTATTAGTTTGATTATACAAGATAGTTTGCTTGGCTAAATCATGAAATTAAGATTTCTTTCCAAGGTTTAAGATCCTTCAGGAATAAAAAATATCTTATACATGTTTAAAAGACACTTTTCTTGACTCCTTGTGGTAATTACATCATCATCAACCTTAAGATATTTCACTGTTGTAGGAGAGTACTTAAATGCAGATAACAGCTGTTTCTATAGATTATGTCTATGATAGAAAGATAATCAAATGCCTGAAACTTACCCAAAGTAAGCAAAAATTTTAGTCTTTCAGAAATATCCAAGCTCTGAAACAATTTCCTTCCCTAAATAGTTGGAAAATAAATTCTTATTAATATTTAGAATTTTATTTCCCCAGATATCTTTTTGTACCATCACTCAAGGTCATTTTATTGTCATTTCCATCTATCACAGAGTTTTGATTAAATGCAGCTTGACCAAAAAGAGCTATTGTTACAATAACCTTTTTAAAGAGTTGTATAATATTTATTACTTAAGCCATAGACATGTAATGATCATCAGATTCAAATAGTGTCCAAGCACTCAACACAGTCTTGATGGTTAGCTTTTCTAGATCACCAAATATATTGTTTTAGTAAAAGACAGACATGCCCCTGGGAGTCTACCCCTGGAATTCCTACCTATGTCTCATGTTTAAGTAATTTATTGTTTGAACTGATAACTACCCACAGCAGTTCCTCTTCCTCTCAAGCAACTTCGGATTGGCATTTTGTGTGTGTTTCAGCAACACCTGAGGTTTTATGTTGTCTTTGTTGCTTTTGGGGCTGGGGACTGAGCCCAGGCCTCAGTATGCTAATCAGCCTGATATCACTATGTTCCATCTCTGGCCCTTTTATACACTTATTTTAAGACTGACTTTTGTCAAACTTGGTTCTTCCTAACTCAGCTTCCAGAATGGCTAGTATTTACTGGCTATTTGAAGATAACACATTACAGCAGACTACACTTAGCCAGAACCAGTGAGCAACCCGTCTGCCAACTGAACTGCACCCCTCCTTGGATTCTGTGCTCCCCTCAGGACCCTTCCTCAGACTCATGCCTTCCTACCTACTCCCTACCTCGCTGATGCCCCCACCCCATCCTCCTCCTCATGGCCAGCCCTTCCCCAGAATTCCAGCAGACTCCCCAGGCCCAAACAAGTCCAAACTAGTTGGGAGAACAAATGCCATAGGCCCAGGTGCAGTGCAGACCAGATGGAAGAACAACCCCAGCAGCTCTACCAGAGGCCAGGCTGGTCCTAGGTATTGCAGAAGAAAACTCAGGCTTTAGAAGAGGTCAGGCTGGATCTAGAGACTCAAAAAGACTTCGGTTTTACTGGAGGCCAGAACAGATGAAGATGCCCATACCCCCAAAATCCTAGAGGAGACACACTACTGGACCTGAAGACTCACCAGTCACTAGAACCCTTAGCAACTTAGGTCAGAAGAACAGTGAGGAGAGAGAAACCAAGGAACAAAACACCCATCCAAGAAAGGCAAACAGGAATAACACCTAGACCACTAATCACTTTAAATCCAGATGCCTAAATGCTATTGCAAGAACATATTCAATAACAGAAAGTGTGGGCTGGAGAGATGGCTCAGTGACAAAGAGCACTGGTTGCTCTTGCAGAGGTCCTGAGTTCAATTTCCAGCAACTACATGGTGGTTCACAACCATCATTAATGAGATCTGGTGCCCTCTTCTGTCCTGCAGGCCAAACACTGTATACATAATGAATAAATAAATCTTAAAGAAAAAAACAAAACAGAAAGGGCAATATACCACCACCAGAACCCAGTGAGTCTACAACATCAGGTCCTGAACATTCCAACACAGCTGAAACACCAGAAAATGACCTTAAAAATAACTTTATGAAGATAATAGAGGTCCTTAGGGAGGAAATGAAAAAAATCTCTAAAAGAAATTGAGAAAAAGACCTACAAAAAATTTGGAGGAAATCAATATAAATCCATTGAAGAAAGCCAAGAAAAAACAAACAGGTGAAGAAAACAGTTTAAGACCTGAAAATGAAAATAGAAACAATAAAGAAAATACAAGTGGAAGAAATTCTAGAAATGGAAAATGTGGGTAAGAAAATGGGAACTGCAGATGCAAGCATCATCAACAAATACAAGAAATGCAAGACAGAATTTCAGGCACTGGAGACAATACAGATATAGATTCACAGGTCCAAGAAAATGTTAAATCTAAAGAATTCCTAACACAAAACATCCAGGAAATCTAAGACACTACAAAAAGACCCAAATTAAGAATAGTAGAAGGAGAAGAATCCCTGCTCAAAGGTCCAGAAAACACATTCAACAAATTCACAGATGAAATATTTCCTAACATACAGAAGGGCATGCTTATAAAGGTACACAAAGCTTACAGAACACAAAATAGACTAAACCAGAAAAAAGGCTAATAATCCAAAGGTCTCATAATAATCAAAATACTAAGCATACAGAACAAAGAAAGACTATCAGAAGCTGCTTCAACTCAGGACTAGCAACAAGCAAGTAATTCTGGATTCAAAGATCTGTAATTTTGAGCCCCAAAATAAAGACTTTTAAAGTTTGTTTATAGTAACAGAAGGCTAACTAATAGGGTTGGGAATGTAGTGCAGGTAAATTGAGGCCTAGCATGAATGAAATCCTGGGTTTTAATTGTGAATAGTAGTATATAACTATAATCCTAGCACCTGAGATAAAAGGAAAAGGGTCTGGAATTCAAGATGAGCCTCAGCAATGAAAAATGTTCAAAGCCAACCTGGGCTACAATGAAACACTTTCTGAAAAACAAAACAAAACACAAACTAATGTTCAATAATATCACATCATGACTTAACCCAGACTTATAACACTAGACTTAATCCATATCTGCAGAGTTGCTTGTTGCTACCTAATAAGATCTCAATATACAAAATGATTAAAAAAAAAGTCAAACTCATTCTTAACAATGATTAGGATAAAGGTGTTACATGTTATTTTCAAAATATTTGGGAAATCCCTTAGATGACAGAAACAAATGATGGGTGTATTATGAGTTTTTTAGTTCTATGACAAAATTATCTGTGACATCAACATAGAAGTAGTAAAGATTAAGTTCTGCTCACAGTTTATGAGATTTTATTTTATTCTTGGCCTGTCCCAAGGTTTTGGGCCTGAGGAAAAAGAACATCATGGCAGCAGAAGGATGCAATATAGGAGGATGCTCACCTAATGGCAGTCAGGAAGTAACAGGGGTGGTGGGACAAGGGGGGAACCAGGAGCAAAATTCTGCAACCAGTTACTTAGTTTATAGAGTTACTAGAAGTCTGAATGAGAAAATTTAAAAAGTAGCTGGAAAGAAGACCCGGAAAGATGGTTCAACAGTTAAAAGCATTGATGCTTTTGCAAAGGACATAGGTTTAGTTCCTAGTACCTGCATAGAAGCTTACCACCATCTGTAACTCTTGTTCCTGAGGATTCCATGCATCCCTCTGGCCTCTCTGGGTACCACAAACACATACCACATCACATATGTATACTTACACTACTTACCTACCTATGTATCTATGTATCTATCTCTATATATCTACCTATCAAATAAAGTCAAATTGAGAAATAATCCTTTTCTATTTATATCTAGTAAATTTGCACAGCAAAAAATTCATCATTATATAAACTTTCTCTCTAAAAAGTAAATTCTAATGAGCACACAATTTCTTTTAGTAGTTTAATACTTCTTTATACATACCACACAAAGCTCAAATAAAATTATCCCAAGAGACCATACATCTGATTTGGGGCCAGAAGGCAGTGGCTTTTCACTTGACATGTGATCAGACGTTTTGAAAATTCCTTGTGCAATTACCTCAGGTGCCAGATATGATGGATACCTGTAATACATGTGAAAATAACAAATAATTATAAAGAGCTACATTGGTGACAGAAACAGTAACACATTCTAAGAATCCCACATAATGAAATCCACAGTGATTACTAGAAAGACTCTTGAACTAGTAATAAAAACACAGGCCTTTATGTCTAGGAATTGAAACTGAAGGTACAGAAGTCCTAAATCATTGTAAAAACATCTTATCTCTCTGTGACATCAGTTTGGTGTCTTACTTTTCTCTTTGATTATATCATGTTGCCATTACAGTGTTGATTATTTTCAACAGTGTCCTACTTTGATTAGCTGTTGCTGTGATAAAATGCTGGTCAAAAGCATCTTAAGCAGGAAAAGGTTTATGCCATTTTACAATTACACTCCATCATTGAGGGAAGCCAGAGAAGAAGAAGCTCAAGCATGAACTGAAGCAGAGTTCATGGAGTGACCCTGCCTACTGACTTGCTCAGCTTGCTTTGTTATAGCAAGACTACATGCTCAGGAGTGCTGCCACCCACAGGAAGCTAGGCCTTCCCACACCACTTGTTAAATCAAGAAAGCACACATGCTTGTTAATAGGCAATCTGATGGAGTCAATCTTCAATTAAGGTTCTCTTTCCTCAGATGTCTCTAGCCTGTGTTAAGTTGATAAAAATCTAACCAGTAAAAATGACCCTTGTCAACCTGATACACAAAACAACATTATTAAACTATAACCTTTCCTTTCATTTATCCCCAAGATCTCATGTTAATAATGCAGTATAAAGACAGTATAATTATTTTTAAAATATTATTTAAAAAATTATCATTAAAACATTCAAACATTTATATGTACATTTTTCACGAATATGCACTTAGTTTAGTATTGGATAATCAATTGGTGTTCTCTTTTCCTGAAAGAGACTAATTCTCTTGCTTCCAGAATTTCTTGGTTGTTTGTAATTTATGTCTAGGGTTGAAACCTCATGAGTATTCCCCATGTCAGTGTGTCTATTGGTGTTATCCTTATTCAAGTCATATTTAGACAGTCCTGTTGGTGAGACTTCATGGGTGCAGTAAACAGATTGAGCAGGATATAGTTTTGTATTTAGAAACACACACATATGCAAACATAAACACACATACATATGTAACAAAAGATTAAAGAATAAGAGACCATAGCACATGAAAGAGTATGGAGGAGGAGAAAATGATGTAAGAATATAATCACAAAAAAATTAAACACTTTAAAAGTTTAGTCTCTTAAAAATCCAACAGCATTTTAAAAGTTCAAAGTCTCTCAACTGTGGGATTCAATAAAATAACAATTAAGTTATATTCATCTTATTCCAAAAGGGAAGAACCTCGGCATAGTTGTAATCAGATCCAAGCAAATCCAAAACTTAATGTTATAAATATCTCCAAGAGCATCCAAAAATACTATGAACCAAGAATTGAATTATTAAGCACAGTTTGTAGGCATTTTCAATTTTAGTATCGTGTGTGTGTGTGTGTGTGTGGTGTGTGTGTGTTTGTGTGTGCGCATGTGCACACACACTTCTCAAATTTAGTCATGAGAACCATAGTCTGGATTTTTCACTCCTTTTACATTTCTAACAATAACTCTAGGCAAAATACATACAAATATATGTGACATTCCCTCCTCATACCATCATTGCCACACTTCTTACTCATACATAAAATATAACTCATTTAAGTCTGGATATGTTAACTTGAATAAAACTAGTTTGTTAGATAATTAAATAGTTATTCATCACAATGACAAATACAACTTTAATTTACTCATATATTCCTTGTAAATATAAATTTGTAGATAACATTTTACTCTCAAATGATAATACTGCTTTTCTAAGTGAACATGTGGAGTCTCTAAAAGTAGCTAAAGTTTAATAAAGCACCAGATGTAATGGTCTAGCATCTGTGTTTCATTCTTTGAACTGTGCTTTTTTTTTTTTTTTTCAAAGGTATCAGAGATGGCCTTGTACATGATCTATAATTACTCTGCTCCAAACTTCATCCCCAACAAAACCTATGCTTTACTTTCAGTTAAATCTGACTTGACTTTCTTCTTCTGTAAAAAGGAATGATAATTTCCACCACACAAAACTGCTGTAAATATTAACAGATAAAGATTCTTTATAAAAAAATGTGACACAAACCCAGTGTTGTATTTCATCATTGTTATCACCATTCTATATCTAAAAGGTAAATTACTCACTTTTATTCCTGATTTCCAATATATTAATTCAATATGATAGTACAGTTAATGAAAAGCCAAGGAAAAGCTGAAATTAAATTGATATACCAAAAACTTTGGACAGAAGCACAGAAGTAACCCTTATTCTAAATATTCTGGGTCCCCTTTAACCAGACAGAATTCAGAAAGAGCCTTAAAATGGCTCTTTAATAGAGGGCACCATCTTTCAGCAACTTCCTCTTAAGTGTCTCATTCTAACACTCAATGAAAATTACCAGAACTTCACTTTGAACAAGCCGGTAAGGTAAATGCAAGTGGCTTTTATCATCTGCAGTTTTAACAGGCCATTAAGCTACTGTCCAATCAAAATGAATACCCAATTTCTAATTCTTTCCAATATTTTGCAGCACATGGTAACACTTACAATTCTTAATATCTGTCACTGGAGTCAACTGCAAGCCTCCTCTGATGTAAAGCTCTTTCTGGCTTCACTGTTTGATCACTTATTTTATTTTTCCTGGCTAATGTTTCACACTTTGTGCTTTATAGCTTCAAGTAAGATCCTTTGAAACTCAGACTTCAAAGCAAGCTGTGCTGAATGCTAATACAAGACCATGTCTACAAAGGCATTTTAAAACCAAATGATTGATATGCCTTTAAATACTCACTTCTATTTATCACCAAAGCCTAATGTAATCTTAAATGTAAGTCAGAAACTTAAGGTAACTTTTGTATTGTTTCAAGTTTTCTCTCATAGAAATTGATTTAGACAAAATGCAGATGTAATAGCAGTCATGTCTACCACAGCTAAATAAAGGGCAAATGGTAATGATCACATAAGAAGCTTGAACTTAAGAAAAAACTTATAATAAAGAGGATGTTTTCTTACATAAGAACTTGTTAACTATTATAACATTTTTATGCTTATGAATAAAATTTTGTTCTACCATTGAATATATATGAAATGTTAAGATTACATATTTGTATATCTTAATAAATAAGCTATCAGTACAGAAAATTTGCCCACTGAGGAATGAGTTGCTCAAGGACAAGAACTAAAATTAGCTTTGTGTATAAAATAGGCAGACAGAAAATATAAATGTTTCCTTAATGATTAAAGTCTCAATAGCCTGGACTATAAAAGACAGTGAGTTCTGGGCCAGCTTTGGACAATGTACAAACAGACAGACAAACACAAAACAAACAAAAAAGAAATCTACAGGCCAGGCACAGTGGAACCTTTAACTCCAGAATTCTGGAACCAGGCTGATCTCTTTGAGTTTGAGGCCAGTTTGGTTTACAGAAACAAGTTCTAGGACAACCAGGGCTATGTAGAGAGACTCTGACTCAAAAAGTCAAAAGAAAAAATAAATCTACAAATCTAAGTTTTTAGAATATAGAAGAAAAATTTCAAAAATCTAAAGATATAAGCAATATTTTCTACTCTGAAAATCTTCTCCATGACTGCCTATTATGCTCCTGGTACTAGTGTGGCAGAAGTGATTTTTAAGAGCCAAAGGAGCAAACCTAAGAAAATGCTATTAAAACAGCCACACCACACATGAGCAAATGTGATTGGAGATCTAGGTTAGGTTAGTTTGATTTGCTCATTTTCATCATTATTCTCAAGTTATGTAGAAATAGTACCTATTGTAAAATAAACGCTGAAGTTTTAGGAATAAAGAGCCAATGTGTACTCTGACTGCCACAAAAATATCAGACATACACAAATTCAATCACAGAAAATAAGAGGTGATGTAAATTCAATAAAATGTGGAGAAGCTGAAGAGCATTCAGACATTCTTTTTCTTAATTTTGTTGAAAATAATGTGAACTCAAGGAAAATAATTACATTATGAAAATATTTTAGAGAAACCACACAATTGTATAGCAGTCTCTATCTGAAACATCTATCTAAATATAACACGAAATAAAGTTTCACTCGTTTCCTGGAGGCAATGTAATCTAGAATTTCACACCTGAAGCATTTAAATACATAAATCTCTCTACTATAGTTCTCTATATAGAATTTATTCCACTACCTCCAACATCCACAATAAATTAACTTGAATTTAAACAATTCTATCTTAGAGAACAAGGAACTAAATGACAATTAATTAGGTAGTATCATAAGGGAAACACAGCCGATGATTTGTGAGTCTTTGTGTCTGTTCTGTTAAAGATCAATTCAGAAATCTTAGTAATACTGGAAAAATACTCATTGTGTACTTGTCAATGAAGTACATAGAAAATTAAGATGTAGAAAATAAAGAAAAGCTGTTTTCATGTAAAAACCACTAACCAGATATATATTATAAAAGTTCATTAAAGTTATATAGAATTCAAAACAGAGGAAAACAACTGCTTACCCTATTGGGAAATCGACATCATCACCATGAGCTGTCATGTGATAAAGACCAAATTTAGCCAGTTTAATATGACCCTACAATGAATAAAGAGAAAGTCACTATGAAATATCTTAATATAATCACCAAAGAAAATTATCAATATATATTTTATAAATAACTGAACAAAAAAAGAAATAAAAAGGAAAGGACATGAGTGGTCCTATGTATGGTGGAGGAGAAAGTTTATTGTAGATAAAAGGGAGAGCACAGCCAGAGACAGCTGGGAGAGTTTACAATGAGCATAATCAGACTGAGTTAGGCTATGCTGGGGAGGGGAGAGAGGGGAAGAAGGTACAACAGCCAGGAGACCCACAGTAGAAGAAAGGGGGACTAGGTAACCAAAATGGTTGATTATAGAGAAGACAGCAGAGGAAAGGACAACTCAGCCCCAGCCCCTGGGCTAGAGAAGTAGAGGGTAGAGGGCTAATGTAGAAGGGTCTGTAACTGGAGGGGACTGAGGGAGAATGGGAGACCCTGGTGGCCAGTGTCCACTTTGATAGGTTAAATAGGCACTTCGGCCATTTATTCTGGCTTGAAACCTAACAGTAACTATCATACAATTTAATGTAATATTTTATAAACTGTGTGTGTGTGTGTGTGTGTGTGTCTGAGTGGATGTCTCAGGGTGCCCATAGCAGAAGAGGGCATCAGGTTCCTGGGGATGGTAGTTAGAGGCAGAACTGCCTGATGTGGGTACAGGGAACTGAACTCAGGCAAAGCAGCAAGTGTTCTTAACCACTGTTGTTCCAGTCACATACATATAATATTTATCAAAATGCTATTTAAGATTTTATCAAATACTATAATTTTATGCAGAATCATCTGTCAATATTTAGCTTTACACTCATTACATGTGCATAAGTGCTTATAGATACATGTATACATATATCCTAATACATATCAAGATGTCTAGGGATGACTCAGTGTTAAAAAGGACTTGTTGCTCTTACAGAGATTGAGGTCCAGTTATTGGCACTCTCACGGCAGCACATCTATAATTTCACATTCACAAGGCTTGATGCCCTGTTTTGGTCTTTGTGAGCATCAGGATTGTACATGGTGCATAGACACATACATGCAGGCAAAACTAACCATACACATGAAATAAAGTCTTCAAAAAAAAGTCAAATCAAAAATTACAAGGTATCAAGACCTTTTCTCATTTTTGTTTTTTGCTTTTTTGAGAAAAGGTTTCTCTGTGTAACAGCAATAGCTGTCCTGGAATTCGCTCTGCAAACCAGGCTGGCCTCAGAACTCACAGAGATCTGCCTGCCTCTGCCTCCTGGGTGCTAAGATTTAAGGCATATGCCACCACTGCCCAACAAGACTGTTTCTTAACAAAGAAAAAAAGGGCAAAGAAAGTAATAATCACTTTTTCTTGAATCTTTGATTATGTTTCACAGAAATTTTGCAAAGGAGTCCTACCCCCAAGACCAGGCAAAGACCATTAGTTGTGAAATGATAATTATTAGTATAAAAATTCACAGTTTAAAAACAAATCAAGATTTCAATAAATTTGCTAGATTTCTGAGTATCTTTTTGTTGTTTAAAGTACCAATAACAGTCATGATCATAAAGGAAAGCATAACTTTCATGTCTCTTTAAATGTTCATTTTTAGCTTGGGTGTCTTTATAAAGCTGATTTTAAATGTGATTTGTCCACTTCAGAATTGCTCAGCATTACAAATTGTGCTTGAAAATAACCTTGCTTGTTTGTGGCATTGATGCTTCATTGCTATGAACCAGAAATTAGAGTACCACTTTCTCCTTCATAACTTTTAATCCCACAAAGTAGCCACATTAAACTCTATAAAACTCAGAAAATAATTATATAAGAATACCTGTCCCCTAAATTTCCCAGAAGCTGTTTCTACACTCATGAGAAAATTAAAGTATAATGATTCATGAAAATATGCCACTTTGATACCCATTAATGTGTGTGTGGGGGCTTTACTACATTATTAATCTCCTGTAAGATTTCTAAAAAGAGAAAAAAGGGCGAGGTCTTGCAGATGGCAAATAGGATCTATCAAGCAGAAAATAAGGGGGACAAATGAGGTAACAACACAGCTGTGCATAAGATAATGGCAGTCCACATGCACCGCCAGCACAACTGTCTGAAGATGGAAGTAACTTGAAGGGCAGGAACGTGCTCGGAGGTCATTGGATACATCCTTAGTGCTTTGCTCATGGAGTGGCTGTCAAGCTCATCTCACATAAGACATAGCCCTTTGGAAAAAGAATGTGTGGAGAAAAGAAGTGCATGAAGATGGAAAACAAGCTGGGTGTGGTGGAGAATAATCCATCAATAATTTTAAAAGTGTTTTATCATCTGCCACAAATATATCATTTTCAAAAGTCATTACAAATATTCCGAAAACATATTGTTAGTCTATATCCCTCTAATTAATAGAATATTTTAGTAGATTTCATTCTCAAGTAACATTAAAGTATATATTATTAGCTAAAAATTACCTTTCGATCCAATAGGATATTATGAGGAGACAGTGCCCGGTGTACTATGCCATGCTTGTTCAAGTACTGTAAACCCTGAAGTACCTCAAATGCTATGCACAAGACCTTTGTATAACTACAAAGAAAACAAAAATTCAGATATTAATTACAAGGTAAATACAGTCTATTTTAAGTAATAATATGAGTAGTAATAAAAGGACTCAGTAATGCTTTACTGCACCTCTTCCTTTCAAAGAAAATGGAACATGCATATCTTCAAAATATGTACTTCATTTGGAGGTGGTGGTGCATACCTTTAATCCCAGCAGTTGGGAGTCAGAGGCCTAGGCCTCTCTGAGTTTGAGGTCAGCCTAGTCTACAAGGTGAGTTCCAGGACAGCCATGGCTACACAGAGGAGCCCAATGTCAGAAAACCAAAAGTGTGGTGTGGTGTGGTGTGGTGTGGTGTGGTGTGGTGTGGTGTGGTGTGGTGTGTGTGAAAAGATTTTGAATCAGAATACCAGGAAGGCTTCTGTGAGACTTAGAAGCAGCTGTATAAGCAAGGTATGAAAAATGACAATATCGATAGATATGCTAATGAGGAAGGTGGACAATCTCCCAGGGTCTCAGACCTGGACAGAGAACTATAGGTGACTGACTGCTGAGAGAGGGAGATTTAGTCTCTCTTGTAGATGACTGTTCTTATTAGCTATCTAATATAACTTAGTCAGCCCTGAAGTCATATACATGCAAATAACAAAAAAATGTACTCAGCAGCTGTATTTACATACTTATACATATATTTATGTGTAATATAAATAATTTAAAAAGAGGTTATCAACTTGAAAATGGAGTATATCGGTGGCAAAAGGGAGAAAAGAAAGGGGGAAGTGATATAATATATTTTAATTGAAATGTTAGAAAAAGAATATTTTTAAATGAGAAAAACATAGTTTAAGCATCTCATTTGGCTCTAATAAGTTAACTTTAGCTTTTCTTAGTCTTGCTCTCTCTCCTCTCTCCACTCCTACCCTTCCCTCTCACCTCTCACACCACACCACACACACACATACACACACACATTCTACACACACTCTTCACAGCAGCTTATAAAATGTCATATTCAGCAGTGACACTAGAGGTCCTCAGCTGCATAATATTTCAATACAGTTTTCTTAGGACTTGGAATCAGATCTTTACAATGATTGTTTTCATTAAACCAATTATGAAATAGCTGAATACAGAAGACTCTACTTCCTATAGAGCATTTTTGTAAGTTGATATTATATTTGTATGTCAAAAACACACTAATGTAAAAATGAAGGGGTCTATGTATCAAAATAAATTTTATTCATAAAATTTTAAAAGCTAAAGTTTATGAAGTCAATTAGCTACATTCTTGGCTTCTGTTTGAGACTATATGGAAATCACAGTTAATGGAATCAGTATCTTTTTTAAAAAAAAATCAGACACTAAATCAGACTTGCTTTCTGCTTCTTTATACACTTCGGGTTTAATTTTTATACTCTAGATCTGTACATGGATGAGATCTTAAAACAGCATACCTATTTACAGAACATTTATTTGAAAGGGCAGTGCCCCAAAACATAGAACTAGTGGAGAATAATTGCCTAGGAAATGTTTTCTGAGATTCAGCTATAAAGGCACACAGACTGCACTGCAGCAATGGTCTAAAGGGGCCAAACTACATCTTAAGCAATAGCAACAGCAACAGCAGAATTTACTATCATCTGTAGGGAGATAAAAGTGTTACCCAAAAAACGCTAGTGACCTCAAAAAATCCAGCCCCCAATAAGATATGACCAAAATCGATCTAGACCTGGGACACCAACTCGTTTGCCCTGTTTAGTTCCTACTTTCTCTAAAAGTAATCTAAATCTCCAATGCAAAAGTTCTGACCCTCCAAAATTACATTAAAAATACATTATATCTACAAATATTTACTTAACCCTACAATAAATATTAATCCTTATATAAAATATAACATTTAAATATTTACAGTTACATCTGGCACCCTTATTTTTTTGTAAAGACAAAAATGAGACTTTGTCTTAGCCTTGTTAAGTAAATGTGTTTTTTTTTTTTATTAAATATCTAATTGTCATATCGGCAGATGAGCCATTATTTCTTCTCAGGATCATCCTATGCACACAGAATGCAAGAGAGAGGGAGTCATGGAGGCTCATTTTAAACTTCCAGAAGAAAAGTTGGTAATGGGTGATAGGGTCCTATTTCTTGCAAGGAGGCCCTGTAGGGCTATAGAGGTCAAGCTTATGTTGCTTATGTAGACTTCAGCAATGGTAAAGATGGCAGTAATGTGGTAGGTCTTCAAAGTTCTAGGTATCAATTCAGGCCAACCCAAGAGAAAGAGCATAAATGCTGCTGATGGGAAAATAGGAAGACAACAACCAAAACTATTGGCTTCTGATTTCCTGTTACAAGAAGCCTCAGTGCCAGATATGACGTTTGTCCTGCTGTCCTGCAGTTTTGCATTGGGCTGTGGCTTTCTTTTTATTTTCTCACTCTTTCTCTTCGGAACGAGTTTGTTTACTCTGTGCTATTTTATGGAAGTAAGTAACTTAAAAATATGTTTTGGATGAGGCTCACAGGCTGGAGTCTCAGAAGAGACTTGAACAGTAAAACTTCAGTATTTTTGAAGTTTGAAGTTACAATTAATTCATTTTGCATTAGGAGACATCCACAGGTTTAAACACTTGGTAATTAGCTGATATAACTATTTTTTGGAGGCTGTAGGAATAAACAATGACTAGTATATAATCCTGTAATACTTGGATAAAACTGTAAGTTTGACTGTGTTTGAAGAGAATCTTGGTTTCCTTTCCTGATGCTGTGCTAAGATACTCTGACAAAAGCAATTCCAAGAAGAAAGCCCATCTGATTCTCAGTTAGTCCATCATGGCAATAAAGTCACAGTGACAGGGCCGGAGAGAACTGGCTGTGTTACACTCACAGTCAAAAACAGAGAGCATTGAATTCATGCAAGGATTCTGGAACTCAGCTTGTTCCAGAAACTCTAGGCACTCCAGGACTCCAAAACCAGAAAATGGTGTCACCCACAATGAGTGTGTCCTCCTACATCAATTAGCATAATTAGGATAATCCCACAAAGACATTCTCAGAGGCCCTTGTCCCAGGTGATTTTAGATTCTGTTAACTTGACAAATAAATCCCTAATTCGCTCAGGTATCTGCAATGTTTTAAGAAGAGATTCTATCAAATTGCAAGAAATAGAGGCCAGGGAAGCAAACCAGAGGTCAGCGCTGCCAAGATAGATTTGGAAATCATTCATTGTTAACTAAAAACACAATGCTATTTCCTAAAATCAATGATCCATAATATTTCTAAAGGCCACTGCATACTGTCAGCAATCCAAGGGCGAAACAATTCTAGACTGTAGAAGTTCAACATATTTTTTTTACCTTACAAAAATCCTAATCCTTTCTATATACATATTTGGGTTAAATTTTCTTGGTATCAGAGAAGAGAAAACACAAATTTAGCTACTGTATGATATAAAACATGAAGAGAAAAAAACTGCTGATTAATACTCAAATAATATTGCAAGTATATAATTCTATTTATTTTAAAGAATCCTATACTCTCCAAGATTAAATAAGATCTTTAATATACAACTTTTCAATATTTATTAGCTTATAAATTCAGTATTAAAGAACAGTGCTTTCAATAATGTGCTAATGCATTTGGAAATTTTAATTGGAACAAATCACTTATTTAGCAGAATTTTTAAAGAAAGAAATTATCTTAGATTTATTTTTTAAAAAATTCTGTGATACGTGTGTATTTGTTTTGTGTAAGTACACATGTGAACACAGGTGGCCATAGTGTCCAGAAGAAGATTACCCTGGAGCTGGAGTTATATAGGCAGTTGTGAGCTACCCAATGTGATTATTAGGAATTGATTGTGTGTCCTCTGCAAAAGCAGTATCTATCTGTTTTTAGTCACTGAACAACCTCTTTGGTCCCAGAGGAAATAGTTTAAAAATTGAAAGAGAAAACCTTCTTTGACTTCTATGCTTATTTTTTATGATAAATTAAATAACTAATTTTTCCTCAGATTTACATGTTTGCAATGGAAATTTCACAAATTAATTATCAAAAATTATTTGTAGAAGGTATAAAAATACATCTTCTGTGTCTAAGTTGTTAGATTGGACATATTTTACAACTCAGCTTTTATTTTAAAGTAACTGAAGTTGGATGCTGTAAATATGGAATGTTATCAATTGGCAATGAGATATGAGCAATGGAAAAGCAACTTTCCAACCTGAACACTTCATAAGTTTTCTTTGCAAAAATTTATTTGCTAAGATCAAAATATACATGGAAAACATGGTCTGGTTTGATAACAGGAGATTCCAGAATTGATTTGCTACACTTAGGAATGCTGCAAATCTATCTTGTTTAACTCTGTAAGTTTACAATGTGAGGAATATGCACTAAGCAGCAGCTTAATATCAGTGATCAATTGGCAGACTGCAAGCCTCATCGTCTCAAGGGTAAAGCAAAACACATGATCCATTCCTCCTCAGACAGACATTTTTGAAAACGAAAAAGCATATTATAAAATTTATATGGATATAATTCAAAGAACCAATTATAACTAAAGTAATCTTGAAAGATGCCAATATTGGAAACTTGCATTAGCAGCTTTCAAAATGCAGCCATCATATACATGGAAAAGTATGTAAAAGAAACAAAAATAGAAATCCCACAAGGAAACCTATATACTTAAACAGGCATTTGCTTTTCAAATGAAAGCAAACAAAGTCTCTTAAGCATAGCTGAAACAACTAGCTATCTATATGATAAAAACTGCCCTGAGCAGCATATACACTCAATGAAGACAGATCACAGACCCAATTAGAGCTAACACTTTAATGTTTTTATTGGTAATATATAAGACTCATCTCTCAGCTTTGACTTTTAATTCCCTTAGTTTCTATCAGATAAATTTTAACCTAAGTTTTCTTTAACATATCTATTACATGAGTTATGTACTGAACGATGTGATTACTGTAGAAAGCTAACTACAAATGACTACCGACAACTAGCAGCTTATAATGGCAAATTGTATTCAAATAGATAAGTAAAGGTGACGGCCTAATGGAACCTCAGAAGACATTTCCTTCTTACAGGTCCATGACACTAATTTCTGATGGTGAAAACTAGTTTATAAGCCTTAAGAATATTATCTCACATTTCATAAATAATGATTAACAGTGCAGCACATGAAATGTTCTCTGTTACTAGAGACCAATGCAATCCCAACAAGAAAAGCAGTTCTTAACAAAATGAATTTACAACATGCCACCAAAACTTGGAACTAAGGCTGAGTGGATGATTTTTTACTGAATGGCAGGAAGTAATGCTATCTTCCACAATTTCCATGGAAAATATTACATTGTAGCCTTGTCTTAGTTATTTTTCTATTGCTGTGACAAAGTACAATGAACAGGGTAACTTATAGAAGAAATAGTTTATTGGGCTTACAGTTTCACAGTGTGAGTCTATGACCATTATGGAAGGCAACATGGCAGGAGGCAGGCATGGTGCTAGAGCAGCATCTGAGAGTTCATATCTTGAGACAACAATCATGAGGCAGAGAGAGTTAACTGGTGTGGACTTTTGAAAATCCCAAGTCCAGCAATCTTAGTGACACACCTCCTCTAAGAAGGACACACCTAATCTTTCCCAAAAAGTTCCACCAACTGGGAACCAAACATTCAAACATAGGAGCCTATGGGGGCTATATTCATTGAAACCACCACAAGCTTGTTACTAGAATGATTAAAAAACAAGACTTTATTTATACAGATGTTTAAACACATTTTTTATGAAGGCATTGTAAAAACCTATAAAAGTTAATGTCTTCTTTAAAAAATAAACAAAAACTCTATAAAATGTAAATAATGTAAAAAGCAATGAGACTTTTGTGCTGCCAAGCAGCCCATACACATGCAAAGGTTGCACAGCTCTCATGGCAACCCTGCTATATTGGACACTTTGCAATTACAACCCAGCAAATAGCTGCAGAGAAACACTACAACCATGGCTGAATTCAAACTCCAGACAGGATCACTCCAGACAGCATTGAGCTGAGACAGTAGAAGCCTAGAGAAGACAAGCTTCAGTGAGCTAAAATAACCTACAACCACTTTTACTCAGTCCAGGGAGGAGTATCTTTCCTGGCCCAGCACAAGGCCTGTATATGCTACCAGCACAATCTTTCTTTTGTATAAGGACTCCACGAGGAGTGATACAAACACCCTTGCCATATCACATCCAATTCTGGTCACAGTCGGCTTGGTTCACCGCTGGCATCAGCTAGGAGATGCCTGCTGCTTGGTCCTGGTATTCTAATATTAAGTCCAAAAAAGGGCTGATCTCAATTTTGTTTGTTTTCTAATTTGCCTACTTTTGATTGTTGAAAGCCAGGTAAGCTGAGAGCATGGAGGTCAACAGCAGACAGAAGCAGCAGTGGTGGGGGGCACCAAGAGGAGGGCTGAAGAGATCTAGAGAGCCACTGCGGAAGAGACAGCAGGGAACAGAGAAGGCTGTGAAGGACCACAGCAGAGCTACCAATTATCTGGTAGAATCACCCCAGATTGCAGCCAAGTTTCACTAGCCACTGGAGAACTGTTACTGGCCTGTGTCAGACACCAAGGATCCTTATACCCTAGGCCCAGGTGCTTTAACATTACCAGTGAGAGAGTTTCAGAGTCCAACACAGAAGGCCAGCCAGGAATTCTAATGAGAGCAGGTGTTTCCTGTTGCTTTTGCTTGGAGCCAAGGTTTCACTGTCTGCTAAGTTCCAGACTATCAGCACTCATAACACAGAGCAGGCCACCTAGACTGGCTCTCTTCTGTATCTTGCTGCAGCACTCTGTAAGCAAGTTCCCCTAAAAGTTGCTTCCAGTTGGTCACTTTGGTCTTTGTTGCTTCTTTCTTTGTATCAGTAAGTAACTTTGATCTCAGGGTTGGTGTGGAGCTTTTCCTTATGTCCCCAGCCATTAGGTTTGAGAACTCCAGCCACAGGTTCAGAGGGTGAAGTAGCTAATTACAATGTCATAAAGACTCGTGCTAAAAATTTTTTGTTAGTTTAATATAATTTTATACATCTTTTATAACTTAAAAACGTTTTTTAGTAAATTGGTGAAAATTGTTTAATAGGGTACTTGTAATAAAAACATTACATAACACATTATTCTAAGAAAACATAAATTTCTTGAGTGACTGAAATAACTGAATTAAATTCTATCATTAAGTTCTACCCAGCTTATGATTACTACTTCTGCCTCTTCCTCAGCATGGCCTTCACTCACCGAAGTTCAGGGTTCACCTGGGACGACTGGTGTACACTGATAAGCCACCATGGCCCCTTTCAGGAAAATAATCTTGGCTAGTGGAAAAAATTCTTAGACCTAAAATGTCAAATTTTTCATACGTATACATGAAGAATTTTTTCAAGTATTTTGTAGAATGTTAACAATGAATTTTTATGTAGCAGGTCAATTAAAATTCTTCAAGTTCAAACCTACATTGAATTTTACCATTACACAAGAACAACAAGAATCGATGCCCGTCAGTGTCTAGTTAACATGCTTCTTCTTTGCCGGTTTTCCCTCTTTACTCCCTTGTCATGTATTCTACAGTACCTCACAGGCTTCCTTTCCCGAAGCAGGTCTTCCAAACTCTGCTCGCAGTGCTCGGCCACCACCACCAGTCGTTCTGAGGAAGATAAAGCAAACCCACTTCATATATTGCTAAGATTTATTATTTATTTAATGTACATGAATACTCTATCTGCATGTACATTTCTATGCTAGAAGAGGGCATCAGATCTCACTATAGATGGCTGTGAGCCACCATGTGGTTGCTGGGAATTGAACTCAGGACCTCTAGAAGAGCGGTCAGTGCTCTTAACCACTGAGCCATCTCTCCAGCCCCTATATAATACATACATATAATACACTTTAACAACAACCACCCTCTAGAGTTATTAACATATAACACAAAACAGTACTTTAAAGTATCACCTCTTTTCACTGTGCACATGTGTGGTCAGTCAGTCTTCATACTTCTAGCCAGCTTGCTCCTCTCAGTCTCCTCTAATGTAAGTACCACATCTACCCAAATTAAAATGCTACCTATCTTCTACTTATAATTTATTAGTCTTCTTACTGTGCTGTCTCCTCATTTACTACTTAATGAAAACTACTACATTTTTCCCAATCTTGGAGCTCTCTTAAACTGCAGGGATTTAGAGTCCACCTTTGGCTTTAGTATAATACTCACTGTCCAGCTGGATCCAGATCTCTGGTGGAGAGCTATCCTAGAATGCACAGAGCCCTGCACTGGATTATCAGCATTTCATAAACCAGGATAGTGGCACATGCCTGGAATTTCAGCGCTGAAAGGTTCAAGAGGAGACTAGGATTTGCAAGGCCATCCTTGCAAGGCCCAGTCTAGGATATACTGAACCCCTGTCCAAGAAAACCAACTGAAAATCTCACTAGCAATTTAAAAGAAACAAAACAACTTTTATTTTTCCCTCTCTCAAACTTAAACATAGAGTCCTGCTATTTCTATCTACAGTTGCTTCCAGAGCCTGCACAATTTATCCACCTGCAGAAACTGGAATGTAAGCTTGCACTCTCTCATTGGGTCTCCATGGTAGTCTTTTCACCTGAATTACGATCCTACTCACACATGTTTTCACACTAAAGCCCAAGTGATAGGACACTAAATCTGAATAAGGAATCCCTTCTTTAGCTTTACTTCTGGATTACATTTATGTATCTGGGTGTGCATGTATATGTGCACATGTGTGTGTGCTCATCTACTGTGTACATGTGGAGGCCAGAGAAACTCATAGGATTAGTTTTTCCCTTCCTTCATGTGGGTCCTAGGGACCAAATTCAGGCTGTCAGGTTTGGTGGCAGATGCTTTATCTGTTGAGTCATCTTGATAGCCTTTTAAAAAAATGTATTTCATGTATTGTGTGTATAAGCAGTTCATGTACATGTGTGCCTGTGTGGGCATGCCAGGTGTGTGCTCGAAGGTCACAGAAGAACCTGCGGAAGTTGGTTCTTTCCTTCCATTATGTGGGTTCCAGGGGTCAAACTCAGGTTGCCACCTTTTCCCACTCAGTCATTTTCCCAGCCCCTTCGTTTCAAACTTTTATCTCCTGTCATGTTACATAGTGCTTAAAAACAGACTTTCTTCTGAGGCTCAAATGCTAATTTGACTATTCATTAGTACATGACCTTGAAAGATTTGGAAAATTTACCAGTCTCCCTGTGCCAGTTTCTTCTAAAGAGGAAAAAAAAACTATAATGCCCACATCATAGCACTGTGATAGGATGAAATGAATCCACATATAACTAGGGCTAAGATAAAAACAAAAATGCCTATATCACAGCACTGTGATGAGGGTGAAATAAATTCACATATCAATAGGACTGAGAATAGCTCCTGGTACAGTGACAGTACTGTTAGCTTTTACTATTTTTCAAGATTCAGGCTTCAGTAAATATGACTTCCTCAAGGCTTTTTTGGTTCCCCATAATTGATTCACCAGACTTACAATGTATTCTACACAGTACTTTTCTTTTGTGTTATGTATTTAACTCTAAAAATTTACATACATTTTTACTCAATGTCACTTTTCTCTACTTAGATAATACATTTGTGATAACAGGAACCATGTTGGTCTTGTTTGGAACTGCAATACTAATGTCTATAATTCACTTGAAACATATAGGCACAAACTAAAATTATGTATGTTAAACTATGACAGAGCAAGAGGTGAAAAGATTCTTCCGTCCTGTATTCTTGCTAAGGCCATTTCAGGTTTAACCTGAACTTGATCTCCATGATAGAGAATCCCATGGAAAATTACCAAACTGTATTCTAGGAACCCAAGGTCAGATGTCCCAGCTAACTTATTTTAGCTTTGTTAAACTGCCTGCTTGTGCAAACCTCCTGCTCCAGTTAGCTGCTTATCTTAGCTTCTGGCAAACTGCTTACCACTACTCTCTACTACTCCCTATTCCCTGCACGCTCCCCTCCACCATGAAGCTGCCAAGCTGATTGCCAGGAGGGCATGGTTTTCTCAGGGCTATACCTGGGTCCTGTGATGCATTGGTATAGTCCCAGGAGGCTGGAATAGGAACTTTCAATTGGCTATAAACTGTGTCCGAGTGGCTATCTGTGGTGAAATCCTTATAACAAAATGAATTAATTAAAGCAAAGGCAATTGGGGACACCAGAAATGATGACAGTTATCTAAACAAATTCATCCTGTGTTGAAAAGTATACACTTAGATTTTAAATAGATATAATACCTTAGTAGTACTAAAATTAATATAGAAAAAACATCGTAATTTATTAAGAAGTACATATTTTATTAGTCAATCATTTACAAGTAGATATGCATATGCCTTTCTATCTGTACGAGACTTATATACCATGCAGCATTAGACTGAAATCTTTCAAGCTTCTTCTGGAAACATCTTCAATGTCTGTCAAGAATTTTAAACAGTTTTAGTAATGGAGAACTATAACCCTTGGCAGAAAATCAGCCTCTCTCCCAGAGGTAAAGGAGTATATACTGAAGGAATATTTCCATTATGTACCTTTTTCTTCCCCAAGAATTCATTAGAAATACTCATTCCAAAATTCTGGAACCATTTGAAAATAGTTTCTGTTTGTTATAAAAACAATCTGGCTGAACAGAATAAACTGTTGGTTTGGGGATCATAATGTGCCAAATAAAAATCAACAACGAAGAGGCATAACTTATAAATAACAAATATGCAGGGTTGGAGAAATGGCTCAGTGGTTGAAAGTGCATATTGCTATTCCAGGTTCCAAACACCCACATCCACCATTTCTCAGCAGCCTATCACTCCAGTTCCAGGGGGTCTGAAGGTACCTGCATTAATGTACACATACTCCACATACATGTAATCAACAGTTATGAAAATAAATATTAAAACTTAAAAACAAATTTCTTGTGACATTATGGAGTGTCTGAAAAGTATAAAATAATCTTTTTTGTTTCTAACAAAATGCACTAGATGTGAAGCTTCACATGGTGGCATGTCTATCTAGAACTATGTGTCTTAAGTCAATGCAAACAAACTAAAGATTAATTGAAAAACATAACAGAGAAGTTGAATAATGAAAAGGCAGTAAAAAGAAGACATGGGGTTCAGAGGGATGGCTCTGAGAATACAGATGCTCTTCATATAAGCTTGAAGAATTGAGGTTGATCCCTGGAACTCATGTAAGTGTGGAAAGAGGTAACAACTTCACCACATTGCCCTGTGACCTTCAACATGCATGCCAGAGTCCATGTGCTCTGACAAGAGTGAATTCACACATGCATAACATGCACAAACATTCAGTCACAGAAAAATATAAATGTTCAAAACAGAAAGCTTTAAATTTTTTAACATAAAAATGAATTATGAATGTCTTGTAATATAGTGTTATCAACATATGATTCCTGCATCATTCCTGTTATTCAAAGTAAAAACTAGCTAAGTAGAGAGTAGCTCATCACCTTTACAATGTGATATTTAAATAAATGTTTAAAAAGTAATGACAACAGAGAAAAACAGATTCACAAATACTGTTGGTACCAGGATTCTACAATAGTAAATTTTAAAGGTCTATAGTTGACTTTTCTCAGGTATCCAAACAAACACTAGTCTAGGTAAATCTACAAAGAAATTATATAAATGACTGGCTTTACAACCAGGGCCCTTAGGAAAGCTTGTCCTAAATAATCTCGGTGATCCTGATTCACAAGTTGAATGACCTTGAGGCAGACAGAGGATTCCCTGAAAAAAGCAACAGCCCCAGCTCCTGCCCACATTCAGTGTCCTCTTGATGATATGCCCCATGGTTTGGGCTGGACTAGCAAAAATCTTGCATTCCAGTTTCTAGCACACAATCTCTCCATACACACAAATCCTACAAGTTCTTTCTGTGATATAACCTTGCCTGTTTCATATATTTATATTGAAATGTACAGACTATAGGTACAGAATGAATTATACTATGTCCTTAATAATGTTGTTTTGACAAATTTCAAATCTATGCAACAAAATAATTTTTCCTTCATTTCATCTCACTAGCAATCATAAAAGCTTTTCTAGATACTCAATACTAACCGCAAAGGGACACACTGCCATTTAAAATCTTCACTATACTTCTAAACTCTGCTAATATTTCAACTCAAATGAAAAAGGTTAAACTTGATAAAAAAAAAAAACCTTTATTCAAGCTTTATGGCTTCATTTAAATATATTTCATTGACTTTTAAAAATAAATCATGCTTTCAGGTTCTAATAAAATGTCTATATTCTTGAGATTAAATGTATCATTTTGTTGATTTACCAAGAAGTAGCATCTATAACCTATTTGGAATGAGCACCAGAAGAACACTGAAGGTCTGGTTTCTATTTGAACTTAACATGTGACAGCATAATGTAAGAAAACAGACTACTTGTCATCACTCCATGTACAAAGAACAAAAGTGGTCATAAAAGAGCCACAAATAACAAAATGTGTGTTTTCAAGAATTTAAAAAAAAACCCACATAGGTCCAGAATTCTTCATGAGATAATGAAATGCTATTAAACTAAAGTCAAATGATATTACATCATTGAGAAATATGTGTTGTTCACTAAGGAGGCTAGAAAACAGAAACTTTAATCCTCAAATTAAATGTAACCAAAATGACTAAAACTCTTCAAGATAAGTGGATTTTTAAATAAGTAGTTATTGTAATTCACTTATTTATTCCTTATGTGCTCAAATTTTTCGGGCACTGAATACTGACAATATAAACAAGAAATCAAGTTCTCTAGTTTGACAGTCATTGATAGGGTCAGTCCAGTCAGACAGTTTTCTGATACAGGAATCTAAAGGGACCATCTTCTGTCGCACTGATAACCGAATGAGGTTCACAGGTGCGGTTAGTAAGAGGGATCCACACAAATGGTTGTTTTGTGACAGCCCAATTTCAGTGCTGAGAGGGTTCATTTGGTTAGAGGAAATAAAGCTGGAGTGCAGTAAAGGGGCTAGAGAAAGACACAGGACCGATGAATTGACCTTCTGATAAAAGGAAGCAAATGAAAACTAGTCAGAGAGCAAGGCCTGTTGTGAAGCTCCAAAGTTTTTCCGATGTAATAGGAAGAAACAAGTCACCAAAGTCACCTTAGAAACAAGAATGAAGTTCTAGGAACTAAATAAGGGGTGAAGGTCTGAGGAGAATGTCCTACTCAATATGGTCACCAGCCAAGGATAACATAACACATTGCTAGGGTTTGCTTGGAGTGCTTTGGGAATGGGAAATCTTGTAATTTCTAGGTCTTATTTTAGATGTCCTAACTGAACTACACAGGAGGGCAGAGTGGGGAGTATCTATTGAAAAATGCAGGGAATAACAATATCATTGTTGGATGGCATAAAATCTCTAAATGATTCTCAAAATTTTACAGCATCAATATGTTGAAACTATTTTAATTTCTGTTAAAGGATGCTTACTATAAGGGATAGTTACCATTAGTTTCATGGTTATTTTTAAGCCAATTATAATAAAAGCACCCTTTCTTCCAGAATTCATCAGAATTAAGTTTAGCAGTGATACACTGTATTAGCCCAAAGCTTTATATAATATACAAATGGAACACATATAGTGACCCTGGTCATAGGTCTCTTAATTAGTAAATATGTCATATGGTGTAACACTAGGTTCTGGTCAATTAATTAATTAGTTAAAAGTAAAAACAGTTTGGAGTAGACACTTCGATCTTACTTGTGGGGAAATGAAACAGAATAACATAAACTTAGTAATATTGATAGGCTTATAGTTTCTTCAGGTGGACTATAAATTTGTAGACTTCTTATAGGTCAGGGCAAAGAAGGAAAACTATGCATTTCCATAACTTCACAATGACAGGCATCTGCTGAATGTGGAAAGTGCAGCTGCTATGGGCTTCATGACGTGACACTGCTGCAAAGGTGAAGGATGCAGAGCTTCATCCTCTTACTTAAAGGCAAATTTAGGCCATTCTTATGAAAGAGCCTAGACTTTTACTGCTTCAAAGCCAGCTTTCCTTCAGTTATACCCTCCAAATACGTTCCCCATAAAAACTCTTAATAGTTTTCACCTGAAAGATTAAGCCAGGCCAGACAAAAAAAATCTGTTACTAGCAGTTCCTGAATCAATAAACTAATAAGATAAGCTCTAAAACATGTATATCAATATCTGTAGGTATATTTATATATATGTATACAGCCATGTGTGCACACATATATATGAGTAAGAAAAATAAAATATTATCATCTGCTAGATAATTGCTTTTTTAACACTGCTTCTCCTGCCTCTCACTAAGCTTTCTAAAAGCACCAAGGTACTAGACACTAGGAATACAGTAGAGCCTTAAGGGACCAAACAGCTTGAATCATGTAGCTATGGCATTATTGTAGACTTATAGTGACTTTGGAAGCATTCATCAAATATTTATTTTTGTATGTATTCATGTTTATTTTTTCTTATTTCCCTCTATGTAATCATGTTCTCTGCTTCAATTTTCTTATCTGTAAAACAACACTGTGACTGTTCCTGACCCACAGTCATATAATGAAGATTTTTAATTGCTACAAGTAAACACCTAGTCTATGACCTAGTATGTAATAAGAAGTCATAATGAGAGCTACCATTGCAAAAGGAATATTCTGCTCATAGCCAACAAAAAACAAATATTCTCAGAACAAATACTTTTTAAAAGAAATGAGGTAGCCAATTTCAAGTATAGCTTAGCATGCTTTTCAGAAAAACAAAGAAAAAGTAAGTATTCATGAAAATATTCACCATTAAGTAGAAACATATAAAATAGATATCTTATAGAAAAAATCCTGAATGCCAGAAAGCAGGTTTGACTTTGATGTATTTTTATATTTCCAAATTATTAATTTTTTTGGTCTGAAAATCAGTCACATTTTACTAAAGGACATTTAGGATAATCTTAAGACATAGAACTTCAGCTGCCATCAAGATTCCTACACAATCCTAGTAAAGCATTGTCATCATCATCAACTTCACAGTTCCAGGTACAGACAAACTTCAGTATATGATCACTACAGCAGCAGACACTGCTGTCACAAATCACTGGCTCTCAATCAACTACTTTAGTTCTCTTAAAAAATGACTTCCTTTTCATTTTATAAGTTAGTCAAATTTACTCTGAAACGTAAAAGCAAGTTCATGACTGCATGTCAATATATATTGACTCTGTATTTAAAATTGAATCTTGAATTGAACCAGTCAACATAAAATACAAAAACCAACAACAAAACCTTCCCAAACCAAAGAACAAAGCTTACCATGTTTTCCCCTAGAAATATCCACATACTGGCACAGTCTGGGGTGGGTGATGGTCTTAAGAATTTGAAAGCGGCCTAAAATTTTGATGGAGTTTGGTGTGAGAGGAAGTCCATTGCTTCCACAGACATCATGTGGAAGAGCTGAGGCAAAGAATGTGAAGGCACCCATGTCAGTGTCTTTCAAAGGAAACATTTTTGGGGTCCTGTGTCCTCTAAGATGATCTAGAAAAGGAGATAATTTTTATATGACAGACTGACCCAACATTAATCCAATATTTTCTCACTTGAAAATTAATAAATAACTCAGTGAAAAAAAATATGCTACTCTGAATTCAACTATAAAAAAAAATCAAAGTTTAAAAATTTCAAGACAATATATAATAGAAAAAAACACACACGCTGAAGTTTATATTGCAGTGCAAAATCAAATTCAAAGATTTTCAATTCTGGGAGAGATGACTGGAAATGGAGGCATGTAGGCGATGAAGTAGAAACCTAGTGCAACAGAAACGCCCAGGAATCCACAAGGGTGTCCCTAGTGAAGATGCTGGTAATGAGGGACATGGAGTCTGAACCAGGCACCTTCTATAATCAAGCAAGGCTTCCAGAGGAGGGACTGGGAACCCAATACAGCCACAAAATCTTCAACCTACAATTTGTCCTGCCTCAAGATGTGCTAGGTAAAAGTGATGAGAACTTGTGGGAGTGGCCTTACAATGAGTGATCCAACTTGAGACCCATGTGTGGAATTTTTGTTTATATTTTTTTTTAACTCCTTAGGGGTGGGCCACCAAGCTCTTAAATAAATATATAGAGATTTATTCTTACTTATGAATGCTGGCTTTAGCTTAGCTTGTTTGCAGCCGGCTTTTCTAATTGCTTTATCCTTTTCTCTTCTAGGTTTTCTCTGTGGGCTTTTTACCTTTCTTTATTTTATATGTCCTTTTGACTTCTGATTCTGTGGCTGGGAGCTGCCCCCTGGAGTCCTTCTCCTCTCCTTTTCTAGCTCTTCCTCTTCTCTTCCTTAGCTTTCTGCTCCTATTTATTTTCTCTACCTGTCACCTATCACTTCTCCTGCCTAGTTTTTGACTGTTAAGCTCTCTACTAGATCAATCAGGTGTTTTAGACAGGCACAGTAACACAGCTTTACGGAGCTAAACAAATATAACATAAAAGAATGCAACACATCTTTGCATCATTAAACAAATATTCCACAGTATAAACAAATGTAACACATCTTAAACTAATATTCCAAAACACACATGCTATAAGAGGGAGCCCTTGCCTGACACTGCCTGGAGGGCCAGGAACTGGACACTGGATAGTCTAAAGACTTAGAATACAACCAAACATTACTGGAAAAAAACAGTGATGAAATAATTCCTAATGAAACTCTGCTATACTCATTGACCGGAGCCTAGCATAATCATCATCAGAGAGGCTTCTTTCATCAGTTGAATGAGCAAGGATTAGAGGAGTTGGAGGGATCAAGAACACAAAATGACTCATAGAATCCACCATTAAGGAGGGCTCACAGGGGTCACAATGATTGAACCAACAACCAGGGAGCCTGTATGCATCTGACCTAGGTCCTCTGCATATGTGTTATGGTTGTATAGCTTGGTGCTTTTGTGGGACTAACAGTGAGAGCAGGGGCCGTCCCTGACTCTTTTGCCTGCTCTTGGGATCCCTTTCCTCCTATTGAGTAGCCTTGTCCAGCCTCAATGAGGGGATGTGCCGAGTCTTATTATAACTTGATATACCGTTTGGTTGGTATCCCTGGGAGGCCTGTCCTCTTCTGAAGGAAAGGGAGACGGACAGAAACTGGGAGGAGTGGAGGGAGGGGAAACTGTGGTCAGGATGTAATATATGAAAGAAAAATAAGTAATAGAAAAGGAAACAAACAAAAAGTTAGGTTTTATCTTCAAATTCAATTATACCTGCAATTGGGGAGGGGTGTTTTGTTTTATTGCTTTGTTGTTGTTTTGTTTTGGATACAGGGTTCTCACCTATCCCACGCTGGCCTGCCCTCACTGTCCTTGGCTTCCTAATATGCCTGTCTTTACATCCCAAGTACTTACATACAGATATGTGCATAGCCACATCTGTGGCTTTTAAGTGTAGAGGAAATCTGGTACTTAATTTTCATATTAGTGAAGTTCTTCTTTTACCTAAAACTTGACTAACCTACTATTCTACTAGTGAAAGGACTTCAGGAAGTTGTGGTGGTATATTACATATTTAATAAAACCTGAAATATCAGAGACAGCACACAGTCAAATCCTAGGCAGATAGCTCGAGAATTTCTTGATCCTTGAGTACAAGGACAAATAGCTTGGATTCAATAGCACACACTTTTAATCCCAGCACAGGGAAAGCCGGGAGTGGTGACCTATACCCTTAATCCCATAACTCCAGACAGAACTTCCTCAGTTTCTGTGAATTCAAGGTTAGCTACAAAATAGAGTAGTACTCACCTTTAATCCTAATCTGGATGGGATACCAAAAAGCGTATATAAGGCCTCTTAGGAACCCAGCAGAGGCAGAAGCCACCAGCAGAAGCAATCACGAGCGAGGCTGAGGAAGTTGCAAGACAGCTGGGTCAGAACTGACTGTGGTGCTTCCTCTCTCTGATATTCCAGACTTCCCCAGTCTTCTTTTCATGCAATCCAAATCTGTGCAACTACAGGAAATGATGACAAAGTAAAGTGTATACAAAAGAGCAAAAGACAGAAACAAGTATTCACTGTCACAGTTAAAGGCTAACTTGGCCTCTTCAGAACAATGCTAAGCAGTAGTCAAAAGAAACATGATGTTAGAAGGTTGATGTGCAATACTGAAGTATTGGAAGAATCAGTTTGGCCACCAGCTCCTCAATATATAGAGACAGTTATTTATTTTCCAAACATAAAAGAAAATCAGAAAAGGAAGGAAGAAAAAACTATAAAGGGGGGGGGGTGGTGGTGAAAGGAAAGTCAAGTGAGTAAAATGAAACTAAATTATAGCTGCTATAAATATTGAATAAAGAGAGATGATGGGAGGCAAGAGAGAAAGGGGGAGTGCAGGAGGAGAAAGTCCTCAGTTCTGGAATTTTCAGTACCCCAGTTAAGTTATAGTTGTCCTAAAATGAACACTCAGGCTACAGGCTTCTCCATTTACATGAATCACCAGTTGGCCAACTGTAACTCCTAAACACTGAACTTATGAAAATCATCAGGTAGTTCAGAAGAGAATACAAAATAAAGGGCAAAAATGAACATTAATTCATACACATAACACACCATAACCTTAGTGGCACTAAAATAATTTGTGATATGAAACAAAATTCAAATATATCTAGAGCGGTTTGAGAAAACATTATGTAAAGCAAGAGAACTGAAACTAACACTTCCTAAGAGTAAAAGTTAACGGCCAATAGATTTATGAGAAAATAAACAGATTTCTCAATAATCTAGGAATTAAAGTCACATTAGAATTTATACTTACAATATACTAAAAATTAACAACTTACCATCATGTAGTTACTAAAAATTTATCCACACAGACACCAAATAGTTCAAGAAGCACCACTTACACATCTATTATAAGCACATTTCTCCAGGATGTAATTTAGGAAAACTGAGGGAATAAATACAAAAGTAAAGAACCAAGGAAATTTGCACAAGAGGCCTGAAAGAATAAACCCCAAATAGAAGCTATCCAGATGAATTAAGGTACCATTTAGTTAAATAAAACAAAATGTCATTGAATTTTAAGGGAAATATCTTTAAGCAGAGGAACGGAATGGGAGCTTCTATATATGCCATGGTTAAGATGTAAAAACTGGCTGAAGAAGGGACATGTACCTTTTCTCCAAAGAGAAACTGAAAGGCAAACAATAAGGGACTTTAAAAAAGATTTAAAATATGTGCAAACATACAGTCTACAGAATCAATCACACTTATTGTCTGACGGGAAGAAAGAAATGAATTAGCTTTGGTATTTAAAAATTCTCATAAAGCCATGACATTAAAACAAAAGGAAAATGTGATCTAGCATACTGCACTGAAAATAATTATAAATTCCTACTACTGTGAACAACTGCTTTCGACACATAAACCAAACAATACTCTAGGGTTTATAATCAACCTTGATAATATATATGTACAAGTCCAGCAGAGGGAAAATACAAGTGTCCCTGGACAATACTAGGTATTAATGATAGCTCTATTTGCTAGACTATACCAGCTAGTTAGTGATATCTCTATTTGCTTGCAGACACCACTTGCATTCAAAAAGTCAAGTACCCATAGCTACATGCATTCAATGGCCAACCAGAAGAGTAACTCCAGACCTCAATCTGGTTTGGGCACCATTCTGACAATTCTCATGAATTTGTGCTCTTTATAACAAAAAGGACACACCTATTAGTGCCACCACAGATACAATTATGACCAAATTAGGGTAAAAGAAAGGTGGCAGTCTTCGTCCCCAGAAATCTCCCTTTCCTGTGAAATGTTTTGATGATGGCATGCATGCACACCACTTTCTATACCATTAGAAACCCAGGCCTCAGGCTTGCTTTGTATATAGCTGTTAGAACATGGGCTCCTTCACTATTCATTGGCAGCTAAATAAAATTTCCTGCAGCTTTCAGAACCTAAAGACCCGCAAACTTGGTAACACAGGTGAATTTGTTTTCTGTTTTGATGAGGAGAGCCACTCCTATTCTCATCTTATGAAAAGAGTTGATATGAAAATAGTTATGACTACTATTCCAAATCCTGTAGATACTGTGAGCTGACTTTAAAAGGCAATAGTAAAACGACTAGAATTTTAATTTCTTCTTCTTTCTTCCTTCTTCCTTTTTCAAGAAAAGGTTTGTCGGTTGTAGTCTTGGCTTTCCTAGAACTTGCTCTATATACCAAGCTGGCCTTGAACTCACAGAAATCGCCTGCCTCTGCATCTGGAGTGCCAGGAATAAAGATGTGAGTGACCATCACCTGGAATTTTAATTCCTTATCCAAAAAACAAATCTCAAATTACAGAAAATCTAAATACCAGGCTTTAAGTCAAGTGAAAGATAAAACATAACTGTGGCATTTTAATATTCAATTTTAAACAAAATATTGAGTTTTCAGTTATAGCTCTTAATCACAGACAATTGAAAAATCAAACAAGTGTTTGTGGTTTAAAAAGGCAAACTATTAGCAAGCATAAAAATATTTCATTATTGTTCTACTTTACTTGTCAGGTGTACATAAAGCTTACAAACAGAAAACAGATATACATGCATGTGCTCACATTAGGTGACTAGAAGAAAATCCATGTAAGCAGTTGGATTGTAAAGTTTACTCATGAAATACTTTGAAGCTTCTCTGTTAAGTCTAATTTTTTTTGTAGCTGCTTGACTAGCTCCTAAGGACTACTAACAAGACACTCTTTCAATTAACAGACAGAATATAAACTCTGAAAGTTTGGAAACGAATGACTTAAATGAGGGGGAAATGCCAAAAATTGGGGGGAAAGATGTGATTTTTATCTTGAGTAAAAATCGTATTTGCATTTTAAAACTCGGTTAACTTCTGCTTCAGGCGGAAAGAAGTTTGGAGACAAAGGCAGCAGCAAGCAGCTCTACCGATGGCTGCAGATGCTTGTGCTCACTCTCTGCACCCGATGGTCCTCTGTCCTGCAAACCCCACCCACTACCACACAGAACGCCAGGACACCGGAATACCTGCCTGAATCTGGGGGCGCAGAGATTAGGGGGATGAATTCCTAAGCGCTGTGGTTGTGCCTGGCGGTGCTACTTAGTGGGCCGGGTTTTGCATTTCACGAGGGTCTAAAAGAGGCGGCTTATGGAAGGTGACAGCCGAAGCAACCAGCCTTCGCCCGCGAGGGCTGCCCGGGTTCTCAGCTCAGAACCCGGCTGGGCGCGCGCCCCGCTCGTCTGACAGCACCCAGTATCCCCTCCCCCGTCTCGCCCCTGGGTGGCCACTACTCATGACGTCACGACCTCGAGACGCAACTCCAAGGAAAGACCCCCTCAACTTCCGGCCACTTGTCCCTTGCCCAAATAGACAACAAAATGTAGCGAGCAAAATAGAGGTGAGGAATGATTGCAGGGAAGGAGGAATAATGGAAAATGAGAGCGTAGTGTGGCACAAGGAGACTATGGGCTCAGCATGAGGATGGCTGATAGGTGAAAAAGCGAAACTCTCAGGCATTTATGAGGGACAGCCCCATGGCCTTTTTCCCCTGCCGCGGACTGCGGCAGGCTGTCCTTTCCTGTACCCGGCTGAGGCTGCTCAAGAGCTGCGGTACGTCGCTTCATGTGAGTGTCACGGCAGGGTCTGGGGTAGGTTGGTAGCGATCCAGAGTTCTTGTCTTTTCTTACTAGGGACAGCAAACCTGGCCTTCCAAGGATTGGTAGGAAGCATGGCCATACCCCCACCCACGCGCCACGAGAAAACAGGAAAAGCTTGGCCCCTTTTGATTGATCTAAGTTTTGGAAATGAATACATGGCCGAGGGAAAGTATGCATACTGGAGGCAGGGCATGGATTTGTAAGCTTATTTACTTTTAAGTGAGTGTGCAAAGGATTTCTAGTGTTTGTACTTGGGGAGGGGTTAATGAGAGAAATTTATTGATTCAGCAAATATTAGAAACACCAACTGCCTGTATGCTCTAGGCAGTATTTTAGTCATTAAGTAAAAACCCAGAACGTAGAAATTCCAGTCATTGCCTCTCAGCTTTGGTTTTTATTGAAGTCCAGCCCTAAAAGTAAGATATTAGTATTGATTAGTATTGATTTATTTACGAGTATTCGTGTATGCCTGTCTGAGTTTCTGTGCAAAACTAGTGTGCAGGTGACCATGGAGGCTAGAACGCATCAGGTCACCTAGAACTGGGTTACCAGTGATTGTGAACCCCTGATATGAGCGCTAGGAACGTGCAACAGCAGTAAGCGCTTTAAACTGCAGAGCTATCGCTTCATCCCCTCTACCATATTTTAGATTATAAATATTGAACAAAAATGTATTAACAGTAAAAAAAAAAAAAGGTATTATTTGACATCGTAATGTGGCCAAAGAAGATTCTCAAAGAAATGATAGCTTTCTAAGGAAGGATGTGACACAAATGAAATTAGCGCTGCAGATAACCTTGGAAAGTACAGTCAAGTCAGAAGGCCCGGCCATTCCAAAGGCCATGAAATAGAAGCTTACTACCAAAATATCAGAGAAATTTGGGGGCTCAGAACTGTAAGAAGGAATCAAAGATCGAGACAGTAAGCAGGTTGATCCATAGGGCTAAGATAGAAGGTGAAAGCCGTGTAAGAATTTCAGTAACCAAGTAACGTTATCCAACTTCCTTTTAATAAAGACTCATTAGACTGGGGCAGAAGTGAGAAAGGAAATCAAGAGGCTTTGTTTTTCTCCAAAGGAAACATAGTAGTGGCTACCATACACGTACTAAGTTGTGTCTAGTCATATTCTTGGGGTACTCAAGATAACTATGGATGGCGGTTTATTTTCATTGAGACACTTTAAATGAATTGTAAATTTCAGAATGACAAACATAAAGTTGTAGCTTATGTCACTTGTTCTTGAATGAATCTAGACAAGACTTGATTTGTCCAAGTCTATAAAATGAAAATATTATTCTTCCAAAGTAAATATTAAATGTCAGGGTAGATGGTGTTTTCCACTAAAGTAGTATCTTTTTACCTGCATTCTTGAGTTGAGATAGTGTGGCCTTTAATTCCAGCAGAGGCGGGCTGATTTCTGTGTTTGAGGCCAGCCTGTTATACAAAGTGAGGTCCTGAGCAGCCAGAGTTGTTACAAAGAAAAACCAAATCTTGAAAAACAAAACAAAACCCTGAACTAATGAAGATAGCTCAGTTGTGCAGTCAGACAATCACAGGAAGCCTAACCGCACCTTTTTTTTTTTTTTTTTAATGTACATTTTACTGAAAGAAAAGGCATTTAATTAATTAGCCATAACATTGTAAAATATATGGATTGTTCTTTTATAGTAATCAATCTTATGGCCACCTTCTCACCTTGTCATCATCATTTAATATCTCTACAGCATCAGTAAAGAGAGAACAGGCTGTCTGGTAAGGGAACAAAAATCTAGAATAAATAGGAACTTTCACAGAAAACAGTTTTAGGTCTTCTGTGAGATTTAGCAAAGCTTGGTTTAAAAAAATAAATTACCCGTGGGATTGATACTAGTTGCTACAGTATAGTTTGAGTGTTTTCTGAAGTATATTGTTCTCATCATATTTAATTGTAATATTTACTTGTCTTTGAATTCTGAGTCTTGATGCATTGTGTTAAATACCAGCAAAAATTTTAAAGTGATTTTAAAGGTACCTTACCATGTTTTTGTTAGAGTATAATAACTTAGCCGTTAGATTGTGAAGCCACTTGGGGAATATTTGGAAGGTAAAATTAGGGCTTAAGGGGAAAAGAGAAAAAAGCATACTGCCATGATTCTGTGGTTACTATTAATTCTGAAACACATTTTTTTTTTTTTTACATTTACCTATCTCTAATTGGAATGTATTTTAAAGTTATTGATATCTTAAGATCACTGTAGACTGCCAGTTGGTGATACAATTTTTATTCTATCATCAATAATTCATCATAAGTGTTAATGTTGATATTAGTTCTGTTGCATGCTATGTTGGTATGTAGCTTTTAAGAATAGTTTCTATTTTATATATACTTTTAGTGATTATGATTTCAAGTTAAAATACTGTGTATTCAGAAATACAGGAAAAGTAAGTAGTAATATAAAATAAGAGTCTAGGACTAAATTTAAATGGTTTTCAGTAAATGTAATATGTAAATATATTTGAGATGTATTAGAATGGCTTACAGACTATGGACCATCTAGTCCATCAGTGGTTGTCTACCAATGGAGGGTCTGAGAATCCAGTAGTTGTTCAGTTCATGAGGCTGAATATCTCAGCTGGTCTTAAGTATGCAACGGAATTCCAAAGACATAGGCTCTAATGCCAGTGAAGGAATGGACTTGCCAAGGAATGACATGCGATCAGTCAAAGGGCAAGCGTTCTTCCATGTCCTTTACATAGGCTGCCAGCAAATGTGCTCCAGATTAAAGGTGAATCTTTCCACTTAAAAAGATTTAATTTAGAAAAAAGATCCTTCACAGGTGTGCCCAGCTGCGTAGGTTTTAGTTAGTTTCCAGTGTAGTCAGGATGACAACCAAGAATAGCCATCAGAATGTGCCTAAGGGATAAAGAGCAGTGGGATAGTTGAATCTACAATTCATATGTGAAGAAATTTCAATTACGTATGCTATTGCTGTGTGTATAAATGAAAGCCTTTTTATACTTGATGGTGTTATAGATTTGATGAAATTGAGTACTGAAAAGTATTGTGTGTAAAGAATATTTATTTACACAGTTGTGATTCTGTAATAATGCAATTAGGGGTTCAGAGAATTAAAGGGATATTTCCAAAATTTTATAGAACTCTTGTGCTATAAAGAAAATTTTAAGTCTGCACATAAAACTTTCATTTCAGTTAACTTTTGAAAAAAAAAAAACATTGGTACCAGAGTAGTTGGTAGTTAGAAGAAGTCACAGGCAGCTTGGATGGACTATTAATTTCAGCTAAGGAGATTGCTGAGTTGAGGAAAAGCAGCAAAGATAGAAATCTCTACAAGTCATAGCTTGTGTTGAGTTTTACCCTTTTAATGTGTACTCTAAATTAATGCGTTTGATATTTGTAAGGAGCAGCATATGTTTAATTGCTCTCTGTTTCTGGGATATGGTTAAAACTTGGTACAAAATAAGTGTCATGAAACAATTTACATAATGACTCTGTTTTTATTACTATTAAAGAAAAGGGTCTTTGTTTTTATCAGTAAAATGCAAAAATATATTTGATATGTTGCCTTCTCTGCTCATTTTTTCTCTCTGCATAAAGTTCTAATGTGTTCCTCTATTGTACATACAGTTAAATCTATTTTAATCTCAAATAAGGAGGAATCGTGCTTCAGGCTAGCTCTCCTGCTCTTCATTGAGCTGGCATTCTTGCACAGCTCAGGACCACCTGCCCAGGTATCCCTTTATACCCCTTTACAAGGAGTTCAAATCTATTCTGTTTGATCTGTCTAGTTTTTTTTTTTTTTCTCTCCAGTTGTTTGCTTAGTAAGCTAAGACCTTTTTAGTTTTCACCATCATATGACAATTCCTGTTTTTAGGTAAGTATGCAAACATTTTCAAGTGGCTTTGATGTATTCCTAAAGCCAGGACAACTCAGATAAACTAAGCTCCCTGTCTGAACTAATGTAGTGATACTTAATGGTCTGTATGCTGAAAGCAGATTGGGAAAGGTGTACCCAAATTATATCAGTCTGTAAATTACATATTTATTTATTCATGGCCTTACCCCTCCAGAAAACATTAAAATGGTAACTGGAGAACTAGAAAAAAAATAACACTAAGCAGCTCACTGTGTTCTGGGTTTCTTGAAAGTAAAGATTGTCTGGATACCTTTTTTAGTGTGTTCCAAGAATTTTGCTCAGTGGTAGTTTAGTCATCATTTTTCTGTCACATGCCAAAAATCTTAATTAGCCTTATTTATGCTATACCATTTTGCCCTTTGTGAACAGGGTCAGTCAGTCAATCTCTCTGTCACACACACACACCTCTTTTATAATGGGGAAAACTCAAGTTAAATAAACATTTAACATCACTCAGCTATTAAGTGGCAGAGGGACAAAGACTAGGTTTTGATCTGACCTCTCTGACATCCTAGTCTGTTACTGTTGCCGATCTTACAGTACATTTTTAATATGTATGAGAAGTAACAATAGCACACGCTATTCCTGTTCACAAGTGCTTGTTGTTACTTGTTTATAATTAGATTACATCTTCTGAGTCTGTTATTTGATCATTATGGTAAATGTGGTTTGAATAGGAATGGCCCCGTAGACTCCTGTATTTAAATGCTTGGTCACCAGAGTGCAGCACTTCTGGATGTGGCCTCTTTGGAGGAAGGATATCAGTGGGGATGAGCTATGTGGTTTCAAATATTCAAGCCAGATTGTCTCCTCTTGCTGCCTGTGGATCCAGATGTAGAACTTAAATGTTTTCTTCACAAGAGTTGCCATGGTCATAGTGTCTCCTCACAGGAAAAGAACTCCAAGTAGGACAGTAGACTAAAGTGGAGATGCACTAAAAGATTGTTGTAACTCAAGAAACTGAACTGAGCGTGTATACCTATTAAAGGCTATCTCTATTTTGAATTTTTGTATTTTTTTGTCTATATTTATAATGGCTAAAATAAGCTTGTAGAGAACATGCAGTTTACTGTTGGTTTTTACATATTTTATTCCTGTTTATACATTTCATGTTATTAATGTGCTGTATAGCATTGTATTTTAGGTTTTGCATTGTCCCATCATATGTTGTCAGTTTTAGGATATTTTGGAGGCCGATTTTTTTTTTTTTATGAAGAATGTAAATATTTTCGAACATTTTTAATGTAGGGTTGATATTAAATGGTCATGTGTTATTTGTTGAATAGTTTTTATTATAAAATTATTTAGTGAGTGGTTTCATTCATTGAAAATTGGGATTATTTCTGCACAGCTTTTGTCATTGTTTTATTTTTTAACTATAAACTGGTAGTAAATCAGGTAAGTAAGAATCTTAATTTGAGTTTTGAGTATCTCAGAATGTTCACTTACATGCATTTTACTGTACCTAAACAATACTTTTTATTTGGATTTATTTGTGATTGCTTGTAAATTACAAATAAATAAATTTTAAAAGATAATTGTAAAAATTGTAAATTTGTTACAAAGGTCATTGTTAGGTCTCAGTAGTCCAGTAGTAGTAGCTAGAAATGAGCTCAAGCTAGTCTCTGGAAGGATTTCTGGCAGCTGGATAAAAGCCAGTATATAGGAACTTGTGAAATGGTTCCCATCTGCGAAAAATAGTTGTTTTCCTCAACTTCTTACAAAAGGGCCATCTAGCTACCTGGGGAATATATCAATCAGAGTGCATACTGGTCTCCAGGCTTCCTCAGTATCACAGGTACCTGTCACACTTTTCAAAGTCCATGCTGGCATTCTGCCCTCCTCTCCTCAGCTTCTGGTCCTTCCTCTTTATAACCATATTATCTGCACCCCCCACTCCGACTTTTGTCCTTTGCTGTCCTCTTGCTGGTTCACTTGCTCTGTCCTCTAACTTGCTATCTCGCAGTCTTCCCTTTCCTTTCCTGCTTCCCTAACCCCGGCCATGGCAGTCTACTTTCCCTCCACTTGATACTCTTCCTCATGATAATGGAGTGGTCATGTGAGCAGTTTCTTTACTGTGACCCCTCGTATATTTTCATGTGCATACGTGTGTGGTATTATTAATGTTGATGTTTGCTGAACTCTTGGCTTTGCCATTTAACTGTTAGCTTTTCTTCATCAAAATTGTCCTGACATTTTTTGGTCCATATAACTTAACAAACAGTGAAACTATCTAGTATGGGAAAAGTGCAGGAGTCAGCAGTTCTGCTGGCTTTAGAGCACACTAGCTCAGCAAACGTTACTGTGTTCTCTTCCTTAGTGTAGGGTACTGAGTTCATTATGATACTGTACAGCACTTACAGGGTTTTCAGCCTTAAATCTGGTTAAATAGTATTTATTTTCTGCACTGAAGAACAAAGTACGTTTCAAAGTAGATTACTTTTCCAAACAGATTCAGGCATTGGTTTACTTAATCTCCCCTTTTTGCTTTTTTATTGTTACTTTTTGTTTGTGAATGTGTGGTACATGTGCCTGTGTGTGAACACATGAGCTCAAGTGGTTTCTCCCAGGTAAGGCTAGTGCAGAATAGTTTTTTTAGGTTATCTCCTGCTTTTTCTTAGAACTGAAGGTAGCTGCAGTGCCTTCTAGGCTTGAACATGGTTCTTTTCTTGTGTGACACACACTTTAACCACTGAACCATCGTCCCAGGCCCTGCTTACTCATGTTCTCTAGAGAAAATGTGTTTACACTATTGATCAGTTATAGGAGAAGATGTTTTTTCCTCAGTTGCTTTCTCAGTATCCTGTAAATTAAGTATATTCTTTTCTACGGTATGTTCGTTATTTTCATTTTTATTTAGGATTTTTTCCCGATTCTGGGCAAAGATGGCAACGAATGATGCTGTTCTGAAGAGGCTAGAACAGAAGGGTGCAGAGGCAGACCAGATCATTGAATATCTCAAACAGCAGGTTGCTCTTCTCAAGGAGAAAGCAGGTAAGAACAGTGAAATTTTCTAAGGAACTACCTAATTTCTAATAATAACAAATATTTACTATGTGAATCATAACTTGATCATTTTAATTATGGCTGTTATATTTACTATGTGAATCATAACTTGATCATTTTAATTATGGCTGTTAGACTCCTTTTTGACTATAAAAATATTTCACTCCCTAGCCCCTATAGGCTGCAGAAATGCATTCAGTCCAACTTCAAAAGTCCCCATAGTCTGTAATGGTCTAAAACTTGCTTAAAAGTTCAGAGTCTCTTCTGAGATTCATGCAATCTTTTAAATGTAATCCCCTGTAAAAAAAAAAAAAAAAAAAAAAAAAAATCACCTACTTCTAACATTCAATGGCACAGGCTGTACATTACCATTTCAAAAAGGAACATAGTAAGGAAATAATGGACCAAAGCAAGACCAAAAACCAGCAGAGCAAACTCTAAACTCTGCACCTCCATGTCTGATTTCACAATGCTCTTCAGCTGTCCAACCTCCTTTCAGCTTTGTTGACTGCAACACACTTCTCTCTCTCTCTCTGCTTGGCTGGTCCCATTTCTTCTTAGCAGCTCTTTTTGGCAGGTATCCCATGGCTCTGACATTGTCAACATTTTGGAGTCTCCAGAGCAATCCAGGCTTCACCTTCACAGCTTCATACAATGGACTTTGTGGCTCTCTATGTAAGGACATGCCTGCTACATGCCTGGCCTCAGCAGCTTTCCTTAGTCATGGAGGGAGATTCCATAACATAACTCCTTTGTTCTATTCTTGACTCTAAAGCCAGAATCTCTTGGTATTAGCAGCCAAGTTCTTCTGCTTTCTAGGACTGGGACATGGGCCCCTCATTTAATTACATCTTCATTAACTTCTGTTTTCTGTGGTTTCCTTTATTGCTTAAACTTAGCTGTCGTGGAACTAGTTCTGTAGACCCTGCTGACATTGAACTCAAGACTCTGACTTCTTAGTGTTAGAATTAAAAGTGTGCATTACCATATCCAGCTCTAAGCTTTTCTTCAATTCCTTTTCACAGGTTGTAAGTTTAGCTAGGTTGAGTCTTGATTTGAGACCTCACCACTTCCTTTACTCCTAAAATTGCCATTCCCTGTGGATAAAGTATTTAAACAAAGGAGTCTATGGTTGCCATTTTTATTTAGACAACCACAATGTTCATTTCCTGCCAGGCAGTGATGGTGCATGCCTTTTATCCCAGCAGGTGAGAGGCAGAGGCAAGTGAATCTCTGAGTTCAAGGCTAGCCTGGGTCTACAGAGTGAGTTCCAACACAGCTAAGGCTATACAGAGAAACCTTGACAAACAAGCAAGCAAACCAAATAATCATGGATAGTTTTTGACTAACATTTCAGTTTTTCTAATTAAAAAGTAAAGAATTATTCTTATTAGTGACTTTTGTTGTTGTTCTCTGTAGCCTAATCCTCTCATTCCTAGCTTATGTCCCACATTCTAATAAATACTTTGAAAAAATGTCTTTTAATATTTCTTAAGACATTTTTAATAAAATGCCATCTTTTTTTTTTTAAAAACACTTTTTTTTTAACTTTATTTTTATTTTTTTATTTATTTATTTGCCTTGGTGTTTGCCTGGAACTGGAACTACAGACAGTTGTTAGCTGCCATGTGGGTGCCGGGAATTGAACTCAGGTCCACTGAAAGAGCAGACAGTGCTCTTAACCACTGAGCCATCTCTCCAGCCCCATAAAATGCCATCTTTAACTTAAAATTTTAAATCATAACCACATATAAGAGAAAAGGAATTTTTAACTAATAGTAATAATGTATAGTTTAATGAAGAACACAGTGGCATTATATCAAGTAGTAGCAGAGATGGCAAATCATTGGTTACATTATTAACACACACAGACTCTCCAGTGTGACGTTAACTAATTCCAGGCATATATTTAGTCTGCCTTTGCTTAATCATCTCTTGCCAGATGTAGGTTTTATTGTTGTATTTGATTTACTCTAAGAGTAAAGAATATGGGCTAGGGTGTGAATTGATGGCAGTCTATATGCTTAGGGCCTAGAGTTAGATCCCTGTACAGAAGAGGAAAAAGATGAATGAATGTATTCTTATATCAAGCCCTCAGTGAAAGAGAGCACAATGTACGTTTTATGGTACTTGAGTTCTAAAAATTTCAGATGTAATAAAAATGCTTTAAAATACATTGTTTGTATATGTAGTAACTAATGTCTAGGCTAAAATAACTATTTATATGCTGTACACTCATAAATATACAATTGCATACTAGAAAGTCCGGCTGAATATCTCAAATTCTTAGCTCTTGCCTACTAAGTTACAGAAATAGCTTTTCTTATTGGAACAATCCAACATAATCCCACCCAGGGGATAGTTCCACTTCTGCTAAGAATTATTACTTAGTGTCTTTTTTTTTTAGGTCTTAGATGTAATGAGCATCCTTATAGAAGCTAGTGAAATAATTTTTCTGTAGCCTAGGGAGATGTCACAATTGGTACATTGTTCACACTCAAGCATGAGAATCTGAATTTTGTTCCCAGCACCCCCATTACAAAACTAGGGGCAGAAGCCATTTCCTATACTCCTAATACTAGGGTGGCAGAAGAAACCCTGGGGCCTGATGGCTAGCCAGCCAGTCTAGCTGAATCTGCAAGCTCCAGATTCAGTGAAAGACCCTTTCTGGAAAAGTAAGGAAGATACTTCCTTGAGACTTTGGACTCCACATGCATATTTATGGTGCATATTCACATTCAAACACACACATGTACACAGACACACAGGTAACTTCTTTCCCACTATTTATAGATTTCTTTTCTCTTGAATGAACTGACTGTATCAGATACATGCATGAGAGAGAGAGTGCATACTAAATATATAAATTGATTTTCTTGTTTTTAATTTATAAATTACTATTTACATTATTTATGTTCTGTAGGAGTCAAATCTCTCAATGACTACTAAGATTTTATTAACAAATAGCAAACTATCATAAAACACCTGGCTAAATTATTTGTTCCTTTTGTTAGCACGGCTATAAGTATATTTGTATGCTCTTTTCAAATAATATTCAAACAGAACATTTGACCATACTTTTTAACTGGATCTTCTTCATTCTAGTTTTGCAGGCAACTCTGAGAGAAGAAAAGAAACTTCGAGTTGAAAATGCTAAACTGAAGAAGGAAATAGAAGAGCTGAAGCAAGAGCTAATTCAGGCAGAAACTCAGAATGGAGGTGAGCAGAGGAATGCTAGGAGGCTTGGTTTATGATGGTTGGAGAATTTATTATTTCAGTTTGTTCTTTATTTTCTTTTCACTATGTTATTCCCATTATACAGTCCACTTTTCCTACAGGAAAAAAAATAAAAAACACAGACTTAGATAAGGCATTGATCCAATCTGAGGTCATAGCAGGTGATAAAGCTGGTATTCCAAATCTACTCTTTTAATTTTTGTTCTGTGTACTTGAGCTGTTGTTGCTGTTGAATACCTACTAAAAAAACTAGCCATAATAATTTACAATTACTAAACTTTTTCAAGAGTATTCATGTGAAGCTACATGCTTTTTATATACTCAAATGTAGTTGGAAGTTTCTGACCCACCAGAAACTCTGAAATATCCAACAGCCAGTTCCCCTATAATTGATTCAAAGGCTTAATATTATAGTAAATGCTGAGCCACTAGTTCAAGCTTGTTAGTAACCAGCTCTTACACTTAAATTAAACCATAGTTTTTATTTATGTTTAGCCATGTGGTTTGGTACCTTTTCTCAGTACAGCATTCTCATCTTGCTTCCTCTGTCTGGCTGGAGACTGCATCTCTGCCTTTCCTCTTCCCAGAGTTCTCCTAGTCTGGTTGCTTCACCTATACTTCCTGCCTGGCTGCTGACTGATATGTTTTACTAAACCAGTATGAGTGATAGATCTTTACAGTGTACAAGGGCATTATCGCTCAACACTCAGAATACTTTTATCACCAGGTGTGCTCACATCTATAACCCTAGGACTCAGGAGGCTAGAGTAGATGATGACTATAAAGACTATAAATTTGAGGCCCTCCTGGGCTACATGATGATCTCCAACCCAGCCTGGGTTTTAGATAAATTCTGTCTCAAAAAGTAAAAGAAAAATTGTTTTCAAAATATTTTTATTTTATAAATCGTGACAACGAAACTTAGAGATCCAAAGTTACTTGCCTTAAAAAAAAAAATGAAAGAACTTTTCTTATTCAAGTCATCAAATAATTATCAGTTTAGCTACAAATTGTAAATACAGTTAAAAAATTTATTCCCCTGTTTGAAAAGCTTCTTTCACTTTTTGTGTGTGTTGGAGGGTCAGGGGGTGCTATATGTATGCATATTCACATGTATGGGGCACATGTATTCATAGAGAGGATTGCAGAGGCTAGAACATGTCTAATGCATAGTGCTAGGATTATGGGTAATAGTGAGCTGCCTTGTAAGGGAGCTAGGAACAGAACTCTGAAAGCAGTGCTACTTAACTGTTGAGCCATCTCTCTAGCCCTAGCTATAAACAGATTTTTTGTTGTTGTTTTTGTTTATATGGAAATACATGGACAGATAATACTGTATCTTTTTCCATTGCCAATGGGCCAGTTTGTGAACTTCTTGTTGGCTCAAAATAGTGACATGGAATAAAATTGAGTCTACTTAGGAAAGTTAGAATTGTGGGAGCTTTGAATAGTATTTAATACATAATATGTTCAGGATGTATGTTAAGTATTAATGTTAATCTGCACTCATCTAGCTTTAGTTAGTAATGAATAAGTGGAAATAATTTTTGTGACCCTAGTAATTATTAAAATATTTAGTATTTCATACCTTTTCTATAGCTTTAAAAAGTGGATACTTGATAGCCATATATATTAGATTTTTCTATTAAAAAGGATTCACATTTGTGATTTACAAACCTATGGTTCCACCTTGTTTATGAGTTTAACATGAATGACACTCTTTTCTGTACGTCAGTGAAGCAGATTCCAGACCCATCTAACACTTCACTGCAAGCTACCTCTGCAGTTCCTGAAAATGTGGTACAATCTGCATCAGTATCAACTACCTCTTCTAGTGTAAAAGAACAAATTAAAGGAGGAGGAGGAGGAGGAGAAGAAAAGAAGGTAAAAGAGAAAACCGAAAAGAAAGGTACTTTTCATTAATAATCTTGTTTGACCTTTGACCATTTATCAGACAATATTAATACTTACTGTGATAATAATGATACCAAACAGAAAGTCCAAACTTTTAGGAGCTAAGATAAAATTAAGAACAGTCTGTCATTAAGATTTAGAAATTGAATTCTGAAGAATATATGAATGTTAACACTGACAAGATAAAGGTTAGATATGTTATGCAGAAGGATCAGAATAAATGAAAACATCAGAAGATGAGATGTCTGACCAACCTTGGATGTATAATTGGATCATTGTTCCAAAGAAGTGAGTTGGCGTCCAGTCATTTAGACAAAGTGGACAGTGACACCCAGTCAAGGCAGAACATCTGAACTGAGGCGTAGGGAGGTTAAGGAACTAGTAAAATACAACATGGCAATTCAGTCTCCTTAGGCAGCCACACTGAAATGCTCAGTCAGCCATAGCCTTTCCTTGTGTCTTCATGTCTAGCTAACCTATGAGTTCTTGAACTCCTGCCACCAAATATAACTTCAACTGTGCTCTTGATTTGTGAGATGCCACATTTGTTCACGTTCTTAAGGTTCCTTCTTCCACCCTTACCCTGTTAATGAAGCGGTTTTTCTAGTAAGCATCTGACTTCATTCATTAGGTCTGTCTGTAAATCTAATCTTATAATCCATCCTTATATGTGCCTCCCGTTGTACTTAAACTCATTTGCAATTTTTGGAAAATAGAAACTGTCTGAGGACTTTATGAACTGACATATAGCATTTTAGCATTCAATACTTGTCAGTTCCTTTTGTAAATATCATCAGACCTTGTTAGCAGTATGTAGGACTTATCATTTGGTCTTATAAATTTTGTCCAGTCATTACTCTGTTCTCTAAGTGTTAATCTGATATTACGAATAATCATCTTCTAGCCAATGTAGGATGCAATCTTAGAGGACAAGGCACAAAACTCAACTAGGTTGTGTTCAGATCACCTCTGTCCAGTGAGTCTTTCTGTGATGGCAATAATGTGCTAATATACATTGTTCCTCAAGGTAGCCAGAATCTGCATATAGTTAATGAGTATTAAAATAAAATGTATGCATATAGATAGATTGTTATAGCTTACACTGTGCAGTGTATGAGTTGTATGTAATTTATCACACAAAGACAACATGATTTTGATGTTTTTCTCACCATTTTTATTATAAAAATCTTTGGTAATCTGTAATGGAAAAGGTGAGACTGAAAACTATCCTATTTAAACTATTTCTATCGCTTTTGTAAACTGCCAGTATAAATGGTGAGCATACTTTTACCAGATCCTTCTTTCCTGTGCCATGCACAATTGTTCTTTGTGCCTCTGTATTGTATTTCTAATGTTAACACATGCTTCTTATGTAGTAGTTCTTCTTTGTCCACAAATTAGTTAGAAGGGTGGTGATGATGGCAATAAAATAGGATGATCAAAATAGCGAGCTCATTTTTTTTTTTAGATATACCATTTTTAGAAAAATAGCTAAAATTATGTAGGTTTATGACTTGAATATCCTTTCTGATAAAAAATGAATTTTTTTTTTGTACTCATTAGCACTGGTAACAAGCTTCTCCTGGTGGTTTTGGTTTTTTTTTTTTTTTTTTTTTTTTTTTTTTTTTTTTTTTTTTTTTTTTTTTTTTTTTTTTTTTTTTTTTTTTTGTGTGTGTGTGTGTGTCTTATTTCTGATGCTTACATGTTCTCAATCCTTAGAGAAAAAGGAGAAAAAGCAGCAGTCAGCAGCAACAAGTGCTGACTCTAAGCCAATAGATGCTTCACGTCTGGATCTTCGAGTTGGTTGTATTATTACTGCCAAAAAACACCCCGATGCAGATTCATTGTATGTAGAAGAAGTTGATGTGGGAGAAGCAGCCCCGAGGACAGTTGTCAGTGGACTGGTGAATCATGTTCCTCTAGAACAGGTGATCTGCCCCACTAAAGTCACTACTGCTTATGTGTTACCTCAAGTGATCTGCATATGTGCATAATAATAATAAATGAATTTCAGAATGATTAACTGGGAGTGAGAACAATGGCTCAGGGATGGGGCTCTTGGTGATACCAGAGTTGGGTTTCCAGCACTCATATGACAGCTCACAATCTGTAACTCCATTTCAGACTACTCTATACACTCTTCTAACCTTCACACTCATCACGTTCGCTTATCATGCACATACGTACAGCAAAACACTCATGTAATCCAAAATTTTGTCCTGCCAACAACTCCCAAATACCCAGCAGCCACTTCCCAAATAATTGACTTGAAGGCTTAATATTATAGTAAATGCTGGGGCAGTAGCTCAAGCTTGTTAGTAATTAGTTCTTACACTTATGATTCTTATCTATGTTTAGCCACATGGCTTGGTACCTTTTCTCAGTAATGCATCCTCATCTTCCTCTGTGTCTGGCTGGTGACTGTGTCTCTGCCTTTCCTCTTTTTCTCCTAATCACCTATACTTTTCTGCCTGGCTACTGGCCAATTAGTGCTTTGTTAAACCAAGATGAGTGATACATCTTTGCAGTGTAACAAGAGCATTATCTCTCAGCACATTCATAAAATATATATATTTTAAAAGAGATGAATTAAGATGAATTTCAAAAAAAGAGAGTTGAAACTACCTCAGACTTAAAGACCTGAAAGAAAAATAAGTTCAGTAGGATAGAAGCATCATCTTCCTCTTGGGTGTTCTTATATTAATGTATGTGAGTGTAGTCTTTTATGTTCCTTAGAATGCATGTAAAGGTCAGAGGACAGTCCAGGATGTGAGCCTTTGCCTTCCACCTTTCTTGAGATATTCTTGTTTGCCACTGCTTGCACATGGAAGACAATGCCAGAGTGTCTTAGTTCCCTTTCATAGTGTTTAAAATAATTATGTGAAATTCCCTATAAAAGGTGGATATCTTAATTATTCAAAACTTGGAACTGAGTTTTCCCATCATTCACTGCTTTCTTGAGGCAGTATTGAAAATAATATCTACTCCTATAGATACTTTATAAGCACTTACTCAGTATATAGTTTCAACCTTCGTGGTAGAAGGGCAGCTGTAGCTGGGATTTATCATTATGGTGTGTGTAGTGTTGGATGGCTAAGAAATAGCTAATTATGGTTTGTGTATTATGTCCTAGTAAAACAAGAAGGATGCAGTTATTTCTGCCTAGCTCATCATTTCTTTTATATTGCTTGTACTGTGGGGTTTTATCTCTAATCTCAGTTGCTGTGTACTACTAATTTTAGCACTACCAGAACATGGTACAATCCTAACCTGTCATCAAGAATAGAAGGACATAATCTTCACTTCCAATTTCACATACTTATTCCTTTAAAGTTTTAGTGCCTAATTAATTATCTGAGATAGTAAAGACTGAGTTTTGATTATTTCATGAAACAAGTTAAGAGGAGGAAGTCATATTTTGAAATTCCAACATTTCCTCTGTTCTTGTAATTTTGCATTCAGTAATGTGCTTTTGATAAAGCATAGCTATAATTTCTATTAGTCTGTATTGAGATGTTAATTATACTCCAGCAAAAGCAGAGCTAGGCATTTAGAATATGTAAAAGTAATTACAACATATTTTATGAATAATGCTTTTTCCATTTGAAAATGGAACCATTGTAAAGTCTGATTCATACTCTTATACTATCATTAAGAGCAGTGCTTCCTACTGCAGTTTTCTGCCCTGATACCTGTCAGCTTTAAAGCCCTCTTAGCAGTTTATTTCCTTTATTCTCTTCCTTCACTTTTCAATACTACATTCTTGAAAATTTAAGTTTGTTTTAAATCTGTAATAGCAACAATAATCAGGGCAGCATTCAGTTTGGTTTTCTGTATGTCTCTGTAGTGACTGAATCATCGCGTATTGCATTTGCTCCTGATGCTTCAGAGTCATAGCAAAGGCTGTGGGCACAGCATTAAGTTAGCTTTGTCTGTTTATATGCTGCTTGGCTGTTTTACCTTGGCTAAATTCATACCATTTGTTCATATTTCTAGATGCAAAAAATATATTTGACTCTTAGGCTTTACTAAACACTGTTTCATGCAAAAGATGGGCAGCTAATTAAAATTAAGTTAGTAGAGAGATCCATAGGTTAGTTTGACAGGGATAATTCTACCTGTAAAAACAAAAAAAAAAAATCTGCTTTTTTAAAGTGAAATTTCCTTTTTTTATGAGGGTATCAAAAATATCAACATATAAGTGAATGAAGGGCATATTAAGTAGAGATAAGCACCAACAAGAAATTAGGAACAACTCTAGGTTAAAGTAAAGTTGAGATAATATTGCCACTTTACACAGAGGAGTCAGATAACAATATTCCATGGAGAGCGGCATTTGAGTAAAGATGTGAGAAAGTGAAGTAATCCAGTCAAGTTTCTTCCCTCAAGCATCTAGGGGCAAGTACCAAGAAGATAAGAGTGGAAGAAATGGTAGGGCATTGTGGGCGATGAGATATAGGTGCTAGATAGCAATGTCTTAGAGGTCATCTAAAGGAGTTTAGATATGAATAATCTAAGGGCTGTTGGTAGCATTTTGACCAAAGTTATAAGGGCACTGCCTTTACACATTGATAGGATTGTTCTTGCCACTTTCTTGAGGGATAGGTCCGTGATCAGTGAAGATATTTTTCTATTCTTAAAAAGTGATTATATGACACATATGTATGATTATTACCATTCTTTTACTCTGTTTCCCTTTTTGGTTTCTCTGTGTAACAGCTCTGGCTGCTCTACTCTCTTTGTAAACCAGGCTGGCCTTGAACTCAAAGAGATCCTCCTTTCTCTTCCTTCCGAGTTCTGTTTTTAAAGGCATGTGTCACCATGTTTTATGAGGAGGGTTTCTTGATGTAGCTCTGGCTAACCTTGTACTCACAAAGATTTTTCTGACTCTGCCTCTTAAGTGCTAACACACTTAGCTTTCCTTTATGAATCTTTATAGAGTTAGTCTTTTTGGTTTTTCAGACAGGGTTTCTCTGTAGCCCTGTCTGTCCTTGTAAACCAGGTTGGCCTTGACTCAGATCCTCCTGCCTCTACTTCCTGTGTACTGGGGTTAAAGGCTGGCACCACCACCACTACCTCTTGGCTAGGTTCTCTCCTTTAACATCTGAGACATCTCTGTTTCCTTAAAGTTTTAAGTTCTTAAGAGTCCTAGGGAAACAAACAAACAAAACAAAAACTGGAGTCTTGAACCAGTTCTTACTGGAAAAACTTTATATAAGTGTTTCTTTTGCTCTCTGGAGTTACAGATTTTCATAGCCATCAAGCAAAGCTATTTATATAAACCACAAATTCAGAACAGTTCTATTAAACATTCTGTAAGACAGGAATACTTGGTCTGTTATATTTTTCTACATATACATGTAGAAAATGACTACAGTTAACATTAGATCCTGAAAAGACTGCATTTGACTAATCCACATGCTATTCTTACATAGATTTGATTTTAATAAATTGTTATAAGGTGATATCTTCAAGTGCTAAAGAAGGGGTATTATCCATGAAGGGTGTATTCATCAAGTTATGTTTTAGTTGTTGAATCTAGAAATAAATTGGCACCTAATTTGCCATCTTTTATTTAGGATATATCTTTTATTTTCTCTCTAAAGCAGTATTTGTTTTAATTAAGCCTGGAGAAGATGGACATAATTCATTTTTTAGTTGGAAAAAAAGTTAAGCCATTTTTAACTCTGGAAGATTAACAGAACTTCTTTTTAGCTCTATAACAAATTATGGAAGTTGCCCCAATGTTTATTGTGATGTGTACAGTGCTTGATTTATTGAGCTGTTAGTGTCTTTTTAAGAATGGATTGGGGATGGATGCTGCTGAGAGTGGGAGCAACAGCCAGGTCTGTACACATACAGGTTCAGTCTTCAGAACTGCAAAAAGAGAGAAATCTTGTGTTGTACTAAAAATGGCCAGGTGTATAGACATAAAAATATTAATGTTAAAAATGTTAAAGTAGACATAATAAAGTAAATGCTCATTTACTTTAATTGTAATGCTGAACTAAATAATTTGCATGCTTGTTGTATTTTCATCCTGTGACAACTCCTGCATTTGTGTTTGTTTGGCTAGTTTTGCAAAGAAATGGAGGATCAACTTCATACATTTCCAGTTGATTGTTGCTGAAATTTTACAAGTTGATTCACTTAATTATTTGTTCTTTAAATAAATATTTAATTGAAAATTTTCTGCTGGGCTAAACAGATTGCCTGGTGGCTAGGAACACTGGCAGTTTTTTGCAGAGGACCCGGGTTTTGTTCCCAGTGCCCCCATGGAGACTCATAACCATCTACAATTTCAGTTCCAAGGGATTTGGCACCCTCCTCTGGCCTCTACAGACACCAGGCACCCAAGTGCTTTCAGGCAAAATACTATATATATTTGAAAAAAAAGTTTTCTGCTGTTGTGCTCATGACTTGATAATTTAAGTGATTTTCTTTTCAAGCTTATGCAAGATACCAATCTTCATTTTTTATACAAGACTTCATAACTAAAAATATTTTAAGATACGCAGAGACACAAAGGAGTTATACCCACAAAGTAGAACATAAGTAGAGTGTTGGTGTTCTTGGAGTATTCTAAATATGATTATTCTAAATCTCTACATATTTTTAGTCATTTCTTTTGTTCTGCACAGATGCAAAATCGCATGGCAATTTTACTTTGTAATCTGAAGCCTGCAAAAATGCGTGGAGTACTGTCTCAAGCAATGGTGATGTGTGCTAGTTCACCAGAGAAAGTGGAAATTCTGGCCCCTCCCACTGGGTCTGTCCCTGGAGACAGAATTACTTTTGATGCTTTCCCTGGTAAGTATTAATAGTTATTTAAATAGTTTGAGAATTAATTTTTAAAGTGTCATTTATAAAGCTTAGAGGTTAAAACCAGTCTTAAGTGTGTATCAGAAGGTTTTTTATGAAATTCACTTAAGATAGCATAACATAATCATCTTGCTGTACATAAAATCACACATTACATGAAGTTATACAGAGGTTTTGTCCCATGTAAATTGCTCATATTTGTACCTACAGCACACTATGACATGGATGAAATTAATGTGCTATAAAATCATTAAGGCTGTGTCATAATACAGGAGAAATAGAGAGGGTTTCTTGTCTTGTTTTATTACGTTTTAAGATAGTATCTTGTGAGGTCCCTTTTATTCTCACAGTCCATTGGCTACCAGTCCAAGAGGACAAAGGGGTGCAAAAGCAGCGATGGAGAGTTTTGTATGACCTGTGAATACAGCGGAAATAGCCTTCCAGGCGACAACTTCAGTGAGACAGTTCAACTTTATTCCAGAGTAGGGGGAGAAATGGGAACAGAGGCTGGGGTATCACTTAACTTACATAAGGTAGCAGGCTTCTATCATATAGTTGGATCAGCAGCAGCATGGCCCTATGAAAATAGCCAGAGCTGTTACTTAATTACCATGTGGGCAGCGGGGAAGAGTCTTTGCAGGGAACTGTCAAGGGTCATCCTTGATGTAAGTCAGACATCTGAGCCTAGAGACATCCTCCAGATAAGACTGGGGAGAGAGCAGGAAGCCCACACTGGGAGGGGATTTTCCACATTGCTGAGCTCAGAGAGAGCATCCAGCCAATGGCAGACTGTAGCCTCTGACCAGTAGGGCCTCCCAATGGTACCTTATCTATAAGCCAGATGACCATCCTCCAGCCTTATCCTAAGTGTTGGAATTGCAGGCATACCACCATGATTAGCTAAAGAAATAGCTCTTTGAAACAGGGAAAAAGTCTGACATGTAGAAAATGTTTATAAAAGCAAGAGTCAGATTAGCAAATCTCATCTCAGTTGGAGTAGTCTGTAGGAGAGTAGACTGGAAGCCATAAACGTCCTGGAGGAGAAAGCTACTACGGATATTTTTTTGCACACACTGTCAATATCCATACTTGGGAAACCACCCTGTCTGCACCTCCAAGAAGGTTGTGCAGTACCACTGAGCCTTTCCTGGGGAAGACTTCAGTGCTGGTGTATTGGGGTCCTGGCATGTCTGTGCCCATGTGAACAAACATGTTCACCTGTACTCAGGGCTTCCTCTACTCCACTTACAAATATGTCTTGAACTCAGTAGATTAGAAGCCATAATAACCTATGCTTTATTAATTTTTTTGAGAAAATCTCATTTTGGATGGTTTATTGAGGAAATATCATTGTTTTAAATTCTGAGAGCATAATTGTCACCCCCTTTAGTCCCACAATATTGGAGCATTTCTTAAAAACCTCCCAATGTGAAGTAAGCTGTCAAAGTATATGTTTATCTAACATGAAATTATTTAGAAGTTCAATAAATTTGAAAAAAAATTAAAGTAATTTTTCCTTTTAAAATTTAGAATCCATTGAGAAAAACATAAATAATCCTGATTGATTTTTCATATTAACAGTAGCCTTACTTATATTTGAACACACAAGAATTAAATTGGATGGGATATGTTGTACTGTCTACTCCCAGGATTTGGAAAGCAGATTGTGAGTTTGAGATCAGCCTAGGCTAAGGACAAGAAGAGGAAAATAAGGAAAGAAAATCATTACTGCTTATTTTATTTTACTTCTTGATATTATGGAGTCAAGTATTTAAAAGCAGAAGAAATCTACTTTAACCCTCCTTTTTACAAATTTGAAAACTGGGGTCCAGTGAAGTATAGTGGCTAGTTTTCAAAGGCTTACAGCTCTTTTATTACCATGGTAACTTTTTATTTCCTTATCTTGGAGTTGCAGGTGAATCATTTCAGCTTTTGAATAGTTTTTGTCATCTGTCTGTTACTGAGATTCTTACTGACCCAGCACTTAAAACTCAGCATGGGTTTCTTGCTTTTACCTCATTCTTTGATGATTTGCCTTTGTGTTTCATGTTCCTCACTCAGCCTGGTATTTCTTCCCAATTCTCCTTGTTCATGAAGCACTTGAATGTGCTGGGAAAGTTCATGCTCATAAAGAGAAAAATAAACTTTAATATATAATTTTACCTACATAATTGCTTTATCACTTGGAATATGCTTAATCAGACTGAACACTATCAAATAACTGATCAGATTTGGTCTGAGAACTCATCTTACATATGCTTCCATACCAACTACTGCTTCTGTAGCAGTAAATCTGATAAGTAACCGCTATGGAAGCAGAAGTTGGTACTTTTCAAGCACACTCAAGGTCAATCAAGATTATTTATTATTTAAACCCTTAGGAGTTAAACTGGGATACACCATATCCCAGTTTAACTCCAGAACATGGAAGGCAGATCATGAGTTTGAGGCCAGCCTAGGCTAAGGACAAGAATGCCTGTTAGATGTAGAAAACATTTTAAAAACAAGAGACAGGTGAGCTGATCTCATCTCAGTGGAAGTGATCTGTAGGGGAGCAGTCTTCACACCATAAACATCCTTGGGGAGAAAGCCACAGTGGATATTTCAGTATACACTGTTCAATATTCATACTTTGGAAATATCCCACTCCTATTACAAAGCCAGAAACTACCGTAGAATGTAGAGGATGCCAAATAATACTTGTATAGCAACAACTAAAACACTTCCCATCTACCCAGTACTTCTTAAAATCTAATTGAGAACAGCTATACATTTTAGTATTTAAATACACTAACTGGTTCCTAAAACCCCAAGTAGAAATAATTTTAAGTCAGTTTTATAACTAAGAGACAAAGATCATGATAGGTTTGCTTTGTTTGGTTTTAGATTGGCTTGTGTTTTTACTTTTCTGAGGCTGTATTATTCATGGTCTAATAATAAATGGAAATTTCAAGGTCATGCTTATATCCATGCATAATGAGCCTTTGCAGCAAAGTAGTTAATAATTACAAAGAAGACATTTAGCTTTCAAAATAATTTATTTTTAAAAATCAAAGTTATCTGTGCTCAATCTCTCTTCTCTAAAATTGGTTTTACTCAGGTTTCCTTCTGTAATCTTGCAGTATTGCTGGAGTTCAGGAGAGCCTTGGTTACTCGGTGGAACACCATTTTTAGTTAGGCTTTTCCCTAACTCAGTCAGCTCCTGACACCATACTCTCTCTGTCCTCCTTCTCTGCTGGTGGCTCTTCCATCCTCTTTGCTAGCCTGTCTACTCCGAGCTCTCACTAAGTACCTCAGACCTTGGTCTCTGGACCATTTTCCTTTTCTTCACAGTCTCATCCTATCAAGTGATCTGAAATGTGGAAGCCCTCTCTTCGACTCCACTTAGACTCTCATTGCATGCTACAGAGCTGTATCAGTCATTGAACTATTCTGCTATTTCAGAAAATGTATCATATGTGTAGGGAGAGTTTTGCTTTAGTATTGTTTTTCTTTAATATTTTTAGTCACTGAAGAGCTAAAAATGAATAGAGACACCAGAGCCAAAAATAATACCTCCATTTTGTTATTTGCATGCATATGAAATATGTGTGGAGAGGAAGAGAATAAACTATTTTCATTAATAAGATAGTAGTTAGAAGAGTATTTGGTCTGTTACTTATCTTTACACTTAGACCAGAGGTACTTCACGCCTTATTTGTCTTCTGTTGATTATAAAATACATATTGTCACTTTATTGCAAATAGAAGGATTACAAGTAATAGCTATGCATTCCAGGACAATTTGTTCTTTTGTAAGCCTCAGGCTGGCGTATCAGAAGGCCAGGTACTGTCCCAGGAGTTGTAGGGTCTGATGTCATATCCGGCCTGTGCCTGCTGCTAGTGTAACTGCAGCTTATCTTCTCGCCTTCAGTTTCTCCTTGTGCCACATTAGAATCAAGTTTGTTGTTTACATTTCGGGAAACAGCATGTGTTCCTAGTGTGTAGAAAGTGCTCCCCTGTGTTCTTGCTGCTCCTCATATATTGCTCCTGCAAAGTATAAAGTCCAGCACATCTGAATGGGCTCCTGTTCTAGATTTTCTTTACATGATGAAAAGAATAGCTTACAGTTTTCTTTGAATACTTTGTGACTGGGGTTACCCTAAATGATAGCATGCATGCCTAGCAGTCATAACGCCTTGGATTTAATCGCCAGTGCTTCAGAAATAACAATAATGATGATAATTTGGGAAACAAATTATTAACCTATTTACTTGCTGAAATACTTCAAATATATGTTTAGTGTTGCTAAAGAAATAACAGCCATTTTATTTTACCGATCACGAGTATACACTGCTGATGTGACTATAAGGTTAAAGGTATGGATTCTGATGGAAACTAAAGACCAAGTGTTGTCAGAAGGTACGAGAAGCCTGCCTGTGTTTCCAGGGCATCTGAATGCGTCTGGATGTTGCTTATGTAACTTTCTTGTTTTTCTCTGAACAGGAGAGCCTGACAAGGAGCTGAACCCTAAGAAGAAGATCTGGGAGCAGATCCAGCCTGACCTGCACACTAATGCTGAGTGTGTGGCCACATACAAAGGAGTTCCCTTTGAGGTGAAAGGGAAGGGAGTTTGCAAGGCCCAAACCATGGCCAATAGTGGGATTAAATAAGTGCTTTGTTACTGAAAGACATTGGAGAAACCTTAATAACAATAAAGAGGAGTATATTTGTCACTTACACATAGAATATGAATTGTTCATTGTTTTGTGGATTTTTTTTTTTTTTTCAAATCTTGCTTTAAGTCTGTTGTCTCTGACATTTTGTCACAGCAACAGAAAACTGACTAACAGAAACTTGGTACCCAGAACTAGGGTCACTACTGTGATTATGTCTGACCATGTGGTTAGAAATCTTTGGAACTGGTTTGTCCAAGAATTTAAAAGATGATGTTATGCCACTTAGAGGAAGCCTAAAATGAAAAAAGAGAAAAGAAGGAGAAGAAGAAGAAGAAGAAGAAGAAGAAGAAGAAGAAGAAGAAGAAGAAGAAGAAGAAGAAGAAGAAGAAGAAGAAGAAGAAGAAGAAGAAGAAGGGTGCTTCTTCTGGGACCTCAGAAGACCATAATCAGAATGCAGACAGTAAAGACTGATATCAGGTGTCAGACAGGAAAAGGGGTAGGAATAGAGTCCATTCCTGTTATGTTAGAATTTGTTTCCATTCTCTTGAGGCCTTGAGATTTTGTGTGAATCTGAGTTTAAGGGTGACAGACTAATGTTAGGTCAGCACAGCATTCTGGACAGCCTGGGAATAGCTGACTGTGTCTGGCTAGATTGACAGCAGTAAACGCAAACAAAGCTCAACTGCTAAGAGTACAAGGATTTAGATAATTTTCAAGTTGACCAGAAACTAAAAGTGAGGCCTTGAAAGGTATGGTTTCTGTGGAGATTCAGGCTATTAAAAGATGCCCAGTAGGAAAGGTTCCCTGAGGGCATCTCTGGAGCTGTCCAGACCCCACCCATTGCAGACTACAGGATGTAAAGCATTACACTTTTTAGAGGGTAGTTTGAGAATAATCTTTAGGTACCTTGCTATACAGAACCTTGTAGGCCAGCAGATCTCAACCTGTGGGTCATGCACTATTGGGTCAAATATCAGATGTCCTGCGTATCAGACTTTTACATTATGACTCATAACAGTAGTAAAATTAGTTACGTAATTTTGTAGCAATGAAATAAATTTATGGTTGTGAGGCACTACAACATGAGGATTTGTATTAAAGGGTTGTAGCATTAGGAAGGTTGGGAACCACTGACCTAGGCAGTTGTTTCCCCCAGAGTTTCTTTTGCCCTGTTGAGCTATCAAAGTATTTTGAGGCCATTGCAGCCATGAAGGAAGGAGGTCCCAGATAACTGATCCTGGTATCAACAGATCTTGGCATTGTCCCTTTGATGCTGATTTTGCAGACATGGCAGAATGTAAGAGTTGTAGGACCACAGAGGATTCCACAGTGATTGTAAAAGAAACCTTGTGAGAAGAGATACTGTGTAGTGGGGCCAAGATTTCATAGCACATATCCCTAAGAAGTCAGTGAAGTGAAATAAGTGATGGAGACCCCAGGATATTGAGGTGACAAGAGTTGTGGGATGTCCACTGAGGAAGCATGGAGGAAGCTCAAGAGAGCAGCTATGTTGGCCGCAGCTGGAGAGACCATACAGTATAAGCTGCTCGAACCCAGTGTCATATACACCATACCATCATATGTACTTTTGAGGAGCATAATTGGTGAGGTGTGAGTCCCTCAGGAATTAAGGTGTCCACATGAGATTTGCCTCTGGAATGTGCTCAGTTTATTCACATGAACACTCCTTACAATATCATGTTATAAAGATTACAGTAGTCTCATGTCAATAGACATCTCACAAACTGGGGATGGGCATGAAATGATACAGGCTTCTACTGGGAACCTTCTCTGATGGGAGGATGGCACTGACAAACGTGTGAATTCAGCAGTCGTCTGAAAGGTTGAGGGATCCAGAATCACACAGTGGCTAGTTTCTGTAGTTCCATTGCTGACAGTATGAGCAGAGAGGCTTGAGACGTCACGTCCTAGGAGTAAGTTCTAGATTTTGTTCATTTTAGTTGGCCTTAGGTTTATGATCAGCACTCAGGGCTTAGGGTATGTCACTGCAATTGCAAGTTGGCTTATGTTGGGGCTGGAGAAATGGCTCAGAGGTTAAGAGCACCAGCTGCTCTTCCAGAGGTCCTGAGTTCAATTCCCAGCAACCACATGGTGCCTCACAACCATCTGTAATGAGATCTGGTACCCTCTTCTGGCCTTCAGGCATGCAAGCAGAACACTGTATACATAATAAACAAATCTAAAAAAAAAAAAAAAGAAAAGAAAATTGGCTTATGCATATTATTTCTTTTTATGCATTTAAAAAGGTTTATCATTTTTATAGTTGTGTTTATGTCTTTGTCTGACAATGTGCACTCAGCTTCAAGTGCCTGTGGAGACCAGAGAGTGTCAGATCCCCTGGAGCTGGAGACAAAGGAGGTTGTCTGACAGGTGTTGGAAACTGCACTTTGCAAGAGTCTTATGAACTCTTAACCATCTCCCCAGTCATGCATATTTTAATGTTTCTTTTGATTAAACTGTAAAGAAGAAGAGTGGGAAAAAAATGCCCTTAAAACCTGATTGTTCATCTAAGAACATATGTGAAAGTCCTGTAATGTAGTATTTGATGTATTCTAAAGAGGTAACATTAAACATTTCTTGTAATTATTAGAAACTTACCAGTCAGTATTTTTTCTTTTTGCTGTGAGATTTGTCCTGGTTGGGATGTTTTGGAGTTTTGTTTGTTTGCTTGTTTTGTCTTTTTGTCAACTTGACACAAGCTAGAGTTACCTGGAAAGAGGAACCTCAGTTGACAAAATGCCTCTATTGTATCACTGAAGGCAACGCTAGAGGGCGTTTTCTTGATTAGTGATTGACGGGGACATTCCTGGACAGTTGTATTAGTCAAGCTTCTAGTGGAACAGAATTGGTAGGGTTAATCCCTGTATATTAAAAGGAGATTTACCAGAGTGGATTACAGAGTATAGTCTGGCTAGCCCAAGGATGGCTTTCTCCTTTGGAAGGACCAAGAATCTGAAACTTGTTCAGTCCATGAGTCTCTCATGCAGTCTTCACTCTGTTTTAGAATACTGAGGAATTACATTTTGATATCAACAAAGTAGTGGCTCAGAAGCAGGATAGACGAACTTAGAGTGAAAGCAAGCCCGATAAAAGCAAAAGCTTCCTTCTCCTAGGAACTTTTTTTTTTTTTCTTTTTTCTTTCTTTTTTTTTTTTATTTATCAAGAAAAAAAAAACAGTAAAAAGAATTTCAAATGCGGAAGAGTTAACTATACAGAGGATAAGACTCATAAGCATGGCTTATCAAGGGTGGAAATACAAATAAGATTGCTACACATATATTTTCTTTGTGATCATCTTTCCCTCTGAATTTTTTTTTTTCCATCCCTGTATATCCTTATTCAAGGTCTCTTCCCCCTCCCAACACATCTGGTCATTTTTCTTCTCTGAAACTCCCCATCCCCTCCCTGGGCAGGGAGCAGACAGTCCTATGGTCCCACTGACCCAATAATGCTTAGATCAGCCTCCACTTCTGGTCAAATCCAGTTCTTTCCCCCCTCCCTCAAGAGTGAGTCAGGTGTTCCTATATTTGTACTGGGGTTTAAAGGGTCAGTCCAGGGTGTTTCTGATCCCAAGCTGTTCGGTGGTTGTGGTTTGCCTCTTGGGCATGTTTGGCTTTTTTTCTTGTTTGTTTGTTTAGAGACCACTAGTGACTAAGTACATCCCCTGCTTATCTCTCTGAGTTTGTGAGACTTCGCTCAGGAGGATATTCTCCAAATCCCTCCATTTGCCTGTGAATTTTAGGATATCATTTTTTCTTACTGCTGCGTAGGATTCCATTGTGTAGATGTACCACAGTTTGTTAATCCATTCTTCAGTTGAGGGACATCTAGGTTGTTTCCAGGTTCTTGCTATTACAAATAATGCTGCTATGAACATAGTTGAGCTAATACCTTTGGAGTGTGAATGTGCCTCTTTAGGGTATATACCCAGAAGTGGTATTGCTGGGTCCTTGGGGAGATTGATTCTCAA